>VXAX01000390.1:85940-248874 GCA_013399835.1 Leptocoma aspasia
ATCATTATAATAAAATAATAATAATAATAATAATAATAAATAATCATCTAATAATAATAAAAGTTACAATCTTCATGACTTTGTAATTAATTATAAAGCCCCATTTGGAACGAGACCGCAACAGTGCTATCACAGTTATGTCTCAATAAGAATTAAAGGTTCTGTTTAGGTTTTGAATATCTTTCCTTAGTTGTCAAAGAAATTCTGCAATTACATTTGACATCCCACTCCATCTGCTTGGAATACATATTCCCACAATCTGGTTAACTTTGTATTCTTCTCTTGGAAGATCTTCATTAAGGTTCTGCTATTAGAAATTACTTTTTACATTAAATAAAGACTGTAAAATTGCAGTTTCTAAGAAATTCAGAATGTAGAAGAGGAAACAATAAAGAAACTTTTTTAGCGACTGAACACAACCAATATTTCTTTCCAAAGGAACTTTTAGACTTTTGTCTTTAGACTTTGTGCTTTGAAAAACAGGGCAGGTTTCACACATTATGAAGTTCATGCTAATATATTGACTAAGGTAACTGCAATGAAGAATTAAGAACTAATTACTGCCTCATAAATAAATTTTTCTTCAAAAAGAACCCATATCTTTGCATTATGACCTGTCCCTGAAGGCAAGGGCAAGTCAGGTTCTCCTTAAAAGATCCCTTGGGGTGGATTAGACTGAAACGACACTGAATGATCAGTGTTCATAAATATATATGTAGGGTTTATTTTAGAACAAATTGGTTGCAATGGAAAGAAGATATGTAGCCCTTTTGTTTATTATCTGTAGGAATACAGCAATATAAAAGCATAGAAACAATAAGAAAATGTGTAAAAAAAGGAAAGAAAAAGAAAGGATAAGAGTAGAAAGACGTCACCACACATGGATCCTGTGATGAGCTGTTGGTTAGGGTGATGGTTGCAGTCCTGATTCATCAGGGGTGGGGATGAAAGGCCCCAGAAAGGAGTCTGTGGGCATTTTGAGGGTCTTTGATGGTTTACAACCCCTTCTAAGACAGGACAGCTTCCTCTCAGGTCAGCATATGTGAGCCAATTACTCAGCTCCACAAATGGCTGACTGTTTTGAGTCATTAACCATTATTAACATTTCGGTTTCTCACACAGAGTGAAGCAGGAACACTAGAAAAGATTTTCATTTCAGTGCAATTAACCCATACTGTCTGTTAGGGAAAACAAAGTTACCTTAATAAAGATATATTTTTTCTAAAAAAAATCTTTGTGGGACATTGCAACGGTTTTTTAAGGGTTCAATATCATTTGTATGAAGACTATCATAAAATGTGTATATGCTCATACTTGAATCAGAAAATAATCTGGTATTTCACAGTTTAAAGATAACTATAAAGTATTGTTTATGTTTCCAGAGTTTTCCTGTCTTATACTTTATATATTCCTTATATATTCCATAAAATTTATGTTGTCTTTTCTTATGTCTACACACCTGAACAGACCCCAGAAAACTTAATACCAGCTGAGAGCAGAGTGCAAAACTGAAGCCAGCTCCAGCCATTCCTGTAAAGAGCCCCATAATACATATATATGGTTTTAGTGAACAGAGGTATCTGAAATATATTTGAATTAATGACACTCTTCACAGGTGAGCAGAGGAAAGAGGGAAATAGAAGAGAAGGACACAAGACTACAGCCCAAGGCACACTTAATAAACTAAGATGTTAGAAGAGCAGTGTTAGGAATGTAGGACAAACTAAAGCAGTTAAAGACACTCTGGTGAGCTTTGAGACACTCACTGCAGCAGCCCACGGCTATCACAGGCCATCTGCTCTTCACAAAGTCAGGAGCCACTCAAGGCAGATGAATATTATGTTCAAGTACTGAAAAATATCTAATTTGGATGGATAGGAAAAGAGTAGTGGCTGCTCCTTGTGAAGGCAGGACCACAGAAGAAATAGTATTTTGCATACAGCTAGATTTTCTTCAATTTGCAGCTTCTGTGAAAAGGCTTTTTCCATTTTAATTTGCCATTGCATGAGCTAAATAAATATGTGGGTAATGGCAGTCCCTATAATACTGGGGACATGCTGGAAAATTATTTTTTTCAAAAAACACTCAGTGGAACAAAAAATACACTTAACTCACAGTTAAGAGGCCACAGAGCTCAGTCATGTTTGATCAACTTACTGAATGCTGATTCAAGCCTGCAGAAGACAATTCGTTGAAGTCCAGTAAATACCTGACAAATGACAGTGATGCAGAGTCAACGTCATATAAGAGCATTTTTCAGGTGAATTCTTTGGTAGTCAAAAATTTTCCATTGTGAGCACACTCTGGTCACCAACATTTTCACACAACTTCATGACCATCACACCTGATGGTCTAAGCTCTGTTTAAACTAACAGGGACTCAAGTGCTTTGAAAGTCCATGTTCAACTTTTGGCTGACACCCAAAAGTCACAAAGAGTGCTACCTTTCACACTCGGAGCTCTCTAAAGCTGAGCAATTGTACGAGTATGGCTTTCAGGAGCAGCTGCAAGTTGCTGTTCTACAACAGGCAGTAGAAAATGGGAGCTTAACAACACCCTACCTATTGATCTTTCCAAAAAGAAATCACCAGTGCCACAAAGATTGCAGAAGCCATGTGTCTAGCAAAGAGAGCGGCTCCTGTGCTCAGCCTAAAGCTGCAAAGGGCTGAAGAAAACTTTATCCTGGTTTTTAACCATCCCCATGAAAGACCCTTGGATATGAACTACACCGAGCTGGATAAAGTAAATAAGCATTTGGCATAAATGTAAAAGAAGGAGGAAAAGCTCTCTCTTTTCTGGTTTTCCTTTCCTGTTCTGTTAATTTCTTGATGTTGTTAATTCACTGTGTCCTGGTAGTCATTTTCCCTGTGCCACAGCCCTATTTTAATATGCAAATTGTTGGCCCTCCTCAGAACTCCTGATTTTCAAAATCTGCCGTCAGATTTTACCCAGCAAATCTCCCTTCCTTGCAAAATCTCCTTTGTCATCTTTGCTATCTTTTCTCCATCTCTTCCCGTCAAACAGATTTTTTCCCAAACCTCCCACTCCAGGTTGCCTGGTGTATTGTACTGGTGCTGTGCTTTGTTTGCAGCCTGTCATCCCACTGCAGCCAGCCCCAGCCCAGAGAAGGCATCCCTACCTAGCAGAGAGCAGTCACACTTCAGCTCTGGTGGAGGTTGCCCAAGCTCCCAGTTCTGCTGTATTTCCCACTCTCTAGCTGTAGCTCTGCACATAACCAAGAGGTACCTCCTACACTGTGCTCCAGGCTCAGCGGACAGGGAGAGGATCCACACCCTGCAGAGCTGTAAGTTGGGGGAAACCAACAGGACACAACTATAAGAAGCAAATCCTTAAGCAATACAATCTTGAGAACCAAGTCTCTGCTGAATGCAAGTGTGCTCTGCTTGTGCTTTAAGGGCTTATTGTTACTATTTTTTTATTTTGGCTAAATATGCTTGATTTGCCATATGTTCAGCAAACAGCCTTTTCACCTAACGGCTACCACCACGCCAAATCTCAAAGCAAAGAAATCGCAGTGATCTTTTAATATAGAACAAAATATTGCCCCCCGCCCCCTCACTTGGCTTTGATCTGGAAAAAAATTACATCACTTTTTTTTTTTTAACTTATATTTCACAGGTGCAGGCCTGTGCCATCCCAGCATGGTCAGTCTCATCCTAAATGGTTAATGCCTGGCTAAAATGCAAGCATCTAAAAACAGGATATTACAGCAGAAAACCGGATAAGTGCAGTAACGGTAGGAGCTGCAAGGCCCTTCCCAGCTGTCCCCTCTCCCATCAAAACAAATAGAGATAACATCTCAGTGAATTTGTGTCTAGTTAAAACCCTGTGCAAGCGAATCGACAAATTTAATGCAGATTTCTGACTTGTGGCAACTTTTGTTTGTGGTTACCAGTGCTACAAAAGTTGACACAGACGTTCAGAACTGTGGTGGAAAGAGTGCTTCTTGAAGGCTTTCTCATCAGTAGCACAGAAACAGCAATTCCCTCCCTCCCCACAAAGCAGGGAACGGCCGTGATGGTACCAAGTGACTCCAGGCATGATGTGTCACCTCCTTTCCCACTTGCATTTTTCTGCCCAACAGGTGGGCTCACCTTTGCTGTGCCCTGCAAGGCAGAAGGTAAACACACTTCCCAAGAGGGGACCAGCCAAGGAGTGAGATGATAAGGAGTGACAATTTCTGCCTTCGTTCCCTTCCACACCATTCCTTTGTGAACAGAGGAGGAGGGGACCACATCTGCCACTGGTCTGTGCAGCTGGCCCTGCCTGTGTGAGCAGATTCACACCCGAGATGAAACCAGCCCAATATTTGCACAGTTGTGGAGTCAGGGACACAGTAGTTTTAACTCAAAAAAGTTCAGATTCTCTGTTCCCTCTGTGCAATGATGCATATAGGAAAATGAAGGGGAATGTGTTTCTCCCTGACTCCTTTCCTACCCTGAAAGAGGCAATCTCATTTTCAGCCTTGACCTCATCTTTCTGGACAGCAAGTTGTTTACTTGCATGTGTTTAGAGCCAGAGGCTCCTGTGGTGGCATAGGAACTGCAGGGATGGAAAATATAAATGCCACACCAGAATTAAACTTTTTCTCCAGCAAAATTTTTATTTTATATGGCTCAAGTCATGTTGGCTTTTGCTGTTCAAATCTATTTGTGTGTTCATTATGTCACCAAAAGAAAGGGAGAAAATTTGTCATTCTCTAGAAATTTAATCTTTCCATGAGAATTCCTGAAGTTCTTCTCTTTATTAGATTTCCATTTAACTTTGTGTTTTGTTTTGTTTTAATGTAGATGTGCCTGGAGCTATAAAGCAACAGGCTGGTCTGCTTTTCCATTGCATTGAGCTGCTTCTTTGCCAAATCTCAACATGTCCCAAGTCATGCAGACTTCTTCCCTGCTTTAAAAGAAGGAATCCACGTTTCCCAGAAGAGTCATGAAAAGAGGGGAACCAGTATGATAAGCCACATTTCTTCCTGAAAGGGAGAAGTAGCAGAGCAGGGAAGAAGGAAAATCGCTGATGTAGGATGTGTTCATCCTATTAGCCTAGCAACAAAACACACTGGAAGGCAACAGTGCTTTCGGCATTAAACACACTGAAAGTCCTTATGTCAACAAAACAAAACAAAACTGCATTTGTGATGGGGAAATTTCACCTTGCCTTGATGTATGCAATTTTGCCAGTGCCACCACTAGGGAAATAAATCCGGCAATATCCATTTTATGTGAGTCTCTATTTACCATAACAAGATAGATTTGTTCTGGAAAATTTTTTGTCAATATATCCTTTGTTAGGCATTACCTTCATCTCCTAGCAACAGTGTGGGGAAATCCATCAGAGACATGGAATTTAACTGCAAAATAGGACGGCTTACTGTAGCTTGTATGCTTTTGGAAACCTGCACTGGCATGCAGATACTCTCATGCACTTACACTGTTTATGTCCACAGATGGACTGATAAATCAAACTAGAGCATGGAAATTGGGAAAAAAAAAGAGAACAAAACAAAACCAAAACCTCACTCTTTCTCTCATTAAAGACAAATTTACCAAGGCACATGAAATACTGAAATAACTGCTCTACCTCTTGTTCTTGGGAAAATTCTTTCATATCCATACACATTGCCCACATTTTGTGGGACATTGGATACATACACACACACCACATTTAAAATTTTTGTGATGACACTTAAAATGTTTAAATGTCATCAAAACAGAATTTTTCCAGCCTCAGAGATTTGTGGGGTAATTTTCCTAAAGGTACAACAGGAATAATAAACCTCTTGCAAACAATACAGTCACTGAGCAAACAGGTACAGAAGATGGCAATGCTCCTCGGGTGCCTGTGCATTTCAGGGCATGTTCCAAACTCTGCTTTTCTTACAGAGAGAACCTGTGCTCCATTTCAAGGAAGTTAAGGGTGAGCTAAAATGCTTTAAAAAGTCTCTAAGGGATTTCTTGCAGCTGAGCTCTGCAATACCCCTTTGATCTGCATGTCATCCTGCTGGCTGTTTTTCAAGGTTGGATTTGTCCCTCAGGCTGGTCCCAGGAGGTGGCTCCTTGCCTGTGGTGGAACTGACATTGTTGCAGCTCAGCCTCTGCAAGCACAGAAAAGAAAGTGATGGTACTGCAGCCTTGTGGCTTGTCTGTAGGATAAGAAAATGGGAATTCCCTGTCTGTCCCAGCCTGGCCATATCTGGAGCCTTGAAGCTTACAAAGCTCAGCCATGTCTCAGGACACTCCTTGAAGGTGTGAACATCTTGGCTTCATTGGCTATGGCGCTCCAGAAACACACAGGCTGCAAGAGCAGGTCTAGGGTGTGGAAATACTTTGCAGAAGGGACATTGCCAGAGACTTTGGGGGAATGACTGAGAGGATTTCCTTTGCTCCCCAGTTCCCTGAGCACATTACCACATATAGAAGCCTCCACATAAGTAAGGGCTACTCATCCTAGTGACTCCCATGAGACAGCACTGTCTGAACCAGTTTGTCACCTACAACAAAGTTCTTATGGACACAATTCAAAGCCCAGTAAAGATTCCTGAAGTCTTTGTGGGTTTGTACCCATACTCCATGAGAAACCTGATTTTATAAGTAAATTATACAGTTTAATCTCCTACACTAGCACAAAAGCAATTTGTTATCTGCCAACAAGGTAAGAGGATTATTTCTGTGCCCTTTACCACATCTTCATAAGGGGGACACTACAGTAGGAGATTGCCTTTACATGTATATAATGCCCTGCAGATGGGAAATCTTCCAACATACATTGTAGAGGGTTTTTTTAAGAAAAGAAGATGTGGCCCAGAGGTACAGTCAGGCATTCTGAGGGACTGAGGTAATGTGCTGTTCTCAAAGATCCATATTAGTTCAGCTGGAGAGAGAGGAGGCAGCCGAGGGGACACCTCCATGTGACTGAGCCAGCCTGAGACTGAGGCTGTTCCTAGGAGGACATTAACAGCATCACCAGATCAAAAGGACTTTATTAACTACGTCTTATAGATGTGCAAGAGCTTTGGGGGAGGGTTAATTGGCAACAAGGCAAGTAAATAGCTCCTAATACAAAACCAGTTATTCAGATATGTGCTGAACTCTGAAAAGGCAGCTGGGGAGACAGGTGGGGGAGAAAAAGAGTTTTGGCAAAAGTCTGTGTTTCCAAGGGAAAAATATCATACAATTATTGGGTATTGCTGCTGCATGGGGAAAATCTGAGCAGTGACCCAAACTCCCTTCTGCCCATCTCTGGAATGAAAAGACTTTTGCTGCAAGGAAATGCCAAGACCTCTTTTCACACTGCCTGACCCTCAAACATTGGTAGAAGACACAAGAACCATCCCAAGTAAAACTTCTCCTTTAAAAAGACATTTATATTGTTGTTTCTGACTTGGGCATAATGATTTCAGTCAATGTGAATTTATTTCCATCTAAGCTGTGTTTGTTCTCGAACTTTTTGCTATTGACTCGCACACATGTTCAGTATACAGAGCAAACACTTCGGTGTGAAACAACATCATACACAATGAGTCATCTGTGCTCTGGTCCACAGCCATCCCACAGAGAGCTGGGGCTGTCAGTAACTCTGTCAATTGCAAACATAGCTACAAACACTCAGAACCAGACAGTTATCTTGTATAACACCTTACGGAGACTCTGCCTTAAGCAAACAGGAGCCATGTTAATGTATTTTTGGAAGAGCCAGTATAGAAAGATAGATTATTTGGTAAGGAAGAAGGTTTTGGACAAGTCCTGTCTACACTGATGCATCTGAGCAAGATGATTTAAAAAATAATTATAAATTAACCTTTGACTTACAGAAGAACCTGTCCTGGTTTCTATGGTGATGTGCAGCTATCATCAAGTGTTAGCTTCGAGTGTACAGAAAAAAAATACATTTACTCATCCTGGGGAACGGCACTAAATAAATTAACAGTGTTAACTCTAGGTATCCTGATGACACAGGCAGGTGAAAAGGGGAGGAAAGGAGTGGAGAGGGGCACAGGAAGGCAGGGAACAGCAGAGAAAAAACAGCAGAAAAGAAGGGAAAGGGTGTTGAGGGTATGGTCTATAGTTAGGGTTTTATAACATGGGGGAAAGCAGAGGAGGGGAGGTGAAGAGAGAAGGGCAAAAAAGGGATGAGAACAGTGTGTAGAGATGGACAGGCAGTGACCAAGGGGCCAAAAGATGTGTAAAGGGAAAAAGAAGGGCAATAAAATCAAAGAATGTCAAAAAAGGGCAGAACAGGGCAGAGCTGGGGTGAGTGCTGCAGAGAAAAGCAAAGGGCAAAAGACTGGCAAAGAAGGGTGAAAAAGGAAGAGAAGAATGGCAGAAAAGTGGAGAAGAGTGGAGATGTGCAGAGGTTAAAGAAGGGCAGAGAAAACAACAGAAGTGAAGAGAAGGTAAGAGAAGTTCAAAGAATGTCAGCGAGAGCTGGGCAGATAGAACAGTGGAGAAGAGGGGTGGAGACGAAGGGGGATGAAGGACAAAGGATCAGGAAAAAAGAGCAGGTCAGAGAAGGCTGAAGAAGAGCAGAGGCAGGAGGTAGGCAGAGAAAGGAGGGAGAAGAAAAAGAAGAAAGGCAGAGAAGAAGGGCAGAGGAGAATGAAGGGCAAAGGGAACAGGCAAAGACAGGCAGAGAGGGGTGGAATGGGGACTGAGAAAGACAGAGAAGGGCAAAAGAGAAAGGTGAAGAATGACTCAAAGTGAAAAACTCTCCAAGATCGTAAATTCACTATACTAATATTGGCACTAAGGGTGTACTAAGGAAGTTCTGTGATTGATCAGCGTTGTTCAAGGATCCATGATAAACAGAGTGAACCGCATTTCCCTCATTAATATACACACGCCCACCCCTATATCTAAATCTATATCTATATGCATTTTTCAATCTGAATGGGAAACGTGGGAGTTTTGCTCTCCACTTTCCTAACCCTATTCCTTCTGATCTGGGAACACAGAATTCAAATTCTACTCGGCCCTGCCACTGCAAACAATTTCCAAACCATCTGCTATCTAATAAAACAACTCGTCTAGACAAACCCCAAGCCAGGCAACAAATCTGATATTGTACTTGAAGTCATCTAAGTATTCACAACCTGCCATTGCTAACCTGTCAAACTTCTTCACTGGGAAGAGGACTCACATTTACAATCTCAGGCAGAAGGACTGGAAATGGGAAAGATTTTTTCCATCGTTAGATACAGGAAAGCTGCTTGGAAGATGGGACAGGATCCAGTCAGCCCAGCCTGAGCACCATTTACACCCATGCAGTCCTCGCCTGCGAAAGCAGCAAGCAGTGCAGAGAGGTGGGTGCTTTTGAAGGGAGCCACCTTCTCACACTGGAACTCCTGAAGCAGGTTTGGAGGTGGTCACATAGCATCAGTCTTCCCTGCTCCAATAAGATTGATAGCCCAGTGTATTCAGGATTTGCTAAAAAACTTTTTGATTTGCTACGCCTGAGGCAGCAGAAACAGATCGCAGGTTCACTGAACTCAGACTCCCTTGCGAGAATTAGATTAAAAATATTGTCCATCTCCAATGACATCAAAATAAGCTTTGTGTTGTGTGAGCTGAGAGGTCATCTTTCCTGTTCCTCTTGTGTATTTTTTCTTCTCTGAGTTGATTTGAAAAGAAAGTTCTCATCTTGATGACAGAGCTCTTAAATACTGAGAAGCACTGACCAAACCTGGCTCCAGTTTCTGAGCATTTCACTGTGCAATTCAGAGCCAAAGTCAGAGGGCGGCAGTCTTTCCAGGGAAAGGCCAGAGGGGCAAGAGATAAGTTGAATTCCAGTTGCTTCAGAGAAGAGATTTTGAAGCTCCTTTTTTCCCTGAAACCAGGGACATCAAGTTATGGAAGCATGTAAGCTGTTAAAAGGTTGTGCTAAATCTTATTTTATTTTGTTCAGAAAGAGTCAGTCAGGAGATTAAAAAGGCAAGAAATAAAAAGCATAGTGATATAACACTTAGATGTGGGTTACTTGTCTGGAAGCTCTTATTCCTTAGTCTTTATATCAGTTTGGCCCAATAGAGCTACACCCAGAAAGAAAATATCTCTGGTAGGGTTGGACCCAACACATCCTTTAAGGCTTCCATCACTCGAGCTGAGCAGCAAGAGAAATTAAATTAATGGGAATTAGGCATCTATTTTCAGTGAGAGTTTTTGCCTAGCCTACAGTGCTGGTCTCCCTCAGGGTGCCATCTTACCTCTGATCAATGGAACGGTCTTTATCTATCCAAGGTTTTGCTCAAACATGCAAGTCCAAAACTCCCTCACGTGACGGCTGTGAAGGCAAGAATGGAGGGTTTGTGAGAATTTGGTCAAATCTCTTTTGGGTGCATTTGAGCTGAGCAGTGATCAAGTCCCACAGTATGCCCAGAAAATACCTGGCAGATTCCTTGAGTGACCTATCCCAAAAATGTCCTGGTACCAGGTGGGTGAATTTTCTTCCCACAAGAGAGCAAAGAGGGATATACTGAGTAGGGACTGGTGCCCTCTAATACGGGAGCAGCTTGTGCCTGAGGCACACTCAGGAACACACTTGGGTCCTCCCATGAAACACAGTCAAACACTGACAAAGAATGATTATTCAAGGTACAGACCATCAACTTCACTACTCTGAGAAATCTGGGATCTTCATTCTAAGTACTGAACTGAATTTGAGCTGCAGCTCTTCCCAGTGAAATTGAGCTTGGTTTTGAGAAAAATCACAGTGGACTGGTAGACACAAATTGGGAAGAGAGACGCATATTTGGACAAGTGTAGCGAAGCGTGGAGTTGTTATCACCCTGACTTATCACTCTAATGGGATGATAAGAGAAAGTTAATGATCCTCAGGGGTTAAGGAAGGAATCAGACAGCTGGACCCACCAGCAGCATCTCCTCTGCAGTAGGCATGGATGTGTTATAATGATGATGGATTGAGTCATTAGATGTTTTGAGATTCTTTCATGATATAATATTGCTGCTCATTAAACCAAGCCTAGGTGAAGAAAAGGCACTGGGAAATGAAAAAAAAAACCACCAAAACAAGAAAAAAAACTAGTAATTAAGTCTTGCTGGGTTTGGTAACTGGAATTAGAATGAAACAATCGACTGTTTGGAAATGGATTCTGCAGCAGCTGGGTGACAAATTGCAGGACATCCATGTCACCTTTAGCAGCACAGGCAACACTTAAAAACCTATTTAAATTCTAAGAATTATACCTATATTGATTAGGAATTACAGTCAATTTAGCAGTTTCCTTGTAGTAAAGTGGAAGTAAGCTGTTAATCTAAACTGTGGTAAGTGTTATACACACATCCAATTTGATTGAACTGTTATCAATGTAAACATATCATTATAAACAAATTTAAGTAGTAGCAAGAACCGCGGTACAAAGTTCTGGCCAGATCTCAGTGATGCCAAGATAATAGATAGACATGCACAAAATATTGATCTTCCGTGACTAATAGGCTGCTTCATACAGGGAGAAGGACTTACACAGTGAAGAACTGAAGATTAAAAAAAAATTAATTGCAAACCTGAAGTGCTGCTTCAGTGCATGCTTGAAATATCACAAGATGTTGGAAAAACTCATTTACAAATAAATGTTACTTTCATTTCTATGAAGTATGAGAATCTAGGGTACTATATCTGGTATTGGTACATAGAATATTGTAATGATATAAATTAGACATAACTATACTGTGAAGGTTCACTTATATGTGAATAAAAAGTAAGAATGTAATTCTGTTTAGAGAGAGCAAAAAATATGGTTTTTCCTTCCTTTTTCACTTAACACCATAAATCATGTGTTTATGTCCTTCTATTTTTCCATTTGTAAGTTGGAGCTAATATTGCTGTGACATTTAAAAGGACTGTTCTGAGAAAAGAGTCATAAAAATAACAGAGAATTCAGCTATTGGAGCACTGATTACCATCTTAATTATGTATTTTTTCTCATTACATCTTATAGGATGGAAACACTTGCTGTTTATTTTCCATCTGTGAAAGCTATGCCCAGTTCAAATTCAGATTTCTGCTCTGAGGATAACTCTGGGAGAAATGCTTCCAGCCTCTATATCCAGCAAGTGAGAGGTGAGGGGACCCTTACCCACTTGTAAATACTGATAAACGCTCTCCCAGGTTTCACAGTGCTGGGTATGACCCAGCTGCAAGTCACTCAGCCACAGCAAGACAATAACTGTGCTCAGAGGAAGCCATCAAAGGCTTCCAAAAGAAACCTGCTCCGAGATGAAAGAGAAAATTATTACGGTAATCAGCTCTGCTAAGAGAAAAGGAAAGCTGTTTCTCTTTGGGAAAATTTCCAATGTTGAAGAAAAGTGGGGGGAGAAGGCGAGAAGGGAAGATGATAAGGTCTCACACGTTCAACTGATTGTTCACATCTAACAAAAATAGCCCCAGCCTGTTCCCATTGTCCTGCAGCTACTGGCTTCATCACACTCATTGTGCATTTCCTCATGGCTGAGCAGTGCAGTTGCCCAGTTTCCTCTCCTTCATTTCCTAACAAGATCTGGGATGAACTGTAGGAAAGGCCAGCAGCCCTTCAAAACAATGCCTTTCAAGTTTCCCTGGGTCCATCCAGAAACCCAGGCTATTGTCTTAGAGCAAAGCAAAAAAATTTCAGACAAGTCCCAGTGCAGGTACCCGGATCCTATCCTGAATCAGGATCCTATCACTTGCATATTTATATTTTTTATTTAATTCCTGGCGCACATCTGAATTTATGTGGACTTCAAGCTTGCTCATAAAGTGACAGGAGAAGCTTCCTGCACTCAAGGCCAAAACATCTTGAGAAAAGAATGTGCACAAAGATGTGAACATTGTGTTTAAAAGGTCTCTTTTCCCTCTATGTATTTAACAGACAGTGTTAATTCTCCAAGGAGATATTCCTGTATATGGAAATGGGTTTCAGATATAGAGCAAGATGTGAGAGGTCTTCCTCCTCATTCCTTCAGTGGTCTTGGAGCCATTTAAACTGAAATATCAAATTCACCTGGTATGGGCAGATTGGTCACAAACCTGCTCAGCCCTTCAGTGGAAATAAGCTACAGAAATCAAATTATCATTCCCAAGAAAGGTATTTTTTACATACAGAAATTAAACATCAAAGCATCATAACTGAATACCGTAAGATTGAAAGGTTGAAATCATTCCTGCAAATACTTTAGAGTATATTAAACCCTCTTTAGCTGAATTTCTCTCTGCCTTTCATTCTATCCCCAGGAAATTAAGGAACACTTTCCTATAAATAGTTTACAGAGAGCAGTATTCTGCCCCTATACCCTCCTTCCAACATGGATACCAAATGAAAGCTCCTTTTCACACCATGTGACACTTCTTTTTCTTTAAGAAATGTTTTCTTCAGTGAGGAGTTCCACTTCAGCAGAAATAACATCAGATGTTTCAGAAATAACCAGCTGAGAGAAAGATTTCCTTTCACAGAACCATAGAATGGTTTGGGTTGGAAAAGACTTTAAATACCATCCAGTTTCCACCCCACTGCCATGGGCAGGAACACCTTCCACTAGACCAGACTGCTCCAAGCCCCATCCAACCTGGTCGTGAATGCTTCCAGGGATGGGGCATCCACAGCTTCTCTGTGCAACCTGTGCCAGTGCCTCACCACCCTTGCAGTAAAGAATTTCTTCCTAATGTGTAATCTGAACCTACTCTCAGTTTGAATCCATTCTCCCTTGCCCTGTCACTAAATTCCCTTGTGAGAAATCATTCTCAAGCTTTCTGGTAGGCCCCCTGAAAGGACACCATAAGGTCACCCCAGACTCTTCTCTTTTTCAGACTTTCAGTCAGTGCTTTGTTATCATTCTTTACTATTTGTCAATACCTTAAATGTTCTGGATTAAATCAACTTGAACAAAATCCTGTGGGTGAAACAGAATTAACTTCTGGTGCTAAGTGCTGGATAAAAGGTCTAGACAGACTACAGACCAATCTCAAGGCTGTTGTGAAGCTCCCTGCCCTGATATTTCATCAAGAAATGGCCCTTCAAGTGCAAATTTCTGACACCCAGATACAGGTGAGCCTTGCACACAGCTGAAGGAAAGAAGCTATATGGGAATAATTGTCAAAAGGGAAGAGCACTTGTGAACGTACCCTCAGTGAAAAAATGTTTTCCATCCCCACTCCTCCCTTGGGAATCTGTACACTTCCTGGATGAGGGACTTGTTAGTCCTGGAAATCCAGCCAAACAGATAAGCTACACTTTGGTTCACCTTATTTGCTGCCAGATCTTCAGTCTCAAAAACACTCAGTGCTCAATAATTCTTAATCCAAATGTCAGCCTTCTCCTCATTCCTCTGCTCAAATATTTTGCATAGCTTGGAGCAAGGAAAACCTTTGTAGGCAATTTCAGAGCTACTCACAGCCCTTGTTGCAGACCTTTCCTGCTCACACTCAACCCTTGAAACATTTATTTAGACTTTTAAACAGGAACTTAATAACACATCAAGCCTTTAAAAAAAAACTGAGAGGGTGAATAAATGCTTTTCTGTGTTTCAAATTTAAAAAGATGAAGGGATAAGACAATGACCAGTCTGTGAATTATTCATGACTGCAGGCAACACCTCACACAAAGCTCATTCAAGTACCTGAAACCCACAAATTAATCAGGGTCTTAAAATTGCTCACAGGCTCTATTCAGAGCCTCTTTTTAGTGTAGTTTGACCTAAATTCTCTAATAGTCACCAAAAAAACCCCATTTGACTGGAGAGAACATAAAATAAGCTCATTTCAAATGCTGCTACTAATGCCCTGGCATGGATTTTAGCAGCTTTTCCAATACTTTAGTTCAGCATCACAGCAATGGAGTCATTCTACCTGTATTAAGTTCCTTGAATTTGTATTCCAAAGGAAAGATGAAATTAGGGAAAAGAAGAAAAAGAATTAATTAGATAACAACAGGGAAAGAAAACCAACAAAGCAGTTACTGTATCTACCTCATCAGCTTTATGGTTGTTTCAAATATGCAATACTTCATTAACTTGAACTAAGACCACTAGAGATCAATTAATATTGATTAAATGTGAGAAAAAAGAGAGATGACATTAAATAAATGCCAGGTTGATTCCTACAGCATAAAAAGTGAACTGTGCTGTGTAGGCAAGGCATTTTCTTCTGAGTTTGTCTAAGTCTAGTTAAAGGAAGCAAATTTGTTCAATAAACAATCACTATTGATCTTGGGAGCTGTAGATATAAGAGCAAAGAACAGGTGTGCAAATGGATAGGGACTGTGACTATGTCCTGATGTGCACAGAGAAATACCATCCAGAGAAATAATCCAGTATGATCTCCTCCTAATCACTTCTTTCTTGGATATTTCTTGGACTAAACTGTGCATTTGTTGTCCCTAAACATCTCTAAATCCTTACAGATATTTTTCATTACTATGGTAACTGTTTAGAGAAGAGCTGGTGATACAATCAGAGGCAACCATCACTAGACCAATTAAATCAATCATTGTTTTATTAGTTTTATTGGCTACTTCATATTCACACACAGAGCTAAAATTGGAAAACAGAGTCCCTGGCCTGAGGAAATTTGCACCTTAAGTTGGATAGGCTGTCTAATGAGAGGAACTGGGCTTTATATTCCACCAAAACCAGTCATGTCAACTGTCTAAAAATACTGAGTCCTCCAACAGAGCACAATTTATTTGGTTTTCCTGCTGCATCTTACTCCTCAGTCATGCGAGGGTAAGCCTTGAGGGGGCTGTGCTTGAGATGCCCAGCTAACTCTGCCTGAGCTGAGCCAAGAGCTGGAAGCAAGCCTTGTGCAAGGAGAGGTTCACATCTGGGCATGTGCACAGCTGCTGTATTTCAGCACCTCATGCTTATGCCTCCATCAGGCTTAAGAAACTAAATAGGGAAGCTCCAGAATGAGTTTTGAGGAAGACATCCCTTTTTTGTGCTTATAGCTTTGCAATTGCAAAACTCTTTGGTGATCACAAATGTGGCTTTAAAATTTCTTAGGCTGACAGGAGATTTGAATGACACACTTCTAGTATATCCAAAATGCCTTCAAGCAAGAGCTACCACAAGCCCCCTTCATACTTTCCAAGACAAGAAAAGCCCTCTGTGCTTTCTGACAGACCCAGGGGGGAAAAGCTGCATCCTCAGGAGAGGCAGGCAGCTGCTGTTGTTATTCACAGTCCTGAGAAGACACCACGGAAGCAAGAGTGATAACAGGCATTAAAAACAAGCATTTGTTTTTCCCAAGGACTACTCTGCTCAGTGTTACTGTAATATTTTCAGTCAGAACCAAAACTTGGGTATGCTGACATCTGATTGTTCACTTCTTATTTTAATTCTCCAATTTGTTTCTTTCCTTGCTCGCATATATGAGAGTTTTAAAATAACATTGCAATTTTAAAAAAGGATGCTTCCTGATATCTTACAGAATACCACCATCCATGGATCAAAGTCTGAGAAACACCTTGAGCAGGATTCCCTACTCTGATATCTGTTTATTCATGCCAAGATGAGAAGCACTTACCATGTCCCAGATATCTAGGAGTCATGCACTGCAGTGCCTGAAGGCATTTAGGCTGGTTTTCCCTCTGGTTCTACAAGCACTACAGAACAGTTTTCAGCCCCAAAACCAAGCCAGTATTACTTCTGCCACCCCCAGGAGCATCAGAATTTTCTCAGGTGTATTTTGGAAGGAATAAGTATGTCTGACTGGATAACAGTTTGATGATGTTTTGAAATACTGTAAAAGCATTAGCGAACCCTGCTACTGATACTCTCCTTGACAGCAGCTACTCATTTTTGCACATCCTATGACAACTCATAAAACTCCTGCACTGCCATTTTGAGACTGAATTGAGAATTTTGACTAGAGACAGGCTGTCTCCCATTCTTCTGCAGGCAGCTAAATAAAGTTAAAACACACATATACATCCTTTTTGAAGATTTACACAACTGTAGTCATACTTTGTATCAATAGAGAGGTTTTACCAGCCAATTTTCTGTTTGGGTCTGCTGTAGATCCCTGCTATTATCAGTGCCACCTCCTGGTACAGAAACATACTGAGATCCAGCTACTCAGGAATGGTAGGATGAAGAAACACAAAATATCCCAACCCTCTCTTTCTGCTTAATATTTGTTGTTCTCTACAGCCTTTTATAAACAGCTGTGTATCTCACAGGCAATCAAAAAGTGAAATACTTTTGTAGCTATATGTATTGAATGAAAGGGCAGGGGAGCTGTCAAAGGCAAGAAGTTACCATGGATTTTCCTTTCCAGGATATCCATAACAAAGCTAAACCCAAAAAAGATATGTATATATACTCTCATCAAACCAGCTGAAGCTGAACAAGAGAAAGCTTGTGAATTTAAAGTTTTATTCAGAAATGTCTGCATTCATTTCAGGACTGAGGAAATAATTCTTGCAGCATTTATGAACCTTGGATACAAAACCTGAGATTTTGACTGAAGATTTGAAACCTGGGGGGATTCCATGTCCCCACATCTTAGGTATAGAATTTCCATTGATTTTTCCAGGCAAATGAAAGTGAGAGAGGCAAGACTACAGGACACAGCTGCAGGCAGGAGGCAGCACAACAGGACTCTACTCAGGGCTTTGCCAATTTACTTTCTAAAAATGACCAAGATGCGCCTTTCTCACCAAGGCAGATGTTTTCCTTAGCTCCTATCTACTTCAGTAACCTAATCCTCCAGCAAAATACCTTCAGCATTATTCCTCAGTGCCCCCATGGGACGGGTCACACTTTTACCAGCCTATTTACAAGAAACCAACTCCCAAAAATGCAAGTGAAGGGGAAACATATATCCAGTGAAAGCAAACACTCCCAAAAGTTGAAGCACCGGATCTATTTTTTCAGCTATACTTCCCATCCCTTTCTCATCTGTCTCACTCAGAGCCTCAGAGCAAGAGAATTGCAGCCTCAGGTCTCAAAAAGCAGCAGTCCTCTCCCTCTGCCCCAGTACTAAATACATTTTTGCTGGTGCTGGGGTACTGAAAAGGCCTAGAGGGCAGCAGAGCAGGCAGCCTCTCACTCCAGGAGAGGGCAGTGAAATACGGTTTAACTTGTCCAGGAAAGGGCAAATGCATCATGAACTGCTCAGCAGCCCTGCTTAGTCAACCCAAACGCTGACCTTGGCAGCACAGACACGGGCAAATGCAGCAGGAGGAGCCGGGAGTGGGGTTTCACGTGTCACAAGCTCCGTGAATTGACTTGGGTCACTATTTCCTAGGGAAAAAATTATGCAACCACTTGTTCACTCCCTGTCCACGGAGGGGAAAAAATGTCATTAGGAGGCAGTGTTTTCTTGTGCTTGGGTTAATAGGTCTCATTTGTTCTGCCAGTGTGGAGGGAGGCAGAACCAATGGAAGAACTTGTAATTCTCTTTTCTAATTAAGATAATGTGCCACACCAGTCCTCAATCATATTTTTGGATGCTGCAGTGTCCATGACACATCTCAGAGAGACCGTAGCTGTGATTAAACATTTTTGATAACCCATAAATATAATATTAGTTGCCTCAGTTAGGTCTCTGATAACATCATTCATTTCAGATCATTCAATTAGTGTAGACAAAAGGGCTCTTTCCAGGAGACATAATGTCATTGTCTCTGGAAAGGAACGTACTTCCCAATCACTGTTTATCACTCTGTAATTACAGTGGTGTAGCAGCCATGCTCTATATTACAAGGAGTCCTTTTTGTGCCCAAGGATCCAACAGTTCTTTGTTTTAATTTATTTTCCTCTTAAATACCTCCTGCTATTTAAGCAATAATTCCCTGTAAATCAATTGTAAGCAGCAGTTAATGACTGGTTGGTTAATTAATAGCTGAAAGCAAATCTGAGGGTGTTTGCCACTCTAACAAACCAGCAGACATTAACTGTGGGGTTATTGCTCATGTACCCTATAATCAAGGACTTCTCACAGCCTATGTATCCTTTAAAGAAGGGACTGTCTGGGTTGCAATAGGTGGTGGCATTAGGGGTGTCTGTGTTCTGCTGGAGACCTGCATTAAGATGTTTTTAATGCAACAGTCTGCTCTGCTGCTCTCTCCAAGGGACAGATTCTCAGATAATATTTTTCACAACATTGTCAATTAATATTTATATAAGCCTGTTTTGTCTCTTCCACGAAGTAAGGTTTGGAGTGATGCTGCCATGGAGAAGGAAGGAGAGCCTAAAGCAGGCAGTAATTGATGTTCACAAAGAGGGTATGTGTAATGGACCAGCTGACTTATTATGAACTAAAATTCTGCAGTATCTTCAATACAGAGGGTGGTAATGGGGTATAAATGTTGACATTTTCATGGTGAGCAATGCAAGACCATCAAATCAAACAATTTCTGGCATATAGTCAAAGCAACATTTAAATGGAAACTTGAGAGTTAAGAACATTTTTACATACTTTTTTCTGAGTAGAAATGTGCAGCTGTAGGACAAACTGCACGGCATTAGTTCCCCACACTGACACAAAGCCAGGAGTTCCCAACAGGCACTGTCTGACTTGTCCTAAGGAAAAGAAAAAAAAAACAGCAGCAAAGAGCATCCTTGCATGACTACATGAGCCCTTCTCACCCTGACATTTACTGGTAAATCTAGACAATTTCTACTTGCTGTCCTCTCCACAGAATACAATTGCTCACTCTTTTGTCCACAGCCCCCACCTCTACACTAGACATCTGCTGCCATGTTACTGTCAGCCTTCCCTTTTCTAAAGTGAGCAAACCCAATTCCCTTGGCATCTTTTCACAGTTTGTGCTTCTCAGTGCCCTATGTTCTATTTGATTTACCTGGATTTTTTTGTCCTTCTCTTCATCTGCAGGGAAAGGGAGCACCTGGTTGCAGTATCCCAGTGAAGAGAGGAAAACAAAGATTGGTTGTATCTCGAGGATGAGGATCCTACACCATAACCCAGAACATTTAATTCATTATTCCCTTCAATACTTAAGTCTTCTACAAATATGCTGCTGCCTGGTTATTTTCCCACCTTTCACCCACCCCTATGTATCTACATCTCTCTTTCCCAACCACAGAACTTTGGACTATTCCTGAAGGAATTTAATTTAAATATTCGGGAGTAGTTTCTCCAAGTTGTGAAGGTCATTTCAAATTCAGATCCTGACCTCCAAGGACTTCTATCATCTCCTAATTTTGACATCCACAGATTGACTTTGTTTGCTTGTTGTTCTGTTGTCAATAAAAAAACTATTTAAACCAGCTATGTATAAGGAAACTGCTGAATGACCTTCTTGAAATATCTTTCCTGACAGTGATCCAGCGATAGCTGTTGCTGAGGAGCTATTTTTCAACAGGCTGTGCACCTACCCCATTGTAATTATATCTGTACCATATTCTTTAGTCTGTCATGTATGTCAAAAAGCGTTACTAAAAATCAAGCACCAGTGCATTTGCTGCTTCCTCTTTATTCATAGACATGCTACTGTGACAAAGAAGGAAATTAGATTGATTTGACATCAAACGTTCTTGACAAGCCTATGTTTTCCTGTATCAGCTGGCTACTTCAAAATTGATTGTTTAATGATTTGTTCCTGAATCTTTCAAGGACTTAAGTTAGATTGACAGGTCTGTAATTCCCTGGGTCCTCCTTTCCCCTCTCTTTAAAATGTAATACACTGTGTTTGCCCTTCTCTTGTCTTCAGAGACCTCCTCTCTCCTCTGTGAGTTCTTAAAGATAATCACTAATGGCTCAGCAATTGCTTCAGACAGCACCTTTAAGTACTCTGGGGTGAATTTCATCAGGCCCTGCTGACTGGAGTACATTCATCTTACCTAAATATTCTTTAATCTAGTCTCATCCTCTTCCAGTCTGTATTTCTGCCTCCTTGTAAAAAGCAAGTTTAAACAACTGGTTGTATCCCCTGCTGACTGATACACTTCATAATTCAAAGCAATTGAACATTTGTCAGTACATTTTAATTTTTAAATATTTACCAAGCTTTATATTTCCGTTCTCCGTATTACAAATTCTAAAAACCCAAACTCATCAACCCCTATTCACTGGATGCTAAACAGACACACCACTCTTAAGGACAGATTCATTGCTGAGGATGGAGCAGAAAGAGGATACATGACTAAAACATTGTGCTTTGTCACGCAGAACTTCAGCATTCACTGACAGACCTATGCTGATCGCAACAACAGGTTCCCATTTGTGCCCAAGCTGTCCCTAAAATATAACTGGCACCTTCATATCTGAGAGTGCACCTGCAGTGTGCATGAGCCAAGCACTGTCCTTTGAATTGGTGAAACTGCTAGAACTGTTCTTGTCTAGATTTGCTCTAAATTACAAATATGAAGGCCATGTGTTGTTTGGGGTTTTTTTATATTAAACCTGAAAATCTGCGCAAAGTCATGGTGAGTTTTCCGTGTAAGTACTACGTGGAGATCTACTTCCTGTGCTCTATCAGACACCTGATGCTACAGTACTCAGTGGGAAAATAATTTAGGTTTCCACCTGTGATAGCCATGCAGAACAATCTTTATTGCTGTCTTTAATAAAATCTTCTTTTGTCCACCTCTCCCCTCAGTAGTTCACTATCATTACAGACCTGAGTGACAGTGTTTGCATACCAGGGCTCTCTCTAAAGCAGGGCATTTGTACAGTCAACACTCTTGGGTTTGTTTTTACTAGCAAGGGCTTTCTGCCAGAATAAAGGATATTTCACAAGAGAAATTAACTTCTTAGAGGTCTCTAGGCTTAAGTCCCATCCCACTACTTACAAGTCAAGATGATTGCAAAAAGCAGCTTTTAAATGAAAAGCACTGGGCTCAAGTGAGTTTGCTGACAAGGCAGTCATCAAAGGAAGAGAAGGAGAAAACTGGAGGCATTTGCTCGACCTCTCCACATGGCTGAGTCTTGCAAAGCACTTTTTCTATTTGATCCAGCCAAGCTTGGATGACCAGCTTTTTTTTTTTTTTTTTTTTTTTTTTTTTGTGTCTTGAAACCTTGATCAAACTCTCATTTGAGAATTTGCCCACAGTGACCCCGATCCTTGTGACTCATCTGCAAACATCCTCTTTACCTGGTGCTGCATGTGAAGAGTATATGAAGGTACCAGCTGGGAGAGGGTACAGGGTTGCTCATTTCCTTGCCTTCTCTGTGTCCAGAAGAATACAAGAGATTTGTCCTGAAGCACTTCTATTTCTTAGTTTTACCTTAGTGTGGTTCAGACTTTAAAGTCAGGGTTCAGCTGTGCCAAAGTCTGAATTTTAAGGTATTGATACCAGCAGCTGCTGTGTGTTTCCAAAACAAGGCAGACATAAAAATCTAGGATAAATGTTGTAGTTGCTCAGAATAATTTCATTTTCATTTGAAGGGATCTGTCTCTGGGAATGCATATTTGGAGGAAATAGGTAAAGCAAAAACTTAATCCTGCTTCCACAAAGCTTTTCCTTTACAGAAAGAATGACACTGACATTTGAGATAAGACCTGGTTTGAGAACTTTCTATCAAAATTCATCAAAAAAAAAAAGCATTACAAGTCAAAACTGACCCTTATTGCAGTAACATTGGTTTTGATCAAACTCACTGGCAACACTGCTCAAGTCTAGAACAGAAATTATATGACATTCAAGAAAGGGAGAGGCAAACCACAGAGGTGGCAATTGCCACTTGGAAGGGCATTCACCCAAGACACAGGATACTCTCCCACTGGCACTTCTAATTATCCATATCCTATATGAATACTATCCTGGTGTTCTGCCATCAGACCTACCTTCTGACAGACACAAGATTTTACAAACCCCCACAAACAGACCAGTTCACTGCCTCTTAAATAAAAATAGATTTGAAATTCTCATGTCTGGGATATTGTCCTACGGAAAACAACTTTTGAGGCATATTTGAAGGATTTAACTGCCAGATACAACTTTCCCATAATGCCTCAGACTTCCTTTCTCATTTCCTTTTTGGAAACAGCACTGCTGGGTTCCTCAGCCGGGACAGCTGGCTGGAGCCTGTTCTCTGCTGCTTGTGTGGAACGAGCATCACGTTCATCTCTATTTTCTGAGTTTGGAAAAATCATAGAAAGGGAGTAATTTTCTTCTCATGAATCTTCTGATATGAATCTACCTTATCTGATATAAAAACATAAATGCTGCTTAAATGGTCCTTTTCTCTGAGCTTTACTGCCATCCTCCTTTCTTAACCCATCCTCATTCTTTCCACTATTTTTTCAGATATTTTATTTTGAAGTACCCTTAGCAGTCTAAAAATGTTCAGTTTTTTAGATTGAAGAATCTCTCCAACCTACACTCAGGTTGATCTTGAATTTTGCATTTTTATAATATATTTGCATTTTCATGCCTAATTTTAAACCCCTGCTTGTAATTTTGACTTTTGTTATAAAATCCCCTTCATAACTCCTCGAGTGAGAAGACAATAAGCAAAACACTCTCCACTGCCATCTTCCTCAAAGTTCAGTAACTCAGCAGGCCAGATTGAGTTCCAGCAAGCTTTGAGTTCTGAATTTTCCAGTTCTTCAAGCACTGGAGGAGCCAAGAATATAAATCAGTTTAAGAATCACTTGATAATGACCTATCAAAGATTGGCAGGTTGTTGTTTGACAGGTTGGCCTTAACCAAATGTTGAGTCAGTTTAGAAGCATTCATAAACTTTTTCCCTTGTCTAGAATGTCCCTAAACCTTTGAATCGATGTTTTCACAGTAAGTACCAGTAACAAAATAAAATAAACCTCATCAGAATGAGGAACTTCTCCCTATTTATTAATATCTTCAGAGAGCAACATAATTTTTGGGAAATTAGTTGTCCACAGGGCTATGCTCCCTACTGAAGACTCCCTAGACAGTCCCCTTATCTTCTCTGCATGAATTTACTCATCAGCAGGAGAAGGTAAAACTTGACTACACTAATTGTCTTGAGTAAACAACACTGCTTTAGTGATTTTTAATACTATGCTTCTGGTCCTTAGGAATGGTAAATTTTCCACTAGAATAAATTCCTTAATACTGCATGAAGGATTCAGGACTTCCCACTGAGCAGCTCAATAAAAGATTTGTTTAAAAGGATGAGATTCACTGTTATCTTTATTGGGAGGAAAAAAATATAGCTCTTGGATCAAGCTGCTGTCCATGGCATCCAATTATTTGTTTCCACTGCACAAAAGGAAAAAAAAAAAAACCCCAGTAAAAAGAAAATTAGCTACATTGATTGCTGGCTGGGGTTTCATTTTGGGTTTCCCCTGTGACTGCAGCATCAGCAGGAATGGTTACTTAGTCATGAATGTGCTGCACAATAAGAAATCAGATTGCTCCATGTGAGAAGCATGGCTTTTTTCTGGTCTCTCAGTTTCCTCAGTGTGAGGAAGAAATCCAGCTCCCCTTAATCACAGCCTGCCACCACAGAGGACACATAACTCACTGCTACAATCTTTATTATATGGTTCCACAAAATGAAAAGAGCCTGTAGATCTTGGCTGTGGGGTATTGGAAATTAGTATTACCCAAACTAAAATTCAAGCAGATCAACTTAATACTGCTTTTTAAGCTTTTTTTTTTTTAAACCAGGACATTTTAGCTGTATCTTAATAAAACTCTGCCTCTATCTATAATGGGTTCCTGATTATTAAACCCTTATTATAATATGATCACATATTTAAACTGCAATTATGCTTAGCTTGCCCTGGTGCCAGAAGCCCTACAATAGAGGGATAGGGCCCTTTCTCAAGTAGCAATTACACAAAAACATAATTAAAAAAAACCCACAATATAATAAGTCATTGGGGGGTGGGAAAGAACAGTTCTGGGTCAAGCTAGAACAAAACATTAGAACAGGTCAGAAAGCCAAAGTTACTTTGTACCCTGGTTCCTGTTTTCACTAGAAAGCGGCACTAAAAAATCTCCACTCATTTAAAGGTTACCTCCCCAAAAGTTAGTTTGCTACTATTTGTAACAAACATATTTCCCTTAGCCACTGATACAGAAAAACAGTGATTGTCAGAACCTATTGTCCCAAACTAATCATCAGTGATTACAGTGTGCCTGGGCAAAAATCTGAAATCAGATTTTGTTTCTATGCCATGAAATTTCAGTCAGTGCTAACCCTACAGCAAATGAAAAGTTTAATTTGCATTTTCCTTTCTACAAAACCAAAACTCTTCCTTTGTAAATGTTGGACTGTGGAAGAGCTACATTTCAATGTGAAATTCCCAATGAACAGTATTTACAAGCATATGACAGGACTGCAGTGAGCCTAACAGGGGCTACTCAGCTATTAAAATATCCAGAAACAGATTAACAATTTTTCTAATCAGAGCAGTAGTATCAAGTGCAAGAGGGTTAAATAGATGGCAAACTGCAGAGTGAGGTGGCACTGGCTCCTAGTCCCTTACACAGCCCCTCCAATAAAGTTTGTTTTTTTTTTTTTTGGCTATTCTGTTGAAATACTCATGCTCCTTAAACCCTCCCTGATAACCTCAGTGACATCCCAGTCCCTGGTTCCTCTTACAAAAGACCTCACAGCCAGCATGCTGAGGATAAATAACACCATCATCTTTTCTGAGGTAGCCTCCACCCTGCAGTATGGAGCAGCAGTTTTCCACTTTACGAGCGGCACACAGTGCATTGCCTACAGCAGCTTGTTTAAACACCCTGTCCCTCGGAAGAGAGATGCTCAGAGGGTAACTCCTTGTGCTGCACCACCAGTCCCTCCTCCTCTTCCTCGCTCGGCCGAGAGGAGCCAAGGGACCCCCAGAGCAAAACGGGGAGGCTGCAGTACCTGCACAGCACCACTGTGCCTCAGCACCACATTATCCTCCAAACTGAAAGGAAAATAAACACAAGAAGCACAGCGCATCTTAATTTTCGCTGCTGGTAGTGACAGTTTTACTCAATTTTACTCAGCTATCAAGTAATCAGAATGAATTAAGCAGCAGAAGGAAGGGCTGTGCCAGGATCCAATAAAGCAGTGGGCTCTGGAGTGCTTCAGGGAGTCACTGCACATCTCCCTCTTATCATCATCCCCCCGGGTTCCCCATCACTGCCATCAGACAGCATCTCTGAGCAGCTCCAGAACACCAGGAAACCACCACCTCCTGCCACTCCTATCACCAGCTTTCAGCATCAGCTGTCAGTCCAGCTTGTCTCCATGGGATGGCTCCACACACATGCCTGCCTGTCTTAGGCTTTGAAGAGCCTAATAAGAAGACTTGAAATTGCTATTAAGCCCCAGCAAGCCCCACTCACAGCTTTAACTGAGGGCAGTGCTTGTACCTGGTCAGCACTCACGATCCCTCCTGTGTTCCACCAGCTGAGACTGACAGGGTGGGTTGAAAGGTTTCATTGGAAGGCCAAAGGTGATTTCTCCTTTAGACATCCCAAGAAAAGGAGTAGCCTTGGAGACACTTCACTCCATGTTTGCACTTCTCTAAATATTATATCTGCTTTCAAAGGCTTTGGTCTCAAAGGTCATCTCAGTTGCAACCTTCCCATTGTAGGGATTGGATATTGTTGGCCATAGTAAGGAGGGTATTTTTATTATCTCCCTGTGGTCAGAGATCCACTTTCAATCCCCAGTTCTGTGTTTTGCACACTGCACAAGCCATGAGGGTATTACAAATGCAAACTTCCAAGGATGTCTTTAGGGCACAAATTAGAATGACTCTGGTGAAATCTCTGACTTCAGCTGTGTTTTACTGCTGCCATTAAGCTGTCACACAGGGGCTGTAACCTGCAGTGATTCCATACATAACTGCACACACAAGGCAAATGGTTAATGGCTCCTTCCTAAATCCTGATGGTCCAGCAGTAAGGAGGCTATGCACACAGCCTCTGTGAATTTAGTCAAGCACACACCTTCTCTTTACAACACTAATAAATAACTATTACCCTTTGGGACAGGACTGAAGGCACACAATGGAAAAATGTCCTGGCAGGCTAGAAAAGGACATCTAAAGAAAAGCGAGTTTTGGTTCAAGGTGGTCGATCCTTATGGCTGTGCTACCTTCCCTGATGTGGGGTGGTCCCAGCCCACATTAACTCTGGTTAGAAAATAGATTTAGCCAGATAATGGTCAAATTTATACTGAAAGCGATGGAAAACACTTCTGTTGCATGAAGAACATGCAAACAGCCTTTAATTATGGAACATTACAAAACTACACTGATCCAAGACCCTAATTATTTTTTTTCTCCAACAGTTATTTGCCTCCTCCTACATGAAACACCCCCACCTCTCGGCAGCTCCTACTGCAAGCTCTTTGCAACATCTCAAGAAATTCAAATGCCTGCTCTTAGAGGAAAATAGTTTCTAATTAAACATAGAGCGTGGGTGTGAATGAAGTTGGGCCCACTCCTTGCCTTGCTGAAGTCAACAGAAAAGTGTTTTTCTTTTTTACCACTAGCATCAGCAAAGACAGGGGTGATGGGTCATTGCTCCCAGGGAGTCTTGAGGAAACACAGGGTCACTGGTACCAACAACTAACGTGGCTTTTCCTTAGGTTTGGTAAAAGAGCCTGAAGTTTCCTAAATTTCAGACTTAGGGTGCAGTCTTGGCTGCAAACCTGTACACTAGAGATTGGAGCACACCCAATGGGCAACAGCAAGCCAAGAAGATGGAATGCTCATGTAAACATCAGCTACTTATAGGTCCACTCCAGGTGTGAACATCAGAGAAGATCGTCTTACAAACCTTCCTCTGTACCACATCAGAGCATGATTTTGTGAGTTTTGAACCAAAATTAAGTATTTGGGAAATGCTTTCTCGTCCTTTTCATGGCAAAATAACATATTTTGCAGACTCAAAATCTACTTACATAATTTTAAAATATATTCTTTCATTAATCTGCGGTCTAAGTTTAAAAGAAAATAGTCTAGTTCATAATTTATCTCTTTCTACTCTAATTCATCCACAGAAACATCCCAAAAGTAAAAGAAAGTGTTGGATGTGCAGACAAACACAAGTCTTGTCAGCATCACAACACAATACAGAAAGACAAAGACAGACCATGGTTTCTATTCATCTAGGTGGCAATCATACCAGGCCAGAGTAGCTGTAGATGGTGTTCAAGCTCCTGATGATTTGGTCTCCACTTCCTCAGTCCCTCCCTAATCCTCCTCCACACCACCTAGGCAGCTCTCTGCTGCTCGAGCAGCACAACAGCATTTTGACCAGTGTGGTTGTGGCTTACGTTTGGCAGTGACTCCACAGAAAATACCCACTTGGAAAACTGGAGAGGAAGAGATAAGAAGAGGAAAGTTTTTCCTGACACCAATAGGACCCCCGTAGCTTGTTTGAGATAATTTAGCTTACAACAGCACAGTAGATCCTGGTGGTGTTAGAAGAGAAGTTCTGCCTCTACTCCAGATAACGCTCCTGCACTGTGTGCAAGAAAAGCTGAGTGTGCTGATGGATTATAGCACCTCATATTCCATTTAAATTCTCAGTTATGAACACTCCAGTTATTTTTGCAACAGTAGCTGGTAAAGTTAGGGCCTGTGTGAAGTAGGAAGAAATGAGAAATTGATTTTATTTCAGTAACACAAAATTACATTTTCCTTGTAGAGCTACTCAGACTCTCAGGAAAAAAAAAAAATCAGTAGCTGATCTCCAGAGGTCCATCCAGCCCTATATGCTCATCAAAGTTCATATTCCCGCAGTTAATGATATATTTTCCTTCAGAGCTTAGCTTGTCTGGAGATGGGAAGAAGAGATCTGGTTTTTTCATTTTGATGAGGCTAGCACTTTTCAAAGTTCACCTATGCATAATCTTGGCAGGGAGACGTGCATCTAACTGATTTAGAAGACACATTTGTGTCAAAATCCATCTCTCCTGATTTTCACTCAAGTGCTTCAATATGCTATGGTACTTCACAAGATTGGAATAAATGCATTTCATAGCTCTCATCTCCCCCAGCTCCCACCTTCCCTATAACTACATTTCTATTCTTTTTTAGCAGAAATATCTGCGGCTGCTTTTGTTTTTCTTAACACCAGATTCAAACTCAGGGTGATTTGAAGACTTCTCTCTTGGACTTGTTTCCCCACAAGTCATAGCTCATCAGCATGGCAGCATCTCTTCTCCTGCATAAGAGTGGCCCCAGGGCTTTTCAGGTGCTGAGTTTCCCAGCAGAAGAGAGCAGTGCCAAGACAATCTTCTCTTGCATTGATTATGCTTGCCCCCAAAATGTAAGCATGTCACAATGCTTGCTTTGATTCAAGGTTCAGATGGGCTTTTGGGGGAAAAAAAAAGTGTTTTCCCTTGTCTGTAACAGACACCATGGCAAGGTTTTTGAATTTTCACAGGATATATTTATATCCTTTAAAAAATCCTGCAAAAGACTAATCACCTTCAGGAATACCCTAAAATTGTGGCTCCAGATGTTTTAACTTCCTACTCAGCCTCTTAGAGGAGAGATTAAAGCCAAAGTCTGAAAGATTTAGATGCAAGGCTTAAAGGTATTCCCACCCTCTGCATCCCAGCAAGCATTATTTTTCTTGCAGGGAATATAGGGGAAGGCAGGAGACCAAGCTGTGTGACCACCCTCTAGCCACCCTGGTTCACAGTCTTACTGTGATGCAGAGCAGTGATCAGCGGTTTCACACTGTGTTTTCAGTGTCTGAAACATCAGAACATTTTCTTCCCCCACCCCTGGGAGAGGAACACAGCAGGGGCAGAGAAACAGAAGGTGCTGAAGGGAAATCTGCTACAGGTTCTGGTAAAACCTTGGGAGGAAAGCACAAGCCCTGAACTGCAGGTTCTTATTCTACTGAGCACGGAAACCCTTCTCCTTTCTGACCTCTGTGCAGCATGAGGGGACCTCCAGAAGGACTGAGTGCTGGGGGCAAAGCATCCTCCTACCTCAGGTTCTCAGCTGCCACCAGTGTGGTTGTCAGTGAAATGGGCCCCATTACCTATGCTCAGGTGGCGTTTCACACTGACTGCTTAAACACCTCAGTATGTAATTTTAATGACTTCTCATACTTCTTATTAGAGTAAGCTGAAGGATACAAGTGGAATACAAGAAACTTTTTTACCTGAATAATGTTTTTTCTGTATGTAAGGGTGAGCCTTTACATACAGCACAGAAATGATATAATGATATATAGAAAGGGACAAAGATACTGATAGTAAAAGACAAAAATTTTCTATGTTAACTGAGCAGCATTATTCCTCAGACTTGTTTAAAACTGAACTAGTTCCATCTGGCTTAAAGAATCCCCCAATACTATGTTTCTGTATCATGACAGGAGAGGTTTGCTGTGCCCCTGGGATAGTAGCTGGACTCCTACAGATGTCATGCAGGAAAGCAGAATAATGAGTGTAACGGGAAGAGCAGGAGAGAGAAAAAGAGCAGCGGATTCTCCAATCCTTGCTATTTTTTTAAACCTAAATTTGAATTTTACTTATGTAAAAGCATGGAACGGATCTTGTTTCATCTTGGACTGCTGTGACCTTGCCACAGCAGAATGCCTGGCTTTGTCTATTTGCTGTGTTCCATCAGTAAAGGACATAACGAGTATCAGAAATCCTAGAGGATTGAACTTGGGGGTCTGGAGGTTGAAATATCAAATAATCTTGCCAGTTCAAGAATTTCAAATAATGACTATAGCTGCCGAATTCTTATTCAGCTTAAACTTCGAGGGGATGGCTACTGGCTTGCCACGCCAAGACCAGCCTTGTAGGGTTACCGGCACACTGCACGGAAAACAGCTCCCCATCCCGTTCCCCATATGTCTGAGCCACTCCCAACCTGAGATACAATCTGTCATGCTGATCTGAGAGGAGCAATTTGCCCTGAGCACAGAAGATATTACTTTGTCCTTCAGTAGAAGAAAATTCTTTCCTTTCTGGAGACGGTTGCATTTCCTCAAAAAATGTGGAGATCTGGGGTTGGGGTGTTCTGGAGCCTGAGTAATACAGATCTCCCATGCAATAACATCCAGGCTCCTGGCAAGGTTGCGAAGAGCACAGGCTTTCTGTCAATGCTAGACCATAAAAAACCACACAATGCATTTCTGAAGAACATGAGGTTTCTTTGGGCCTGCAGTGAATTTAATGTGGAAGGGCCTAGGGAAAGGAAAAAATTGACTAAATGGGGGAAGCTTGTCAGCTGTGAGAGTTCTACCTGCAGATGCTTGAGTGACCCTCAGATAAGCTGAATTTCCTGAAAGAAAATAAGGGCATGGAGGCAGAGAGGCCGTAAGGAACCATCAGAGGAACAGAGGCTAGTCCCTGTTTCTGCTCCAGTATCCCAAGAAAACACAAGGACATCTTCCACCAGGATGCAGTACTATGGCTCATTATTTTTCATTCTAGCAAAAGTTTTGGCATGTGAGTAAAATGATTGATGACATACAGTGCTCAAAATTTTGTTCTGATAAAAAAGCCAAGATGACACAGTGGTGATTTGATCTAAAGTAGCATAAAACAGAGACAACCCATGCTCATTGTCCTTTACACAAAGCACCTTTTTCACTGCCCTGCTTTTTCCAGAGGATGCAGCACACATGCACGCCTTGTCGCACACATACGTCTTTGTCATTATACCCCCCTTGCCAAGGGTCAGGTTTGTAAGGCCATTTCCACCATTCCATGTAGCTGTCCAGTGCAAAACTCCTGTATCACATATGGTCCTCCACTTAAGCCTTCTGGGACTAAAGCTATTCATAGGTTTTCCACTGAAGTGATAGAGAGGAATGAAATTCAATTCTGGCATAGGGTCTCTTCTGGAATTAGTCCTTCCCAGTTGGTAACTTCCTGCTCTCACTTTTCCCCTCTCTATGGGGGAAAAATAGCCCAAATAATCTACACAGAAGTTTAGCTGTTGAGTGAAATTTCACAGCTTTTTATGGGTTTCACACAATGACTCAAAGAGCCTATTAATTTGCTTTTCAGATTTTTTAGGTTTAAAAAAGAAATGTCTAGCAAGTCCTAAAATCCTTCTACAGAGCTCGGCTGGTTGTGTTCCTCTTGGAGGCAAGTCTTTTTGTTCCTCTCCTCGTCTGGAAACCCACCACCTCCACCATCTTAATTTAGATTTTACTTCTAACAGAGCACTATGAGTTGCACCACAGCTTCCTGAAGAGACTGCATGCTGGTCCCCATGAAAAGCAGCACAGAGTGAAATCTCCAGGACCCAGAGAGAGTGAGGGATGAGCTCTATGCTGCATTGGATGGAAATGCACTCTCTCCCTTGCACAGACCCCTTAAGCCTCTAAATTTCCTTGCTTCAAGCTCAGGACCAGCACAGCTTTATTTTAACTTAGACTCCCCTATCAAAACTAGACTAAGCAAACACAGAAGGTCCATCCAGTCCTGGAATTAACTTAATTTTACTTTGGTGAGAGAAAGTCGGGGGGAAAAAAAACAGTCTGTGAGTCTCTGAAAAATGCTGATTAAATGCAACTTGGCAACAAATCATCATGGAGCATCTCTTGCCAAACATGATCTGGTATTTGCAACTTCCACTGAATTTCATTCCTATTGTAGCTGAACTTGGGGGAAGTGACAGGGGAAGGATATTAATATATTAGGGGCTGAGAGAGAGCTGTTTTTCAAGTGAGACAGGAGCAATGAGTGTTTCAAACCCCTCATACTTCAGTGAAATCCAATTTTCTGTCACAAATGTCGCACTGAAGAAAGAATGCACTTGGAAGTCAGAACTTGGGATGCTAAGCAGCATCTATAAAATGCCTAGGAGATGAATGCTTTCTGTGCCCCTGTTCCTTGCAAATGTACCCTTCAGTCTGCAGCAGGAGTAAACATTATCCACTGTTGCAGCTTATAGTTCCCTGCAAAGGCTGAAGAAAATGGCCATGAATTCCCATGCTCAGGAGTAACGTGTGCCTTTAAACATTTCATAAAAGTAAGGCTCTCTTCTGAGACAACAGCTCACAAAGGCAGGCTCAGCCTTCAACTGATATAAGCTCTGGCCAGCAAATTTCTGTGTTTAATCCTTGGAGAGTCCCCTGTGTCATGCCTGCTGGCAAGCTCCAGTTGGCTCTGAGTGAGACCCAAAGGGTAGATGGAGGGAGTCCATGTGATGGGTTACAAGCTTGGATTGTTTGGGATGGGATAGCAATCTGTAATCTTCTGACCAAATTTGTCCTGCCAAAGAACATGATAATAATAACAACAGCCTCTTTAAGGATAAAGGCAAATCCCAACACTGAGATTGGTGGCATCTCTAAATTCTTTGCAGCTTAATCACTGCAAGGCAGTCAACCATGAGGTTAGTACTTAAGGGGTATGTGACAAGTGTGCTGGCCTTAAAATACAGCAAACCTACAGGTATTTATTATTTCCTGGCTGTTCTGCAGGCAAGAGTCCATGGTGGCAGCAGCAAGATGCTGCTGCCCAACACCCTGAAAGCATTAATGGAAAGACTTCCATTGCCGCCCTCACTGAGGGCAGTTTCTTAAGTTAGAGCCCTCTTGAACTTAAATATTTCATTAGCTTTGGCAGAATTGGATATAGCTAAGCCCTCAGACTGTGTCCAGAAGAATTAATATGCATTTTACCTCCTGCCCAATTCACCCTATAAACAAATTAAAGATATACTTTAAGCATGTCATAAACCACTCCTGGCTTAAATTTATGCAGTCTTAATAGCATTGCATTCAGAATAAACTTCCAAGTGAGATAAACACAATTATAAAATAAGGCTTTTGCTCTCCTGGAAACAAAATATATTCTTTTGTCACTACTAAATAATGAGAACATTGGTTCAAAGCATCAGGAAACATTTCATATGACTAGGAGAAGGATTTAGTAAAAAAGAATATGTAATGGCAATTCTTTTCTATCCAGGGAAGAACCACCCAGGTAAAGCCATGCCACACCAGACACCAGCATGTGGCCCTAGCTGTCACTTCTGCCTTCCCATCCTAGGAACAGGAGCCATGGACAAGCACAAAAGCCTCTTTCTTAAAATAGGGTCGGTGACCTGAATGCAGAAGCTGCTGGAGCTTGAAGCTTTGTTTTATTAATCAGTTTTCATGCATTTACTTGAGGATTAACATAGGCTGCCAGCTTTATCAGCATTAATTTAGAGTACCTTGAGGTATTGAGGACAGAGCTGTCTGCTGCTCATACAGTGTCAGCACACCACCCCTGCTCCCCTCCTGCTCAAGATTAGGACAAAGTGAACACTTCAGATACACACTGCTTGCTACAGCTCTGCACTGTGACACAGCAGAGGGGAAAGGGAACATGCCAGAGGCAGCACTTGCAGGTTATTTTGCAGCCAGAGGACGGCTGGGACTGTGAGGCTGAATGAGCAGCAAGCCCTGTGTGCTGTTGCCCCCTCAAAGCAAATCTGATGCCTCCACAAGACAGCACAACTTCCCAACAGCATGGAAGCCCCCAGAGCTCAGTACCTGAGGCATCTTTAAAACACAACACTAAAAAGAATAGGACATGAGATATGTCCTCTAGACTGACTGTGGTACAGAGGCTCAGCAGGCACCCCTGCAGCTCATTCCACTGCAGCTCATCCCCCTTCTGGCTGCCTAAACACCTCTTGCCAAAGCCAGCCCAGCAAGCCTGGAGGGGCACTCTTCTATCCCACCTGTACTTTCAGTGGATCTTCTGCCATGGCAAAGGGTTCTGTGCTGCAGCAATCTACATGGACACCAGGAACCAGCTTGGGGGTGGAAGGTACTGTGGCACAGTTTGCTCACAGCCTCGACTAACCAGCTGTAGCTGTAACAACACAGCAATTAACGCCTCCCTAGCTGAGAAATTAATTGTTCTCTGCTTCAGGTGGACACCTGGACAGAGATGTGCTAGAAGAGCTGAACATCTCCAGTAATTTTCTAAATCCAAGGGCCCTCAATCAAGGACCACCTCCCACACTGGCAAACATCTTCTCCTGACTGAATCCAGGCATCAGGTCAGGTGTTAGTAAAGAGTCTGTAACAAACCTCTGACACTATTTAAGCAGCTCATACAGCTGTGGAGTGTAACGATCTAGTCTTAATCTAAAGCACCTGTCTGGCATGGACCAGAAATACAGCCTGGAGTCTTCAAAGAGGAGGACTGGGAACTGTGATCAGATCAGAGGGACAGTTTAGGCTCTGGGAGTGACTGAGCATCCACAGAGGCCGCTTCTTGGCAGAGCATATGGCAGACCTGTAAGAGCAACTGAACTCTAGTGTTTGTCTACAGTACACTTATAATTTCCTCTGGGTTGCAATTATGAGATTAGAACAAATTAAATTCAAAGGTAGGTGCACCAACTGCACAGCAACATTGACACCCTACCATAAAACAAAAGACACAAATCTCTAGAAAGTCACACCAAGAGGATGTAATGAAATAGCAGCTATGGTTTGTTCAAACCAAGTTTTTTAGACCCAAGCCTTAATTGATCCAATAGGTTGTTTTGCCAACACTGAAGAAAAGAATGGAGGGCTGCCTTTGGTGAGGCACATTTCTTGGCTGAAAACCACAGTCCAAAAACCACCAGAGTTTTACCTCAGGCATCCACATAGTTTGGGATCTCTCCTACAGCAGCTGTGCTCCACACTGATCTCTGCCAGATGCTGCAGTCCTCTCAGATCAGTAGCCTCTTACCATATCTCAGTTACAATCAGCTGCATCTCTTTTCTCAGTTCCTTTGGATGGAAAGAGGTTTGAGAGGACCTACCTGATACCCCACACTCATGTTGGAGCTGGCAGTCACAGCGTGTGAGGGACAGCAGCTTCAGCTAGCACCACAACAGCTGGAAAAAAAAAAAAAAGAGATAAAGTTATAAACCAGGAAATATTTTCCCAGGGTGAGGTACCTTCTTAGCTGGTCACACCCAGGGCCAACATATCTGGGCTGCCTACTTCTTAGAAACTTTGTTTGAGATGGTGTCGTGCATTTGTTCCACTTGTAGATTTCGGCATGTGTCAATCAGAGAAATTACTTCTGGACTCATGACTGTGACTTTGTGCTGATCATACAGATGAGGGAAAAATCTACTGATTTACTGTTTGAGTCTAAGACAAAAGCTCCTTGAAAAAGTAGTTCATGACCTATGGAAAGAGTACATTCTGCAGTCAGTGCTGGTTAGCCTGCTCCCTTGCAGGAGGGGGCTGCTACCAAAAGGAATGAACCAGCAGGTATTTACCAGCATTCTCTACAGACAGGTGGGACCGTAGACATCTGCCTTCATCAGTGCCTCAACGACAGAAATGAGGAGTCACACAAAAACACTGAAGTTCTCCAGGAGCAACTGTTGTGGAGATGTACAGAGCACTAAGGCACAAACCCTCTGACCACCTATGGAAGCTGGTTGTGGTACTGAAAAACAGCTGGCCAACAAACCAGATACTTACTGCACAGGGCTGGGACCCAAGTTAATACAGCTTCTGAACTGCAGCTGGCTCCACTTCCATTGGCTCAGGACACAGGCAGTGGCCTGTGTGCCCACCCCCAACCACACCACCATGCCCTGGGACAGTCACCATCGACCAGAGCAGCGACAGTGGCCGATGCTCAGCAGCAAATAAAGCCTTCTCAGGGCCAAGATTCCCATTAATCATTTCTTTGAAACAATCAGTCCCCCCTTCTGTCTAGGGCTGCCATGAAATCCAGCCAGAGAGAAAGATGATTGCTCTCATGCCACCTTGTGTGACTCACCAGAGAGAAAGGAGCACAGCAGTACAGGGAGGATAATTACTCTTTTGTGAGTCAGTGCCTGGTTTCAGTGTATTTAAGTGTTGTTTAAGTGTCTAGTTCTTGGCCATTGTATTCAATCTTATTTTTATTAGAGTCTTAAAATTTTTACAGCATGGAGAGGTTTGTACCTCAATGGGAGCTTTCAGAATACATTGAAAAATACAGCCATAAAAGACAGAAGTACAGGTTGCTCCCTGGCATTTACCTATAGTGCTCTTCTCTTGCCTCATTAATTTTATAAGCATCCAGGTTTGTTAGAAATTATGGTAATTTATACTAAATCAGTAAAGCAAGTGAGCTAAAATGCAAACTTGCTGAAGCCACTCTTCCACCACGCACATTGCTGCAGAGAGAAAACTGGGTGCTTGAGGGAGGGACAGCTGTCAAGGCCACCACAGCTGTGCTATTTCCCTGACAAACATCTCACTGGACATGTACCGAGGGGAGCTGTGGGCAGGGACATGACTACAAAACTTCTGTGGGCAGGAGCACCACCACCCAGAGTCTGGGATGTCTGCCAACCTGTGGATCCAGATGTGCAATGTCCTGTCTTGGGTGCACTTTCTTCTTTCCGTAGTTTCCCCCCTCAACTTGTTCAAGTCTGAGGAAAGAAAAAGGCCAGCCTGTTTTGCTTTGTGGGCTGTATTTCTGTGGGATGCTGCTCCTTAAAGAGCACAGCTGCACTGCTGCCAGGCAAACACACCCGTCCACCAGGGCTCAAGTTTGTTCTCTATGGGTGGCCAGACTATACTCTCTAAAAAACATCCAAAAATCACCCTAACCTCATAAAAAAATTACCAACAGGCATGTAATCACTTCCACATTCTCCACTTGCTTGTTATGCATAAAGAGCAGAATTTTATTTTTCTCTCTGCCATAGGCATTTTTAACCAGCTCTATATCATTTGTGTTTTAGAAGACATTGCACAGAAAAAAAAAGAGTGTGCAAAGAGACTTCGCTTTTTATTGATAGAGAAATACATTATCAGGTGTGGTTCACAGGGTTAGTCTCCCCGGTCTACCAAGAAGGAGATTTCAAGACGTTGCAGATTTGTTTTCATATTTTCTTTGACCAAATATGTCACTATAATTGATACATATTGATGAAGTCCATCCAGCCCACTATCCACTATTCCCTGGGAAAGACAGCAATGAATGTTAAGAAATAAGAAAGAGCATACCTATAAGAAATCCTACCTGTTCAACTTTCTCATATGTGGGTTGTTGTTCATGTTACTGTTTGCTTCCAAGGGGCAGTCAAATCAATAACACTTCAAAGCAGGAAAAGTAGATTTTAGAAAGAATATTGTTCAGCATTATTGAACACAGACTTCCTCTGTCTCCCCCCTCCAACCCCTTTTTACAAAAAAAGAGCTCATCTAGCAGGGTCTTTACCTTTCTTAGCTAGAGAACACAGGTGGGCTCCTCTGCACCACAGGTCAGGAGTGCTGGGTAGCAGCGAGAAGATCTGCAAAGAACTATCAGGACATCACAAACCAATTTTACTGAGTTTCACTCTGCATTACTCTCTGAGAATACCTAATTTCTCTATTTCTAAAAGCAGGAAGAGATAACAATGCCATAATTACCTCAGAAGGCTATCAAAAAGCTTAATGAAGTAATATTTGTTAAGCACTGAATCATCTTTGAATATTGTGAGCGCTTTTGTGGCTTTACTTTGTCCTGTGGTGGTCATTCTGAAAAATACTGAAATGAAGGGCAGAATTTGAAAGTGACTATTTCCACAGACCTCAGCATCCCCCAAACCCACTTGTCTGAGCATGCTCTGAGGTAGTTAATATTTGCCAGGTGTTGAAACGCTCAGACACATTTCTCCCCAAGGTATTTAGAACTGCCATCTGTGGAGGCAAATGAAAGGGACATGCCAGGAAACACATTAGAGTTCTTCCTGTGATCTTGTGATTTTTTTTTCCCTTAACGTTTTTGCACAGTTTCAAACCAATGATTAACTTTCCATGAGCAAAATCAGGGCTGTAAATGGCCGGGGGAACTTGCTGGACGTGCTCTTGCACTCCCGGTTTGGCCCGAGCTGGCTCGCGTGCTGCTGCCGCCACGTGGGAGCGCGCAGGCCACAAAGCGTGCTGCTAGTGCAGGGAAAAGGCAGGAGAAACTGCAGCTGCAGAGAGACCAAAGACTGGGCCTCTTTAGCTCCACACTCACTGATCAACCAGATGAGGCAAGGCTGGAGTCAGCTGCCTGTGCTCTGGGCCGGCTGCCCACAGGGCACGAGCCTCCCCGAGGCGCAAGATACTCAGGTGACGTTCTGCTGGGTCCCTTCAAGACAAGCAAGAACGAGGATCCTCAGGGGGAAGATGAGGGGACTTCTGCAAAATGGTCTCTCCAACACAACCAAGAAAACACCCAACATAAAGCAACAGCAACAAAAAAATCAGCCACGAAGATAAGAGCTGTTGAGGATCTCAAAATGCTGGTGGCTGTAGCAGATCATGGGTGGGAATGGGGGAAAGCCTGCCAGGGCAGCAGAACACTGAGCCACTGCTCTGGCATGGTGGGTGGGGGGTAACACAAGTCAGGAGAGCAGAAAGCAGCTGCATGGTTTTCACCCTCTGTTGATGCTGACTGTGGTGGCCTTGCGGCCTCCAGGATGCCGATCATGGAAGGGTGACACACACAGCGTGTCACCAGTGCACCATGGTTTGCTCACCAGCCGATCTCAGCTCTCAGCAGTTGCTAAAATAAGGGGAGCAGCAGTATGTATGGTAAAGCTCGGTGTTTTTGCACTTGAGTTCAGCTACGCTGGAGCTCAGCTTCTGTGTTAGGCCCCTTCATACAATGGGTGGTACGCCAATAAAATTGCTCACAGGAGAAAATTCTACTAGTTGAGGGCAAGAGTGGCAGAATGAGGTTCTTAATCTTGATAGAGGCTGTAAGCAGTCTAAAGAGAAGCCTAATTCAGATGCCTCGGTATGCAGCCTTTTTGATTACACCCACAAACCACCCACAACCTCCAAATTGCTATTCTTTAGAAACACCCTGCAGCATTTTCTGGTTTCCAATATACAGCAGTGCTCTAGGCTTAGCTGCTGGATTTGTGCATGCACATGCAAAAATAACTAATGGAGAGCTTGATCAGACAGCAGGATCTTTTCTCAAATGACACATTTTAGTAATAAAGGAAATGTATTCTGTTATCCTGCTAGCATGGAATAATGAAACCATAGCTTTCTCTTCCCAGCTTTTTTCCCTTCCTCTCTTTTGAGTCTTGCAAAGCAGAAATGATCCTTGGCTTGTAGGCTGCAGCAGCCCACAGGAGCCTTAAGAATAGTGTCAGAAACCCACAAAGCCAGGCTGTTAATTAGGGTCTGGGTCACTGGTGACACTTTGGAGAGCTCTGCTCTCATTCCAAAGCAGCAAGGTACCCTGCAGGTGCCAAAGCTTGATATTTATGTGCAGATTGAGGAGGGTCCCATACTGCTGAGACATGTTAGTTTGGCAGCTTTGTCAACACCATGGTCTGGGAGATCAAACCCTTCTTCCTGCAGGTCCCTTCCCATAATCTCTGCCCCTCCACACCTCTGAGAAGTGCAGCCATCACAAGGACCAGAGAACATGATGTTTCCACATTTTCTTTGTAAGATGTGTGCTGTTATTCAAATCTCTGTCTTCACACTGCTGCCTGTATTGCCCAACTCTCAAAGCAGAAGGCTAAAGGAAAACAAGATGAGGCTGATATTTAGGCTGCCTTGTGAATTTCTGTTTTGTTTCTTGGGCAGCTGGGGTTTCATTTTAATTGCAATCCCAATTTAAGGCACAGGACGGAGGGAGATTGAAGGGGAAAAAGAAAACCTCAACTAATTTTCTTCCTTTTCTTGCTATTAAGTATGGTTTAAGAACAAAGCCTTCCCAGAGAGCTTCTGTAATCACAAATAAATCTAAAAGGGACAAGAAAATAAAAGTTATGCTCCTGCTAACACTCCTGGATTTTAAACACATTTTAAAAATATTTCAATGCTCTTCTCATGTTATTATTAATTTCAGACCTCCATATTACCTCTTGTGACCACCATCCACAGACCTAATAAGGTGGAAAACTCCAGAATCTGCAAAACCTCCAGAGATACCAGAGGCAGAGAAGCTTTACTGACAGGGAGTTGGCTTCTGCTGTCATGTCAGAAGCAACTGGGGAGGTATAACTACACATTTATTGGCCTTTTCATCAAAGGAAACTGATAGCATGAAATGCAACTCGTACTCTGTAATACAAACTCATCAAAACAAGAGCACAGGAAGCTCATCAGCTCATCAACTTAACCTAACTCTCAAACAAAGCTCCCTCCAAGGCTGCCCCCCAGACTTCTGCCTCCTTGGCTCCCATGTCTTCAAAAAGAGCCTCCCCTGCCAGCCCCATGGCAGGAGAAAATCCCATCCATCCTCTCACAGAGTTTTCCCAGTGCAGCTCACACCTACACGTATAACTCAGTTCCTTGCCTTGCTAATGATTCCATAAGCTATCTCAGAGGCCAGCTGCCAGAAGCTGATGTCCCTGCAAAGTGAGAATTGTTTGGAGCATGCAGGAAGGTACTGTGCTCTCCTAGCAACCAAAGTTGTAAAATAATGTAATCATATCCAAGATAATGTGATAAAAGATTATATGATGCTTGTATCGGGTGGTTATGGCAACTGAAATAAGCTTAAGTGCGTGAATCCAGTGTTTCAAACAAATAATGTAATTGTCTGCAAAATTACCTTCCTAATTAACCTCATTCAGTTTGCCATCATCTCCATTCATATATGCCTACTACAGGGCTGTTGTGAAACCTTATTTTCATAGAATCATAGAATGGTTTGGGTTGACAGGGACCTTAAAGATCACCCAGTTCCAACCCCTTTGCAATGGGCAGTGACACCTTCCACTAGACAAGCCTGGCTTGAACACCACCAGGGATGGGGCATCCACAGCTTCTCTGGGCAGCCTGTTCCAGTGCCTCACCACACTCAGTAAAAAATCTTTTTCTTATGCCTGATCTAAACCTACTGTCTTCTAGTTTGAATCCATTTGCCCTTGTCCTGTCAACTACAGGCTCCTGCAAAAGGAGCCTCCCTCCACATTTCTTGTGATCTGTCCATCCTCACCCACCAGCACCCCCAAGTCCTTCTCAGCAGGGCTGCTCTTCATCTGTTCATCCCAAGCCTGTGCTGGTACTGGAGGTTTCTCTGATCCAGGTGCAGCACCTCACACTTGGTCTTGTTAAACCTCATGAGATTTCCATGAGCCCACTTCTCCAGCTTGTCCAGGTCCCTCTGGATGGAGCCCCATCCTTCAGGTGTGTCAGCAGCACCACTCAGCCTGGTATCATCTGCAAATTTGCTGAGGGTGCACTCAATCCCCCTGTCTATGCCATTAATGAAGATATTAAATAACACTGGTCCCAGCACAGACACCTGACTCTGACATCCACTGACCATACCCTCTGGATGTGACCATCCAACCACTTTTGTATCCATCTAACAGTCCATATATCAAATCCCCCTCTCTCCAGTTTAGAGAGAAGGATGTGGGGGACCCTGTGAAAGGCTTTACAGAAGTCCAGATAAATGGCATCTGGAACCCTTCCCTTGTCCACTGATGCAGTCACTCCATCATAGAAGGCCATTGGGTTGGTCAGGCAGGACTTTCCCTTGGTGAAGTTGTGCTGGCTGTCCCAAATCCCCTCCCTGTTTTCCATGTGCTTTAGCATACCTTCTAGAAGGATCTGTCTCTCCCTGATCTCTCCAGACACAGAGGTGAGGCTGACAGGCCAGTAGTTCCCAGGCTCCTCTTTTCCAGTCATTTTAAAGATAGGTACAATGTTTCCCTTTTTCCAGTCACCTGGGACTTCACCTGACTGCCACGGCTTTTCAAACACCACGGAGAGTGACTTGGCAAGTACATCAGCCAATTCCCTCAGGACTGCATCTCATCAGACCCCACAGACTTCAGTACATTCTGGTTCCTCAGACTGTCACGAACCAGATCTTTACTTACCATGGGAGGGACTTTGCTCCCTGGTCCCTATCCTGCTGTCCATCCACTTGAGAGGTGTGGAAAGAGAGGTTGCTGTTGAAGACTGAGGCAAAACGTTCTTGAGTACCTTAGTACTTAGTACCTTAGCCTTCTCATCCATTGTTACCATTTTTCCAGCATAGCTTACTTGCAGGGGAGGGGGGAGCATTGCACCTTCTCTGACCATTTCCAAGGCCTTTATCCTGCCTCTGCCCAACTCTGTTCTTGTTTTGTTTGCTACCTTCTTTTTTTGACCCTGCTGATGTAAAATTTGTTATTTCATCCCTGCATGTTTGAGTCAACAGCTATTTACATTTCAGTGCATCATCTAACACGGGCTTATTTTATTTTCCTTTCAAAACAACTTTGTTGCTTAGGGAAATGTCCTATGGTGGTAGGATTTACTTAACTCCTCCCCCTACCTGTATCTTGATGAATAACCAAAACAGGACTTCCAAGAAGTGAAAATACCTAGCCAGAGCCCAAGTGAAGATGACCCATCACCTCAGCCATGCTGACAGCAGCCAGGAAAAGAAAGGCACCCAAAAGAGGGCACACTGCAGCCTCATCCATGCTGGCAGAATCTGGCACCCTCTCCTCAATTTCAGTTTCCTCTACCAAAATAATAACCAATTTCTCAAGAAAAATCAATTGCCTTGCTCCAAAATTTCCAGTTCTTATCACAAGATACACTTTAAAAAAGCATTTTCCACGTCTTTTGATTCCTTCCCTTTGAGACTTTATAAAAGTCTAATTTCCATAGAGTGCTGTTCTGAAATCAACCCATCTTCTGTAATAGTCCCAGTGGGCTGATGTGGGGAGATAATTGTTTTCTGGATCAGGGTTTCAGTCCATGGTTCATTTCTGAGCTGTGATTTTTAAAGTGATTCTAACAGATACAATATTTAAACTGATACCTCTGTCAAAATTTTGAGGTTTTTTGCGTTTTGTCTCTTTCCCACTTCCCAATCCTTGCTGCACATGGGGACAGTGGTGATGGGTGGGGGCTGGGTCCCTTGTGGGCAGGAGGGTACAAACTGCCCTGCAAAGCCACTGGAGCTGTGCCCTCCACAGGCTGCTCCTGCTGAAGATGCCAAGGCAGCTGAGCCGGAGGCGGCTGCGCAGGTGAAGCAGGAGCAGCCCTTTCCCCCCACCCCGGGCCCGACGCAGAGGAAGGTGGTTAATGATCTTCTCCCTCCTTCCCACTTCCATTACCTGCCCTCGTGCTGACAGCACAACCTGCACTCCAGGTGCTTCCCCTGCACTTGGCTCTTGCTAACCTGCTAACCACTCACCCGAAGCAGCACCAATGCACCAGCAAAAGCTTTGCCACTTCCAACACCTCCGAGGAGAAAAAGCCCCCATAACAAAACAAAACAGTAGTAAAGAAGTTGGAAAGAAGGAAATGGGGCTGATGAATAACCTCAGGTGCCCCTGCAGAAGTGTATCAGAGGGGCACCACCTGCCCGGCCAGCGCCGTGCCTGCCTGCCAGGAGAGCCCAGCTGCACACCCAGGCATAACGCACTCTGTGCCCACCTTCCCGTCTGCTGGAATATTTGGGGTGTTTGCCCTGCACTTCATGGGCTGCCTCCAGGCTCTTCCCCATGTGATTGCAGTATCAGCCAAAAGCAAAGATAACTGAGCCCAGCAGGTGCTGTGTGGAAACCAGTGCTGGCAATGGGCTAAGCCTAAAAGCATCAGAGCCATTTGCTACGTAAGCTTGAATGCTGTTTGGTTTTTAGCCCTACCAGCAGGTTCATTTCTAGGCTGCAGAAAATTCCCCAGAGGGCATATGCAAAAGGAGGGGAACAAACCCTTTGAAAATATAATCTAGTTTTTATTTCTTTTTTGCACAACAACAAAAACAAGACAGGTAATGTCCTTTCTGTAAAGGCACAAGTAGCTCTTTGGATGCACTAAAAATGCTTTTGTGAAATAGTAACATAAGGGCTTTTAAAATAGTATGCTCTATAACCAAATTCCAGTAGCATCATGCATAATATTCCTTGAATTTACTGTTAACTTCCTAGCTTCCAGTTCTTCTTGGGAATGGGAACTAGATTAATTTAACTTTGATACTGCACTAAGACCCAGGGAGATGCCTGAGTGACATTGTGTACATCATACGTTTCACACCAACTGCACCATCCTTCTGCACTTGCAATTGCTACCAACTAACCTTGGGCTGCAATACCTTTCCTCCATCTGAGCATGATCCAAAAAGCCACCCCACTAGATTCAACAGGAGCAGCCAACACACGATGGGAACTCTGAAAAACATGAAGTATATTGCAAGGTAGGCATTGCACCACACAGGTGCCTGTTTTGAAGCCACAAACCAGGAGCTCTAATTCCCTGAGCACCTAAAATATGTGCAGCAGGATAACATTTTCTTATTTTATAACTTGCTTAAGTGCCTCCAAACAGTCAGGGTTAGTATTCATATTTATTAGGAATTTACCTAAAAGGGGATACCTGGGCACAAATTTAATATTTTCATAGGTCTGTTTTACAGACAAGAAAATATCAAAAATCAACCTATAATTTTGTTTGCTCACATATGAACACTGGAGTGAAAAGAAAGGAAAAAGATCTGTAATTTTTCCCTCCTTAGAGCTCACAAACTTCATCTGAAACTCCAACATCTCTGAGTACTTGATAATAATCCTAGTGGTGATATGTAAAGGGTTGGAGGAGTTTCATACAAAATGATCTTGCTCTTGCTACTTATTTCTGTGAGGCTCTTTGCGTGGCTTCATCAGAATGAGTTATGCCGGCTTTATGAGAGTGGATAATTTATAAAGCTCATATAAATGATGTATTCAGAGAGCATTTTGTGTTCCAGTTGATAAGCATTAATTGTATGCAAAATGGCACACAGCAACTAATCACACCTCTTTCTTGTGAGGTAGTTGTGGCCATTCAGGTAGGAAGTCCATATTTTTGGATATTTCTAAGCTAGTCTTGCAAGCATTTTAAGCTCTTTCTTTAAGAACTGAGCAAGGTAAAACTTGTCCAATTGTTATAAATTAATAAAAGATACAAATCTACTCATCTGCATGAAGAAAATGGGAAGGTAGGAGAGGCTGTTTATAATCCAAATCCCCACGCCGACTCCCTCTGCAGCAGCAAGGAAATTATTTTCTCTGCTCTCAGCCCCAGTTTTCCCCCTCAAGCGCTAGTGCTAATTATACCTGCCTCGCTGAGGTTTTGTAACAAACAGCCTGCGTGTGAAAACTACTTTGATGCAAGCAAGCGCCAAGTTTTAGTAATAAACATATGGTGAATGACATTTTGCCTGGATTTATGCACTGGAAGAGTTTATTTAAATCAGATTTGGAAACGGATAGCGAGTCGGAGAAACACTGCACCGTTTCTCAATCAGTAAATAAATACTTGCTTGTATCCTTTGCTCTAAATGCATGGAAGCCTGGCACTGTGCCAGGCATTAGACAGACGGTGTGCTTGGAGTTCTTGCCCTTCATTTTTTTGGAGCTCATCATCCTCTCTTCCAATGCTTAGTTTAAGGGCAGAGGGAGAAGGTGGGAAGGTGCTGGGACCATCTAGGGCAGCATACCAGCACCTGTGAGCCACGGCAACATCCTTGCACAGGGAGAATTTTATAGCCAAAGAGCATCTGGAGAGGAAGATGGACTGAATCTAGATTCAGCCATTCCTAAAACTAGGCAGAGATGGAAATATGCTTTTTAAAAACTTCCCCCAATAACCAGGCTACTCTAGCCAGAAACACCTTAAAATAAAACCTTACCTGGTTCTGTAATCCTGAACTTCAAACTACTGTACAAATTACATCAGTGCACTTAAAAGACTCTATCCTAAAAGGGTAGCCACTGACTTGGACAATTTACAGACTTCAATTATTTACAATTGCCTCTTTGTCAAAGTGGGAGGAGGAGGAGGAAGGGAGAAGACTGAATCCTGGCAACGCTGCAGTGACCCTGTGCAAAACCATGGGCACACAGAGGTTTTCAGCAAAGATCTCAACCCCAAAACGCTTTGTTTTAACTGCAAGCCTCCTAAGAGGGGAACTGCTTTTCTTTCATTCTGTGCTCTGGAAACTCATTTTTCATTTTCAAATTATTTGAGCCAGGCTTACTTTGTGGCTGTGATCTCAGCCCTGCCAGGGTCCAGTTGCTTTCCATGAGGCTGGGAGCACCGTGCCCTGGGCACGCAGCCTCCCACAACTGCAACCCCCTGTGAACACTTTCCTGATGGCTTCACAGGCACCCCAGGAATGCTCAGCAGAAATTGCTTTCATTCTTTTGTTAATATTTAATGCAAAATTTTCATCTTGAAGAATAAAGACCTTTTGGTTCAGAGGCAAATCTGAAATGATTTTCATATTAAGGCTCTCAATTACTCCTTCTCAAATAAGTGTTTCCATATGGACAATTGTATGACAAGAGGGATAGAGTGGTTTCTGCTTCCTTCAGCTGCAGTTGCTGATAATTTTTGAAGCATAGGATGGATTTCTTCACTTCAGATCGAAATTAACTTTCCAAGATACATGCATCTTCTTCTCCTCTCCCTCCCCCCCAATCTTAAATTACCAGTACCACAATCCCACTGGGGAACTGGGAAAATGAGGGTATAAAAATGTTTAATTTTTCTAATAGTTTTAATTACCATGTATTTTTAAAGCCCTGTGATTTCTGACGTTGCTGTGGGATAGCTGTTCTAATTTGAGCGGTGACAATGTACGTGGGTATGGAATTAAATTTAAATCTTCCATGGTTACTAACAGCTATCGTCACCACCCTGCACAGGATAACCCTGATGCTTTGCTCTGGGGCCTCCCTTTCCATGGCCATTTTCCAATCTCATGATTCAAAAGGAATCTCAGTGCCTGAACCTCACCAGTTCTTCTAGCCAGGCTCTGGAAACCACAGTCACTTACATATCACCCTGGGACTTCTTCATCTGGCCACGGGACTGCTCTTGATGAGAAAATGAGACATCAGAGTGCCTGAGCCACACTGTGGGCCTTTTTGACATTTTTCCTTTGTGCCTACTTCTTCAGTCCTGTTATCTGAGGTTTGAGACACACTGACATGAGGGATGGGTTTTTAGAGTTGCTCAGGATGGGCATGTCCTGGAGAACAGTTCTACCAGTCAGAGAAGGGGTAATAAACCACCAGCAGCATTCCTCACAGAGGCCCTTCTCTGGGTTTTGTCAGTCTCAGACAAGGAAGGGGTTTAGGGCAGTTTGTCACTACTCAGTCTGTCAAAAAAGGAGGGGACCAAAAATTTGAAAGCCCCAGTGACTGCAGAAGGGATCTGAGGGTACCAAGGGTCTGGATGTTAGCAGTAGAAAGATCTCCCTTAAGAAAGGTCATGCTGGCAAAACAGCCTGACTCCTTGCAGCCTAAAAACACTTGGAAGAACAAGATAACCAAACAGCTTCCTTCAGTAAACACAATGATCACACTGCCTTACCTCCTTTTTTGGTCTGATCTTAACATTCATGAATGCACCCAAGCCTACAGGAGCAACTGGGATCATCCCAAAGCACAGACCAGGGAGTGTCCCAGCTTTTGGGCAGGCAGCTGAGCAGCCTGTCTATGCACAGATTACCATGTAAAAATAAAAGCCAAAGGACAACAAGAAAAGTGACAAAATAACTACATAAATTACTATGTAATATGAACATATTAATAAATTATTATTAAATTATCACTTCATAGCTGATGCATTTCTGCATTAAAGGCAGTATTTCATAATCTACATGAAGTGTGCTGCTTTACAGATGTTACCTTTTATAATTCCCATTGAAAAACTGAAACGCTGATCCAGATGACACAGCTGGTTAACACAAGTATTGTATTTTCAGATTTCCAAGAAAACTGTCAGGATGACTTGAAAAAAACATTTGGTTTATTATTTATAAGAAACGCTAGCTTTCCAATGCCAGCTAATTCACTTAAAATGCTATACCAATGTGCTAGGTTCAGCTGAGCAAGGGATTTCCAGCTTTGCACAATTATGGCTTTGGCAGCTAATACTGCTTGCAGTAGGGTTTTTTTCCCTTTGGGTTTTTTTTTTTTTTGTGATTTTTGGTTTGTTTTTTTTTTTTTTTCCTTCATGCAAGTTAACTAAATCCCTGAGTTTCTTCACATGCCCTAGAATATAAACCTGCTGGTTTCAAGGCAAAATTTATTTCATTTTAAATCACGTTAATTTGATTTTGAAGGTAAACCAATGATTATTTAACTGCTTGGAAATTCTCAGATCACACTTCTGGATGTGTGTGTGTTATCTGCCCCTGAAACCTGTGGTATCAGAAGATCAGCGATAGGAGGATGAAGATGAGAGGAGAGGGGAGATGCTGGGATATGCAGTGGATGTGACTGCATGGAAATTCTTCAAACCAAGTCCTGTAGTGGCACAGCTGAGGTGAGGGCAACTCCAATGGGAAAAAGCAGGGCCTGGAAAGCAAAAAGTGGCATTTTTTTTTGCTAATGGAAGACAAGTGATTAGTAACAACATTAATGACCATAAGCATTGGTAGTTTCAGCCCTCCAAGATTTTATGATGTGGAAACAATAACTGTACATGTCAAAGGTTGGAGGGATTTGGACTCTTTGCTCTTCCACTGAAAAATATAAATACTGACTTCCATTTCTCTCCTCCAACATCTTCGTTCTCTGAAAAGACAAAGACTGATGGAGGAGCAATAATCTAATACTTCCCAGTGCTCTGTCTTCTGAAGACGGAAAAAAAAGACAGATACCTCAATTTTCAAAATCACGATGAAGGGTTTATTTTCTCTTTTCACACTTCATTCATTAGGAACTGTCAGGTCTCAGGGGGCATCAGAGGCACTGGGACCAGTCAGGTACCAGCTCCCAGGCTGCCTCCGGAGCTGGCACAGAGGCAGAAATGGAAACGGGCATCACCAGCACATCCCCAAGGAGAAGAGCTTTTGCACAGCTCCTTGCCAAAGAAATGGACTGCTTCTACAAGAGCTACCAGGCAGGGGGGAAGGTGTGTGTGGAAAAAAACCCATTACCCCCAGAACTCTTGTGAGTGCTGTGCTCCCTGACAGAGGGAAGAGAGCAGATGCTGTCCCACAGAAAGTGCCTCAGGAATGTGTGTTCTCCTCTCATCCACCAGCCACTTGTGCCAATGTGACCTTGTGCAAATCAACGAAAAGTCCCCGAATCCCTCCAAAACCTGAAACAAAGCAAAAGCACCCCACCCAAAGAGGAAAAACCCTGCTGGCAGCTGGCCACTGCACTACTGCTCTGAACCATGCCAAGGTGATGGGCTCAAGGAGATGACGCAGAGAGCTCAGCCAAACTTGCAAGGCAGAGCACTGAGCAGGGGAAACACTCATCACCCCCATTTTGAGAACAGCTTGCCTGATTTTTCACTGGCCTGAGGCAGCCTGCTGAGGGACCTGCAGCCAGAAAGAAAAGTGAATAAAAACAGTCACGGATGACTTGCCGCAGGGAGCCTAAACTGACTGAATTGTGGATCTGATAAGGTGCCAGAAAGCTTTATTAATTAATTGACTGGCAGTGGGAACCATGCGGGCAGCAGCAGCCCCTACCTGCATCCACTGACAGCTCCTTCTTGCCAGCCCCACCAGCCAAGGCACCAGAAGTTTGTGGGGAGGAAGCAAAAGGAGCATCCTGGGGATGGCTCCCTCTCACTGCTCCCTCCCTCACTCCTCATGCTCCTGTTATCAAGGCTTGAGTCCCTGCCCAGAGGCAGCGCAGGTGCCTTCACATTTGTTTTTAATGAAGGATACAACTGTGCAGTCCAACAGCACATGGATAAGCACAAGGAGAGCCTGGGAGTTTAAACATAAGCTCTTGAGATATGCTTGCCATAAAAGCAAACATCCCTGCCAGCACACACAGTGTGCAGCACACGGTGCTTCCCTGGGCATCCCCCAGCAGCCACCTGTCCCACACTGCAACCAGCAACAGCCCCAAAAAACTGCAGGGCTGCACCACCCTGGCCGTGCAGATGTCCCCAAACAAGACCCCGACACCAACACATTTTATCTCATCTCAGCAGTGCAAATGATGGAGACCAAATGTTGCCACCAGTCCAACCCTGAGCCAGCCAGACTCCGACAAATTGCTGCCCATAACTTGCAATCTCCCTGGAATACAACTGTGGGCTTTGCAATGAGTGGGACCCATATCCGTGGATTATGGTGATGGGACTTTTAATTTATTTATTTATTTCTCTTCGCCTCTCTCCTCTGTGTCCAAACAGCCCTGGGTTGTAATTAGTAGCGTGCTGCTTTCCCACTGCTTTCCCAAAAGTGCAGAGAAAAACCAGAATGTGGTGGGTAGGGAAACACAAGCGGGATTAAATACCAACATAAATCATTCTGAGGGTGTAGGACTGGGAACAATTTTATTTTTCACATTTCACTCACTATTTAAAAAGTACAACCACCTCCAACCTCCAAAAGACACCTCCTCGCCTCCATTGTGAAATGGAAATGAGGATGATGTGTGATTCCCATCCTCCAGGCTCCCCCCCCCGATTCCCACCAAATTCTTCTCTGCCCCCTTGGATGCTACCAGCTACAGTTCAGCCCCAGCCCCATATGCCCCACACTTGGCCAAGTGCCTTGGACCAACCTGGAGACCAGACCCAGCACAGAAGCCATCGGTCCTGTACTGGGGCACCTGCTGAGGGTGATGTCCCTGATGGCCTTCGCACCATCTCATTAATTCCTGCTCTGACCACTCTCTATGCACACGTGTTTTTCATCTGCAAAACTGGTGTGCCTGGCCCCCCTTTCCTCTCTCTGCAAGCAGCTGTCCATTGCAGGGCTGCCTCTCAGTCTTCTTCCCACCCTCTCTGCCTTTGCTTCTAGGTTTCTTATGGATTAGCTGCAATGGCTTCTGGAAATTTTGCAGAATCATATTTCTCACTCCTTGCCCTTTTTCTCCCAATGCCTCATACCTCAAGAATGAGCTATTTGTCATTTTTCAGGAAATCTGACTTAGAAAGGTTTTGGCTGCTCCAAGAAGCTGGGAAGCTCTAGGAGACAGCTCAAGCAGGAGCTGTAATCTCTGATGTATTCCCTTCTCCTCCTTCACATGCCACGAGGCATACGGGGATCCTCACCTTGCACCTCTTCCCTATATGCTCCAGCTCCATCTCATCCCACGTGCGTCTCCCACAGCTTGCAGAGATGAGTGTGTGGCTCCTGCTGGGCTGCCTTGCTGGCTCCAAAAGCCGAGTGGAGCTTTTTGTCAGTGGGGGCTGAAGCCCCATATCCTGCCCCACACTGTGGGGAGCCTTGCACTGAAATCTGTTGGGAGGGGAGCCCAGAAGCTGCTCAGGCTGTCACAGGGAGCTGGGAGCACTGTGGACTCACGTCCTACTGCTCCAACAACCCCCAGCTCAGTGTGGGAGCTGTGCAGATGGGCAGACAGCACAGAAAAGCTCCCACCTCCTGTGAGCAAACGCCACCCCCGTGCCTGGGAGGGACGAGCATCATGGGGACTGCCAGCATGTGAACCTCCTGCCTCTCCTCAGTGGGACACTGCCGAGCAGAGCCCAATGGACACACACACGGCCAGCCTCCAGCTCCACACACACTGCTGCATTTCACACCACAGCTTTCGATGAAAGCTGCAGGAAAAGGTCTGGCAAACACAGTTTTCCTTAGCCTGTAACACTCTCATGCCTGAGTCTTACTAGATTTGTACAGTAAACCCAAGAGGGTGTCTGGGGCTGCTGCATGTAATTACAAGACTGATAATTGTATCAGGTGTAATCTCGCCCTCCCTCCATGCAGCCCTGTACAGATAAGCATGGGAATAGATATGTCCCTTTAAGCAAGGGACCCTGCCACATCGGGGAGTGAAAAGGCTACAAGTTCCCCCTGCACTTGTAAGATAAATCTACTGCACCCTCTTATCAGACGCAGCACAGGGTCCCTGAGCCAGTCTGCATGATCTGGGCAGCACCGAGGTGCTGTGGAAGATAAAAATCAGCAACCCATAATTAACACCAGCACCAGAGCAGGGGCTTCGTTCACTCACCACTGCAAACACTTTCCCTAGTGGCGAGCCACACCAGCAGGTCTCCGGCGTCGGCAGGGACCCTGCCAGCACCTCAGCTGTTACTACCCACGAGATTTTGGGCATCAGAGGCCGTATTTAGTAAGCCCCACTGTCACCATGGCAACCGGTTTCGCTTCAACGTGGGGATGCAGAGGCCCGGATGCTCCGAACCTCACATGGCAGGGGGTGACAGCACCGCCAGCTCCTCCCTGGGGCCGCGCTGCTGCTTGCCGTGCAGCAGGGCACAGCGGTGCCCAAAAACTGTCTGGCCTCTCTGAGTGTTTTTGCTGGATGTTCCAATGAATTGTCTGTCATGAAAAAAGGAAAAAGAGAAAGGAATTACAGTTCTTTTTTTCCCAGGAGTTCAGGGAAGGTTCCATAAGGAGCTCCTTGAAGGATGTACCTTGCAAGCCCTTGCTGCTCTGAGCTACACTCTGTGAAACTGCAGCTCCAGGAGAAGGCTGTGGAAGACATCAGGCAGCAACCAACCACCCTGCACATCACATGGGATGGTGGCAGCTTTTGAGGAGGACAAGGTCCTCACCAAAGGCCTGGAACTCTGGGTGATCAGCAGGGATTATTAAGGCTGGAAAAGAGCTCTCAGTCTCCAAGTCAATCATCAAGTCAACTGCTAACCCAGCACCACTGTGTTCACCCCTAAACCACATCCCTAAGTGCCACATCCACATGGCTTTTGAACCCTTCCAGGGATGGTGATTTCCAAGGCATTCCATCCCTCAGTTCTCAGCAGAGAACTGTATTCACTGTGATCCACTGATGGAGCAGCAGCCTGCCTGTAACCAGGCAAGCCCATCCTACAACAGACATCACAAAGACTTTAGTACCCAAGCCAATCACAAAACCCCAGGTTTTTATTCCAGTGATGTACAAATGCTCACACAAGCATGACTGAATTTAATTTTCAGTGCTCAGCAGAACGCATTTTTTGTTGCATCTCAGCTGTGTTGCAGAGATAAATTATGCGTTTAGTCTTTTGACAATTTTGCTAAAGCTTCATTCCCAGCTGATCTCTTTCAAATGATGTATATTTCAGGGATTTTTATCCTTAATTAATCTTTGTTATAAAAAGAAAAATAGGAGTTTTAGAAAAAAAATGCGTTTTATGCTATTAAAATCATATTTTTTCTCATTCCTCTCTTATTTCCTTCCATTCCCTGAGCTTTGGCCTTTCACTGCCCTTGCAAACAGGCAATCCCTGAGACCTCTCCAGTACATGTGATACTGCAAGAGACTGGAAATATTTCAGAGCCAGGAAATAATGACAGTTATTCCATTAGATAGAGAGATATTCCTCCACAGGCCTCTAAAAAAGCATTACACCGTTAGTATTATTACCCAAAACTCTCTTCCAGCTCTAAGTAGCCCAGATATCCCTTTGTCCTGCTGCTCTGCACTGTATTGCTCTCTTCTCCTGAGAACACTTTGGCAAAGTTTGCTGAAGTGCACAGAATATTTTTGCCATAACACATGTGCTCTTGTCATCCTGATGTGAATCCCAGTGACTGAGCGGGCAGCCCCCGAGCTCCCACAGGCTCAGGTTTTCTGCAAACATGTGTGGTGTGCTCTGAGCAGGTGAGCTCCTGACCTGGCTGCTGGCTTTGGCTCCTCTGCAGCACATCCTCACCTTATGGGGTCACCTCTGGTCTCCTGCTTCACCTGAAGGAAGTGCAGTTAAGGGCAGGCAAGGCTGCCAGGCCAGCAACCCTAGGAAAAGTAACAATAATTTTACCCACACATACACTTTTCAGCTCTAAAGTGCTGTTTGCTGGGCTGTGCTCTGATTCCTGAGAAATTCTGGCTTAGCAAGCTGCAGTTATCCCTCCCAGCCCAGTCCCCTTGGAGCCGTTGCTGTGGGGTGTTGGTGCTGGAGCTATTGCCACACAGGCTGAGAGGCTTTAAGCCATCACTGGGTCATCTCTGTGCTTCAGCTTTCCCAGAGAGGGACTGGAAAGTCCCTTGCTCTTTCTAGGAAAGGGCAGTGAAGAAACCCAGAAGAAGGGCCAGATTACACATGTGGACACAGCAAGAGGGGGAAAAAGGCAGACATGGCAATATCCCACTTTTACATCTTGTCTCTTGATAACGGTGTGATAGTGAGACAATCTAAATGCTGAAAAAAGATCATATTCTCTCCCCAAAACACCTGTGGCTAGCTAACATGTATACATACATATATATATATACACACGTATCTATGTATGTAACTTCTTGGAGGCAGAGCGTGTGCTGATGCTACATTCACACTCCTGATGAAGCTGTGAGGAGCTAGGAGTAATTTTGATGCACTACATACAAAGGTGAACTGGGGTTAACTGTGTTAAAAAACAATAATAAAAGCACAATGTACAGGAAGTGGAGAAAGTAAAGTATTTCTATAGACAGTTTTACTTAAATCTTCATACTCTCAGACTGGCATGGGAGCAAAGATGACAAAGACCAGCTCAGCAAGAAATTCCTGGCAGTGCAGAGCAACTATTCATTCTGTAACTAGTGCATGAATATCTTTATCTTAGTGGCTATCTAAATCTTAATAGAAAAATCACTGTAGATCATAGAATCATAGATTTGCCTGGGTTGGAAGGAACTCAATAGTTCCAACCCCCCCTGCCATGGTGACGGTAGGTTGGAATTAGATTCCAGTAGATGTCATAGCACATATTCTCAGTCATTATAGAAGACCACCCCAAAGGTGCTCGTTCATGAGCATGAACCCCTTGAGTTTCAGACAAGCCACATGATGGCTTTGGTGGTTTTAACAGAAAACATGTCACTGAGGAGCTGCCTGCCCAGCCACAGTGGGAACCGTGGCTGGGAAGCTGGGTGAATCAGGACCACGAGCACTGACATCGTTCTCCCCATTTCCCATTGGGAAGCTGCAGGCAACACATCCCCAGGGAGCCTGGGCCAGGGCATGCCTGCTTTTATACCCCTTTGGGTGTAAAGTTCTTGGTCCCCACAGAAGCCATTTGCTCTGACTGTGGCTGGATGGCATCTCCTGGTGCAGGCTCTGCCAGGAGCTGCTTCCCTGGCAGGGAGCTCTCCCTGAGCCCCCTGGCAGCAGCAGTGGGGCTTTCTGGGGACGGGAATCCCTGCACCCCACAAAGCCTGCGTGAGTCATCGAGCTGTTAGAGATGGAAGGTTATTTCTGGATTTAACTTTCTGGACTGAGGGAAACACTGTGGTGTCAGCACCCAGCTGTGCTTTTAGGAGGTGCGTTGTTTGGCAAGTCTTGCAAATCTATTTCCATGTGCAAGCACACGCATGAATCACTCCTTACAAGAAAAAGCTGTAGGGGTGAAAGGGCCAAGACAAACTTTGCTGGGAGACAGTGAAGGCAAAACCATTATTTTTTTTTCTCCACTATAACTAAAATAGCCACACAGAGGCAGAAAAGGCCAGAAGCCCCCTTTCTTCCCTTACCCAGAGCTGATCCCTCTGCTTGTTTTCCTCACCAGCTCCTCAGCAAGGATCAGTACTATCACCTACTGATGCCAACCTACTTCTGCAGCAGTGTCAGCACTGTTCACAACATATCTAGAAGCTTATTACCAATATTATTTCCCCATCTGCTAAGAGAAAAACTATCTTCTTCTCCTGTCCAGTCACTCTTTCCCCACAAATATCAGTGTTTTCCTAACACCACCTATTCCCAAGGAACAAAAATAGGAACTGTTAATAGGAAAAAAAGCTTGAGCCCAGCACGCAGGCAGTGGCAGTGCCAGTGCCCCAGAGGATCTGGGAAAAGGTACCAGGGGCAAAATGGTGGCTGTGATAAACCAAAAGAACAAGGGACAGAAAAGAAAAAAGGACAAGAGGGGAAGAAAATAAGGAAGAGAAACATGTGGAAGAACTTCCCTCCAGCAGCAATCCCTCCTAAGAATCCAGATGCCCCTCAGTAATTCTAGTCTCCCAAGGAATGCTGAAAGTAGACAGAGAGGCAGATGCAAAAAAAGGGAAGCATGAAATAACTCACAATGCCACAAGCACTTCTTGCTTGGCTAAATTTCTATCTGCTACATCTGAGGAACCTTTTTGGTATCCGTAACTTCCTCTCCAACATCAACAGTTGTGATCTTCCCTCCATCTGGCTCCCTTCCCCTTCAGCTTTCATGTGTGTGTTCCTAGCATTCATAATGTGTGTCTGTTTGCCACACAGTACTGCAGCAAACAGCCCCTCACACACACTGTGGTCAGTAGTTCCTCCAAGATTTAAATCCTTGCATATGATTATGCTCAGAGCAATCACCCTGTGGTTGCTCCTGATTTATATAAATTTCTGTACTTACATATTCTCCAAGTATATTTTCAAAACATACCACCCATTCAGAGAGCTGTTAAAGAGCATTGCTATTTGACGAGCAAGCAAATGTGGTATTTTCTATTGTGACTAGGAAAGAAACTTTTGCAATTTCCTGGAATAAGTGCTTTCACCTCTCAACTTGCTTCTGTCTCGACTCCTGTAGTCCCTGTTTCCATACTCTAAATCTCATTCTTGGCTTTCCTTCCACAGTCCTTTACCTAATACTTTAGACCTCTCCCTTATCCTCACTGCATCATTTCCCACTTATTTAACCTTGCTTTTTCTACTCAAGTGTCTGGAAAAGTTTTCTGCTGCTTTTCAACCACAATCAGCAAAGATAACTTAGCTGGACTCATGCTGGTTTTCACTGTATTCCTTGACTTTACTGGCCATGTCCAACTTACTTGGCTAACAGGTCGTTTTTCCATTCCTTGTTAGCTTTTTATTTTTCTCTGACGTGGTTAGTTGCAAGCCCTACCTTACAAGGCTAGTTGAGATTTAAGGTCCTCATAATTCCTGTCCTCTTATCCTGCAGAGAGCCCAGGCTTTAGCCAGTCACCCCAGCTGACTTCACGGCAACTCCCTTGTACAAAATCCAAACTCCTTAGTAACAGCATCCTTGCACTAAGGCTGAACTGATTCAACTCTTCAGCCTGTAATAAATGTATCACCCTACCCCACAATCTGTGCTTCTTCCTCTGCCAGGGCTCTGAATCCCAGCTCCGTCCTTATCACAGGTCTGCCCTCCAAAACTTTACTTCCCATGCCATTACCTGCTTTCCTTTTCTACATGACTGCCTTCAGGTCAGCACCTGAACTTCACTATAATTTTTAAGTGCACATCTAGTCTAAGGTGAATTTTATCAGCCTAGTTTCTGTCATGGCCTACCCAGAGCCCTGGGAGCTTGGTACGGCTTTCTTATCTCATCATCTCAGACTCGCAGTGCAGCACTGCTACCACCATCTCTTCTCCTAGCTACCTTGAAAAAGGAATGAAATAAATAACCCAATCTCTCCTCCCAGTTCCACTATTCATTCCTTTCCTTTCTCTGGTCCTCTGGTCCATGGCTGCAGGGCCTTCTCAGTCCATGAGCTCTGCAGCTTTATTTAAGATCAGCCAGAGTGTCAGACCCATATTCCCTCCCGAGTGCTCTTTCTTCGTAGAAAAATGCAGTCTGACTACAAAGCTCATTAAATATGTACTGAAAACAATAAACCACCAAATGACAGATAAACAAATTACTTCCTCCTCAGGCAACCTTGTCAGAAGGTTACTTCTCCCTCCCCAGGGAGGCACAAGATCTCTCATTTATGTGATGTCCGGATAACGTGCAGATCTGCACCACGATAATGACTTTATACACATCACATGCTTCAGGGCTTCAGCCACTTGCTTGCTGAATGCAGGAAGGGACTATTTCCCTCTGTACAAATTTGGTAAGATTTTTTTCATGACTACTTCACCTTCTGAAGGATCAGCAGTAGAAAGGACACAGGAGTGGACAAAGAATGAAGAGAGTTCTCCCTCTTGCAATTGATACTTACCTGGATAATCTGGCAATCAAATTTATTACCAAACTATTATTCCAGTCTTTCACTGTACTCTCAGTCTGGCAAGGCATTAATTTTCTCTTACCTTCTTGGATCTGTACCTTAGTAAATCTCAGCTCTGCACTTGCAATGTCCCTCTGCTTCTTCCCCTTTCTGAGGTATGGCTCCCATCTCTTCAACTTACAATGCCAGAAATGTCTTTGCTTGTCTTAAATTACTGGCATATGTTGTAGAAATTTAATGCCACATATGGGCAACCAGGTCAAGTCTTTTCCCCTCTCACTCTCCACTGGTGAGACACACCTGGAGAGCCGTACCCAGGTCTGGGCTCCCCAGCACAAGACAGACCTGGACTTAATGGAGTGAGTTCAACAAAGGACCACAAAGGTGATTAAGGGACTGGAAGACCTGAAGAGATGGAGAGAGCTGGGACTGCTCAGCCTGGAGAAAAGCTGTATAAGTACTTGATGAGGGGAGTAAAAGGAAAGAGCCAAGCTCTTCTTGGTGAGGCCTGGCAAGAGGACAAAAGCCATTGGACACAAATTGAAATTCAGCAAATTTTTGAAGTCTTTTGTACTCTAAGAGCTCTTAAGCACTGGCACAGCTTGCCCACAGAGGTTGCAGAGTCCTTATCCTTGCAGATACTCAAGACCTGACTGCATATGGCCCCAATCAACCTGCTCCAGCTGATCCTGTGTGCGCCGATCTCAGCAGTGCCTGCTGGCCTCAGTGACTCTCAATGCTGTAACACAACAGCAGTTATGTTCTATGCCAGTCTCCTCTGGCATAGAACACTGGGAAATTAGCCCAGGTCACAGTGTTCAACTGCTCATTTAAAGCAAAGAAGATTATTAAATAGCCAAATGTTGAGAGCAATAGGCTTGCTCAATCACAGCATGGTCATCAGCATCAACTGCCTCAGGAATGCAAAAGCTAAAATATTAAACAACCACCTTCCACTCAAGTCTTACTGCTGTAAGAATTGCCTAACTGGGTGTCCAGACCCAAACTTCAGCAAAAAACCATGCCAGGCTTTGCCCAAAAGGGAAGGGGAGAATCCCAGAGCAACGAGTGATGGCCACAAGTGGGGATTCACAAAGGAGCAGACACTGTCATGTCTGTCACCATGCCTGCAGGCTTCCCACTGGCAGCTAAATCAGTCCTTTAGCACATTCTTTGCCAAGTTACTTTACCTAAAACAAGCTTCTGACAGGGATGACGGAGCCAAAGCAGCCCTTGCCTTTGCAATCATTGGCAGAACACTGCAGAATACTGCCCAGAGCACAGAGCTATCTGTCAGCCTGATGAAACCTGGTGTCACATGTAAAACTGAAACTGCTCCCGAGTTATTTAAAAATATATATTTAAAAAAAAATCAGGGCCTCACAAAACTTATTTTATAAAGTTTAGCAGGCCTGATACTGCAAAGTTAGCTCAGCAAGACACAAAACCCCAACCCCTATCCCTAGCTCCATCAGCTCATCTTTTTTTACTACCATAAAAGTGCTTACAAGTATGAACATTTACATATGAAAATGTGAATGTAGATATATTTTTCCAAAATCATTGAAGACCAAGAAAGCTCATCCTTTTGCATGCCCGAAATGGCCACTTTTAAGGGGATTAAACATCATTCCAAAAGCAACTAAGAAGGCAAACTGAAAAGTATTTTTCAAATGGTTGTTTTGGTGCTTGTGGTTTTTTTTTAACATTTGGAATAGCTGAATCTCACATCCCTCTCTTAGTCAAAGAAGTGGGAAGACTCATCAATCTGACTAATCTGAGCAACAGTATCTTGAAAAAAAGAAGGGAAACTCATTTCTAAGGACTAAAATTGTAAATTCAGCTTGTGCCCAGAAAATGTCTCCAAATTTTCATTATTTTACACTCAATGTCACTTCACTAAAAACTAAAGCTAGGGAGGAGAGAGACCAGGACTCCTCTAGAGGCTTCAGAAGAGGAAAACGCTGAAAGAATTCCTACCTGCACCCAACAGCTGGCAACACTGGCACAAGCTTAAACAGGGTTAAATCTACTGCAGTTTTGGAGGAAAACCCAGAGAAAATTTGAATGTTGTCTTCTGCAGAAAATACACACTAAGAGTTAATGCACTTCATACTTAATGGCTGTTGAAAAGCAAAATCATGATAGTGCATAAAATATAAGACATGTATCAAACACTATCTCACACAGCAAGATTCAAGTGGTTAAAAAATACAGTAAATCTCTCAAGTAGGCACCAATGATGGTTTTGGCATTAAGGTGGGGTATTTGGTAAGAAGGAAGAAATCTGTGCTGGTAGACACAGTCCAGTGCATGACACATCACTGATGAGGCCACAGAATCCAAAACTCAGCCTTCAGTGACAGCAGGGTTCTTCTTCAAATTCATCCACAGTTTCTTCAGCATTAGGAAAAAAGAAGGAAAGCTGGGAGAGTCTGCATGCCCTGAAATGAGACAAGCTTTGGAAATTGTTTTTGGTCCTTCCAGGAACGTCTGAGTATAGCTTAGACTATCCCTTGGAGCCATCCAGAAACTGCCCCACAGTAGGATGGCGGGGCTTGCTTCAGGAAGGAGCCAAGCCATCCTACCTGGATATACAGGACACTGCTGTTTTGCATGCTCTGGACACTTTTCGTTCTTCTGAGATGTAAAAATCTCCTTTGTGACCAGACACTTTATACATTCCCTAGTGGATCACTCATCCTGGGCTGACTTGCTTATCTAACAAACTCTTCAGCAACTACAACAGACATTTCCAGCCCCACCGCTGATTTGTAGCAGGGATCTTTTGGGTTAAATCTACCAAGTGAGAGGTGTATGCACAGTCACCGCTGAGCAGAAATCCCCTTCCTCACTGTGAGACTGGCTGGTGGAACTGCCAGGGCCTGAGCGAAACGCGAGCAGACAGCAGACGCGGCTGTGCTGCCCAGCAGCGCTGCCGTGTGCGGCACAGGAGAACCACGTCTCCACAAAGAACTTACCTCAGGTAACCTGTGGTGTTCAGTGAGCACACAGGGCTCAGCGGGCAAGCAAAGTGGTCACGCAAACTGTCACCATTCCCCTCTGCACACAGCGTGCCCGGGAACCAGAGGGACAAACAGCTCCACCCAGCAGATGAACACACAGACTCTATGCGTCTGTGCTGTACCTCTACACAATCTGAAATGAAAAATTACATCTGAAATAGTCCCAGATATTATGAAACCTCTGTATTTTTGCCACCTGTCGTATTTTTTCAAAATTAGCAAGAGCTAAAGTGGGAAAAACATATAAGAAAGCAGGCACTGAGCCTATACTTAATAATGGTACCTGAAAGGAGGACTAAGGCAATACCCAGATCATTGCACCATTTGGCATCATCTGTCAGTTCTTCGCAGGATGATGGACTTGGGAAGGATGCTGAGCACAGTTAGGGAGAAAGTGAGAAGGCAGAGCTTCTCTGACTAAAAGAGAGAGCATTTGAAATAAAATTGTAATCATTGTAAATGATACTCGTTGACCTTTTCAAACACTCCAGATAAGGGGAAAGCACAAAAAGGGCTTGTTTTCTTGTGCGCTCTACTTGTGGGTTACATCCTGCTCATTTCAGTGAAAACCCAACGTTCTAACCAGACCTTGGGGGAAGTCTGCAGACATTCAGTAGCCTAGAACAGCTGGGTAATACACGGGTTTATTTCTTAGTAAAGAACTGACCTTGAATCATGAAACAAGTTTCTTACACCAGTGGTCTTCTCCTGTCCAAAGCAAACAAGAGCAAGAAACAGACGCACGTGGTGCCTGCGTGCTTCTGCCACTGAGACAGCAAGAAAGGGCAGAATGCTTAAGTTCATGCACATTTTTATTGAGTAGTAATATAAAATGCTTCTTTCATTGTTACAAGTGCATGCTTTGATTGCCAACATTTCGAAGTCAATTACAAAGGCAAGGCTGTAGGCTGTAGTGAATTACTTGGGCACTTATACAATTGTTAAAAAATATCAATGGACTGTTCATTTTGTTTCCTTTTCTTTTTTAGAATGAACCAGTTGAAACCCGTAACTGATATACAAAGGGAAAAAAGTGAAAAAATTACACATTTTGTGGCACATGACAAAACAGAACAAAATGACTAAACCATTATGACATTAACAGTTATCATGCATTTAGAATTTCACATGTAACTACAAACTTATTTAAATTTCACAAGGTTTGCTAAACATGCTACCCATCTATATGTGCACTGACAAGCTTATGTTAAAAACTTTAAGAATACTCTCCCCCCTTAGATTTTTCAAAGCTTTTTTTTGATTACAAAATTTCAAAGGCATTAAGCATTTTCTTTTTAGAGAATATAAAGTACGCCAGTATACATACATTTCCAGTATAAGTCAGACCACTAAGCGCATTACAGTCCCATACAGGCCTATACAGCCATTTTTCCTTAAAAAACATGCATAGGCAGATTTTTACAGAATATAGATGCTTTTCACTGCACTTAATATGGTGTCTTGTTCACTATACTTAAAAATGCACCACTCATAAATATTTAAATTTAGCAAGCCACAACCAAGACTTGTTTTACCAAAAAAACCCCAGAAAACCTCCCAAACCAAACCCCCCTAAATATAAACAGCAAAAAAAGATAAATGTTATTATTCCAGTTTTTTTTTTTAACAAAGAAAAAGATAATTGCTGCCAAATTAGTAAGGTAAGTGTTATATTTAAAGAAGGGCATTGAAGCACACTAAAGAAACCTGAGGTAAGCATAATCTGTACAAAATTAAACTGTCGCTCTCGCTCGCTCTCTCTCACGCTCTCTCTTTTTTTTTTTGNGACGATCTCTTTGTTGATGATTTTTGTAAACTGAATCCAACACCTGGCCCCCAGAGCAAGTAAGCTATTATCAGAGGCAAGAACATCCCAGTGCTGACGTGCAGCAACCCCATCGCGCCCTGCAGCTCCACCCCCCTCCCGGACAGTGGTCACTGGATATTGCTGCTATTACTGCCGTTGCTGTCCGTGCCATTAGTCTCTGTGGAGATTGCCTTGTTGATGGAGTTAAGGTTGGCATCGGATGGCACGTCTCTGCGCGGAGGCATTCGCTCATTAATTCGATCTAAGCCTTTGGCCTCTTCGAAGCTAGTGATCTTATGCTGGGGTGAAAATCCTTTGATAGCTAAATAAAGGATTATTGAAAAATAAAATTAGCAAGATCAAACTCTCAGCAGCTTTTCCCCCAATTTAGCAACAAGTGTGAGAGTCCTTCTTTGGGAAGGCGGCAATGAGAAGATCTGACACCACCACCAACTCCTTACCACACTCAGAAAGAGCTGGGGGCTCACCACCACCGTCCCTTCCAACACAACTATTGTTTTCAACACGATCAACTTCCAGTACTTTGTTGTCCACTGGGGTTCAGCTTGAACACCAAGACGCTGACATGAGACTACGGTTTGCACTTTGGAACCATGCTGAGGGCACAGCTGTGAGCTGGTGAGTTGGCATTTGCTGTCATCACTTACAGCCTGGAGGACACCGTGCCTTACCCTAATGCCCTTCATCAGGCAAAACTCCCACCTGAGTGGGAGTTTCAAAGATCATGCAAAAAGTGCTGGCTAATTCCAGATGGTGATGACATGGTGAGGCCACTTTGTTGGATGCACATTAAAGCTAGGGAAGATCTGGAGTGACCCTACAAGAAGTTGCCTTCTGTTCTCAACACAGGTGAGCTGCTTGTTGATTGCTTGGGGCAATTATCCTCCCTGANTCGCTCGCTCTCTCTCCCCCTCTCTTTTTTTTTTTTTTGGCATTTTAAACAAATTTCCGACTTTTTTTTTTCTTTTTTTCTCTATATTTTTAAAGAGTGCCTAATTTATTTCATAGCCATTGTCTGACAAGAGTAGCAAAACATTATCAATAAATAGTCCTTATTTAGTTTGTACATTTTGTTAAAAATGTTTCGATGTTGTAGATGTTGAGTGCTGCAACTGTAAACGTACAATAGTTAGTAAGAAATTAAACAAAGTTTTCATGTCCAGTAACATAATAAAAGGCCTTTCAGTAACATAGCTAGACGTTCCCAATGTAGTAGGAAAACATGTTCATTCCCCTAACTTTGCAGTATATACCAGCATGAGCTTTCATTTTTCTACAAGCATTTAAAGGCATATCNATTAGCAAGATCAAACTCTCAGCAGCTTTTCCCCCAATTTAGCAACAAGTGTGAGAGTCCTTCTTTGGGAAGGCGGCAATGAGAAGATCTGACACCACCACCAACTCCTTACCACACTCAGAAAGAGCTGGGGGCTCACCACCACCGTCCCTTCCAACACAACTATTGTTTTCAACACGATCAACTTCCAGTACTTTGTTGTCCACTGGGGTTCAGCTTGAACACCAAGACGCTGACATGAGACTACGGTTTGCACTTTGGAACCATGCTGAGGGCACAGCTGTGAGCTGGTGAGTTGGCATTTGTGGTCATCACTTACAGCCTGGAGGACACCGTGCCTTACCCTAATGCCCTTCATCAGGCAAAACTCCCACCTGAGTGGGAGTTTCAAAGATCATGCAAAAAGTGCTGGCTAATTCCAGATGGTGATGACATGGTGAGGCCACTTTGTTGGATGCACATTAAAGCTAGGGAAGATCTGGAGTGACCCTACAAGAAGTTGCCTTCTGTTCTCAACACAGGTGAGCTGCTTGTTGATTGCTTGGGGCAATTATCCTCCCTGATAGAACCCTGGACTTCTAGAAAGCAGCTTGAGTCAAACGGCAGGAACACTGTGCAACACAGATCAGGGATATTGTCATTTTGGAACAGCGATACAGTTTAGCTTAGGGAACACACTGGCAAAGGACCAAAGTTCCACCTGATCCTGAGGATTTATGATCTGTCTTTTAGCAGCAACACTGGTGAGGCCACACCAACCTCAGAAGGAAGCCACAGGCTGAGGAATGTATTCACAGACTGTGATTTTTATTTAATTTTATTCTCTCTCTAATTGAAGTGTTGAAGATCTTTAGATTTAAAGCAAGAGAAAAAAAGCACTGTAGGCAAACAGTAAGTCACATCCCTGTAGATAATTTGTCACAGCCTTCTGTGTGTTTTTTCTCTTATCTGTACCAAATCAATGCACTGCACTTCCAGAACTGGAATTTCTGCTAGGCCTCTATCATAACATGCCATGGAGCAGAAATGGTGTGTTAGTACCAGGAAACTGCAAACTCTCTGGGGAGAAAACCCTGGGTAGGGAAGTTTTAGGGATTTAATTCAGTATTCCTTCTTCCCTTTTCTCTTCTCCTTACCCCCAGGTACTCTCCTTCCAATATGCAGTCCCGATTCTGGACAAGCTGGTAACTTCTGTTAAAAAAAAAAAAAGCCTAACACACCCAAAACCCCAGAACATCCCTGGTACCAAGCTACCACTCCTTATATTTAGTGGGGAGCAAGAAAAGGCATTTTCATGCTGCTTGTGACAACCTTTCCTGTGAAAATCGATAGATCCTGGTTGCCTCAGGATTTAGTTCTTTAGCCAGTTTCACAAATATTTCATTGGAACTTTGTGAAGTGCATGGTTTTTAACATGTATTATACTTCAACTCAGAAAAACAACAACATAATGGTGATTAGTCAAGTGAGCAGGGACGGAGCAGTGAAAACAGAACAGGTTGTACAGTGAGTTTTCTTAAGGTTTGCCTTTTGGGTTGGCTTTTATTTACCTTCTACCACAAAATGAAGATGTCTAACAAGCACCCATGCCAATCCCTTAAAGCAATAGTTTAATGGATGGCTGCACTGAAGCTGAAGCAGTTGCCGTGTCCTGGAGCTTGCCAGCAGCAGAGCCCAGTTGGTGTTATCGGGCCCTGAAGGACAACTGGTGAAACTTCTCCTCCATCAGAAGCTTCACGTGTGTAGAGCAGTAGCTGTGACTATGGTGACAGTGTCTAACTAGCAAGGATGGCAAAGCAAGGATTAACTTGAGGGGTGCATACTGCTGGCACGGGGGCACGTTAAGGGATTGTATTTCCAGTAGACACATTATTGTCTTTAACACTAAGGAAGGTGCTCTGCTGTAGTTGCTGGTCAGACAACGAATATTAGCAGGTTACATTGAGAGTCTACTAAAACACAACACATAGTCACAGAAAATCACAGAAAACAGCCAAACTGTCAACAAGAATGCACACTGCAGATTAGAGATTGCCGATAGGAATAGGTAATTCCAACATAAATAGCAGCTTACTCACTGCTATTTAGAAAGCAGTTGTATTTTCTCTTACTTGTTTGTTCTGTAATTTTATTCACTGCTTTACAAAATTCAAAAACAAATTCAACTGGCCAAAAGGGCACATCTTACCAAAGGACAACAATCACCAGATTTTTTTTTTAATTAACTAAAAAAAAACACCCACAGAAAATTTGAGAGGGGCAAGAACAAAATACAACTGAAGAATTTTGTTTTAAAGGGGAATTCTGAAAATTCTTCTTTCAAAACTTTATAATACTGAACAAATACTGTACATCCACATTGCAACACATGGCTACTTAGATTTTAGCTGAAGTGTTAAAAATTGTTAAGGGTTAAATTAGAGGTCTGTCAACAAAACACCAGTTTTCAATACTGAACGTTCAGAAATCTTCTAAGGCAGCCAGTCACTTTATATGCAGCTAAAATGGTGCCTGTGTTAATGGTTGCTCTAACAAATATCCAGTGTGTAAACTGCCACTACCAAAAGAAGCAGACATCTTGCAGACACATGTCTCATGTTGTTTTACTTTTAAAGGGAAACAGAAACATGCTGTACTATAACAAAAGACCAATAAAATTTTTTTATTAGTGACCTAAAAGAAAGGAAACAAACTGAAGCATAAATAAAGAAAAAGTGGAAAAGAAACAACAACAAAAGGAGAGAATATATAAAAAGCTATGTGTTTTCTTTGACCAGAAATTGCTGAGGATAGTTTGAGCCAGCCTCCAGTGCACAGCTTTTGAGCTATGTGTCACAAAGCATTTATGAGCTGCTGCCAAGTTATGTCCCGTGAAATCCAAGTTCCCTGATCTGCTCCTGTGGCATTACTCAGTGCTTAGTTCAACATACAGCAATTCCAACGTATTTGTAACTTACAGAAAGAGAAAAACCTCAACAGTAGCAACAGAAAGAAAAACCAAAAAACACTTTCCCCTTTAAAGCAATTACATTTTGGTTAATACCGAGCCACAATTGTTAGCCCAACACCCACACAATCTGTACAAGCTACAGCAAAATGAATACACCCAGCAGAGCCCTTATCTGTTGTGGCACCAACAGAAAGGGGACTGGCCAATTTACCTTCATCAGCCTCAATAGCCTCAACAGTAGCTGAAGAGAAGAAAGGGGTAGCAAAACGAATGAGAAAAAATGAGCAGAGGATTTCAACTCTAGGAACAAGTCAGTGAATAGCAAAGGAGCTACAACACTAATGTTACTGTAAGTGCTGGATTTTGGCAAAACAGACACACAGAGAAATGTTTACACAAAAACAACAATCGGCAGATTGAATTAAGCTAGAGTTTGTTTTAAAGCAGAAGTATCACAAACTAAAAGTTTTTAAAGACAAATTTAAGAAGTTTTCCATTGACTCAAAAGAACTACAAAATGTAAATGTCTTCCATACTGCACATCTGACCTGAAAAGGTCATTATGTAATTGTCCCAGCTCTCAGTAAGAGCAGTTTGACTTGCCCTGTCAAAAGAGAACAAAAAATGGCATAAAGCCATTGCACAAAATTCATACAACTTACAACATCAGCCTGAAAAGTACTGATGCCAGTACAAGGCAAAGGAATTCCATATACAACTTAACAGAATTATTTATCTCTCCTGACTAAAAGAAACATCCCCACAGCATGGGATGCTCAGAAAGCTTTGCCTTTGCTTGCAACCTTGCCCAGTCTGCTCCATCTGTAAACTTTATTTTTGTGAACCCAGTCTCTGAAAAACAACATTTTGCTAATATTTTATTTAAATCAATGGATGTAGATGTAAGATGGACTGCTGGACCTCCAAAGTTGCAAAGCCTGGTCAGAGAGAGCAGAGCTTGTAACCAGGAGACTGCTGCAATGTTATGAATCCCATGTTACCACTGTTGTGAAACCATTAATTGTTCTTAAACATACAGTTTCATTTGAATTTTACCCATCAGCTTTGGTATGCAATTTTTTTTACAGTCAGAGATTTAGAAGCTGATGTAAATCATTAAATGCAATCCAATATAGCAAATATTTTAAAAGAAATTTTGATTTTCAAGAATTTCTCTGGTTTAGAAAATAGGTCAAGAAGTCAAGCTTTTAGAGAGTCCTCTCTTCTTTTTTGTCTTGTTTTCCCCTACATAAAACCCTAACTTTTTTTTTTCCAGTTAGGATGTTAAATATGGATTAAGATATATTCTAAAATAGCTATACTATTATCTTGCTACATGGGGAAATGAGAGGATTTAACCCTCATGCAGCAAGGAAAGCCTATGCCTCTCAAGCAGCAGAGCAAGAGAGATGGCCAAAAAACAAGGAGCAAAAGCAATGCAAACTTAAAAGAAAAGGAAACATGGTAACTAGGATGAAAAATTAAAATGAAGAACCAGATCCAAATCAGCACTGACACATTAGAAAAAATGACGACTAAAATGCATACTTCCACAACAGAACATACTACCCATATTTTCTGTTAATACATATGGCAACATGTGTGCTTAACAGAAACTATATGAACTTCAGAGTATTTGGTGAATGGGGTACTATGTGTTAACTAATGCAGAAGCTTGTGTATAGTAATGTTTTACTGAGCCAGAATACTGCAGTATGAGGAGATTTTCCTTTTAGCCATTGTAACAAGAACATTTGGCAATTTTCTCAGATTCATTTCTATTCCTAATATTTTGCCAGGGCAACAATAGCGGTTTCCTTGGACCAGATTTTCTGACAAATGTAAAGCAACTATGTGGAGAAAAGCCTAGGTGAAGATCACAAACCCATTAAGAAAGGCCTCCTGTGAAATCATATTGCAGCATTTTCAAAGCAGAACGTTACTATGTCCATAACACACAAGTCATCAACAAGAAAAAAGAGAAGGGAAAAAAGGGGAAAAAGAGGTTTACCACCGTATACCTGAATCTTCTAGATAAAAGAGACAGTAAAGGGAAAAACACAGAGAAAGAATGCTCCAGGAAGAAAACAGGAAAACAAGAGGCTGAGACTGTGTCAAGGTTATAAAGCATTTCTATTTCTTACATCTACTGCCAACAGAACCTCAATAAATGAGAGACCTTTATGTGTGCCTGCAATATATACTACAGCAGTACACACAGGAAAAAAAAAAAAGAGAGCTTCCAGGAATAAATTAAACACTTTGCACTCCTTCTTCCAAAAGGAATCAAAGGCAGCCCTACTATAGACTTACCAATTTCCTGTAACAAGAAGCACTTGGTATAAAACTGACAATCTGTATTGTGTTTGTGTACAAGGCAAACACGGTATTTGTAAGAGCCTCCCTTCACTTGGGCTTAAATCAGAGTGGAATTGTTCTCACGTTGTCGCCTAGAATTTCTAGGAGAGAAAATCTAATTCTAGACCTATTTTCCATTGGTGGCTCTCTATGAGGAAGAAGGAATCAGATAAAATAAGAGTTTGAGTGTCATTACCTAAGCTGAACCTTCAGTACTCCATGTATCAAGGGCTGCTCTTAAAAAAAACCCCAAAAGATGCTCCGAATTGTGGAAAGAGTGCACTTCACATACAATCCTCAGCTACCATTCTGAACAGTTGATTTTCAGGGGCTCCCCCCTCCCCCGGCTTTTCTCTGAAAATTGATGGTATGTACTAAGCCTTGAGAAGTGGCCTTACATGAACTGCTCACAAATGCTCCAGCACAACAAACTGCCTGGTTTTTTTTCTGTCTTTTTTTTTTCCTGAGACAGCTGTGTACTTTTCTTAGGTTCTGCAGTTGAAAACCAATTGTTTTTTGTACCCAGGACAAGACACACAGGCAAACAGGCTTACCGCTTTGCAGTGTTTGTTTTCCTCCAGAGAGCACGCCACTGGGCAGCATTCCTGTTGGGGTCAAACCTTTCAGCGTCAGCACACTCTCACTCTCTTCTCTGCAAAAGTTAAAAAAGAAATGAAAAATAAAACCCCCCAAAATAAGTAAATGTCTTTTTAAAAAACATGGGATATGTTTTAGACATCTTAAACTACACATGCCCTGCAATGATTTTGTCATCTTGTCCTTGCCAAGATAGACTGAATGTGGTGATAACATCAGCACCAGTGAAGTCCCCTTCACTGCTGTGTACATGGTTAACCTTTGCATCACACCATATGCAACTCCTACTGTAGTTGACACTATCACCTGTACTTATGGAACAATATGTCTGTAGACCCAAATCTGAGAGGACAAGGATCAGATATTGCCAACAATGCACTTAGGCATTTACACTGTGTGGTCCAAAATCAACTTAAACTGTTAGTTTGCTCTTGTCTACATGAGCAGGCAGGTGCATTATTTATTGATGATCACGAGTCACTTAAAGGCAGCTAAAAGCTCATTAAAATTAATAACCACTTCCATCCTTGCTAGAGCTGTCCTTAATAATTTTGTATGCTAAAAATAATATGGATTCAAGAAAATTGTTTTAGGAAACCGAAATATGCTTTGCTGGTCTCCAAATACATAGAGAGTTTTGAAATACATGGCTAGAGAAATACAACAGCTCTATCCAGAGAAGCCTTTAAGTAAAGCTTTCTACAAGGACTGTAATGCTGCCTGTGATGACATACTTTCTCAGCAGCAAAATTGACCCCAATTCCTTAAGAGAAACCTATTTTGAAGTGCTTTACTTTGAAGTATATAATGACATTAAGCTGGAGGAAGCAAACACAAAGACAGAATTTAGTTCCATATTCACTTGAGGATAATGTGGTTTTGTCTATAAAAACTGTCTCTCAGCAATTCTACTACTTACAATTTTCTTTGGACCTACATGCCCTGAATGACTCATGTATTTTAAACAGCTCTTGTTTACCTACTACATATACTATTCAAGTTCTATTTTTAGTTTGAAAATAATTCTGCTTCCACTCACTTTTCATTATGTAATAGTCCAAATCAAATTGTGACCATTTTGCTTGCAAGTTTCCCAACCAATCAGGACTAATGCAAGAGCAAAATATTTTCAGCATTAACACAGTATTTTTATCATCAACAGTTACACAGCAAAGCTTTTGCTTTCTCTCAATTATTCAGTGCATTACGTATTTTTTAAATTAAACTGCAATAGCACTTTTAGCTTCATCCTCATGGGGTAAGTTTACCGACTGTATTTTTATTATCTTTAAACTGCATATGCACAAGAAAGATGTGTGTCACAAATCTCGAGATGTTTTAGCCTTCAGCGTTCCTTAATTTCTATTTGATGTCATTTATTTCTATTTTAAAAAAAGCATAATACACTAATTATTTTATTTACCTCTCTCCAATCTAAATATACCAAAAGAAAAGTCAGACTTGAGAAACAAAGTCAGAGAGAGGCAATGACAAGGAATCATGAAGTCTTCCATTTAAAGCCAATCTTTCTACAGTATCTATTTTCATTCAAGCTCATTTATAACATTTGAAACTCAATACAACACTATTTTGATATCTAATTTTTTTTTCACTAAAATGGCTGATATTGTTTCAGCTTTACATTCAAGTTACATCCTCGAGGAAAGGGACCACTCCAGCCCAAAGAAGAGATGACTAAGTCCTTTCAAATGGTCAGATTAGGGGATCATTCAGAAAGCTTCTCAAGAATTAGAGAAATAAACTTCATAAAACACAAATACTCAAACAGGAACTTCAAAGGTTTCCAGAAGAGGTTGGTATATAGATAGATGATGGCACTGCTGCAGTCTTCTTAGGGCTACACACAATTACCTGACACTTGTGTCTTACATGGATTATGCTGGCAAGACAGAAAAAATATCCCAGGCTTTTCTACAGAAAGAGTGTTTGCAATATTACCTTGTGAAATTTTTGCTGTCTAGCACCTGCCACCTACCTGAGGAGAATCAGCCTTTCTCAGAAAAAAAGAGAACAGGAATTCCCAGTGGTGGCTGGGATGAAATGTCACTCATCCCCCTGCAAAACTGGTCACCAAAACCATGCATTGCAGGTACCTGTTTATTTGCTAAATATGCCTTGGATCACAGTGAGGATGTGCTGTATTTGCTGATTAAAGCTAAGTGAGAACAAATCTACTCTTCATCTTCCGTCTTTCCTGCAAAGCTTTCAGAACCATCAATAATCAAGAGCTGTAAAAGGCTGTGGTGTTTTTGGCTGGGGTAGACTTAAGATATGAGGCTTATGCATACCACTGTAGAGAGAGCACATGCAGAAATTATTCTGTATCCCTCTTACATCCTTGAAACCATTGAAAAGCTTCTGCCCTACAAATCCCTTTGAAAAAGTCTGACACATGGCTGATGTCAATCATCCGTAAGTTGTAAAACCCCAAATATATCAGCTGATCATCCAGTTTCAGCTCCTTCTGCTTATTAAAGTTCACATTTAAAAAGGTGGTTCACAACGGAAAACAGTCAATCCAGAAGCTGTGGTTCAAGGTTATGGGAGAAAGCCAAGTTTCCCAAACTTTGTTTGCTTAACTATCATAGTTGCGCTGTTTTATGAAGGTGGTAGCAACCACCTCCAGGCTCTCTGCCAGACTTGGTACAGAGAAGCAGGTGGAAACATTTGACTGCTCTCCCTTCTTGTTTAGGGAGAAGGCATGATGCCAACCTTTTTTTTTTTTTATGGGCACCATTTGAAGTGGTTCATGCATCACCAGTAAGTCACTTGTAACACTTTGGGAACCCCAGGTACAAAGCCCTCCATCTCAGTTTGCTATTTAAAGCTATGCTGCTGCAATCTGCAAGGTGTTGGCGACCTGCAGTGCCCATGCAAAGCCCTACAGAAAACCTGCCCACTGCTGGCATGCTGCATTCAAAGCAAGCAAGTTGGACAGTTTCCACTGAAATTAAATAATATATTCTTCAAGTAACTATTTCGTTTATTCTTCTTACATCAATCATGTAATCATAATAGTAAATGTTTTAGAACTCCCTTGATTTTTCACTAAGCATAATAGCCATCAACTGACTCCAGCAGACCAACACACAGCTTCCTGAGGAAAAAATCGCTCTGCTGAAAGGGAGGGAGAACTGTATTTCCTATATTTAGACTTCAGCACAGTACAGCATGTTTTCTCTTCTGCTCAGAGACATCAAATGGAGAGTTCTAAACATTGGGCAGCAATTAGTTACTCATGTTCATGCATTTGGGGGAGTGCAGCCGAAAGGAACAAGCTGCTGTTGCCTGCACAACCATTTCCTGGATCTCTAGGTAAATGACCTTAATGCTTTCATCTTTAGTCATCGTTACTTGTGGCTGTAGCAACATCTGTGGGTGACGAAGTGCGGCAGCTGACTGCTTTTTTAATGAGAGGTGATGTATAACATACCCTTTCCCCACATTTAATGCTCGCCTCACAGTGGCTTAAAGTTAATTAGTACACCTGGTCAGCAAGAGTCTTTAAAAACGGTAATGGGAATTTTCTCTGCTGATGTCTTTTGTTTGTCTGTTTTATAATCAGCAAAAGCCCTGAGGAAGACTATTCAGAGCCAAAATAAATAGCAGCATTGTATAAATAAAACAACCTCTAAAAGGCTGCAGTAGAACTCAGTTGGGTGGTATACTAAAATAGCAAATTTGCTGTTTGATTAACAGTCGAGCGCTCTAAGTAACCATTCAAAGATATTGTTCAACACACAAAAAAACTAAACCAGCATAAAACCTTACCTTAACACTGAGAAAACTCTAGCCATTTTTCCTATTGCTCGTATCTTGTTCCTTATAACCTCCTTTCGAGCAGCAGCTGTTGCTCCTATGGAAAAGACATTAAAAACAGTTATAGGGATTTGTAAACAATTCATCACTAAATACTCTCACCACTAAATACAAGAAACATCATATTAATGCTACAGTTTGCCAAATTAAGCAAACTTGTAATCAAAACTGAAAACACTATTTTTTTCATTCCTAGTTAAAAGTTATTTACAAGATAATAAAACCTAAGGGCAGAGTCCTGGAAATGAGCATGAGATGGTAGGGATTGTGTTGGCTGGCTGTGGCTAAGAGAGTTCCACAGAGGAATTTCCTTCTAATCACTGCTGTGGCCTGCTCAAAATTACAATTGCTTTGAAATCTGTGAACTCACACAATACTCTGCCTTAAAAAAGTATAGTGCAACACAGGCTACAGCTCAGCTGAGTTTGAGGTGTACTTGTTACTTGCGTATCATCAAAATCTGTACATGCAAGAGAGAACCACCTGAATGGAAAAAGCAAACAGTACTTATTACAAAGGATCCCCCACATCCCCAAGAAAATGTCCTGTTATACTCAGAAAACTGGTTTCATTACTTATCACAATCACAACCACATACATCATGAAGATTTCTCCTAAAGGTTTCTGAAGGACAGCTAACCTGGACTTATGTGGATGCTGCCTGACAACTCCTGCCTGTTCAGACATCACTACACACCACAGTAACGCTTCCTTCTTTGTTACTCCAGAATTCAAGGGCAAAAATGAAAATTTCTGTTTTCAAATCCTAGCAAAACGATCCATTTTGTAGAGCCCATCAGGGAAGCTAAATCAGCAGAAAGGGGCAAAACTGAGGAGGACAACATTAGTGAAGAATGCACTTGGATGAAACTGGACAAGTGGCAATGGAATCAGAACTGGTTTCAGCATGCAACAATCCAACACCTCACAACACCACACACCATCTTTCCTGCCCTGAAAAACTGTTATGACAGGAGCTCAAGGTCATGGAATAATGAACTCAATGGACATTTTAAGGATAGCCCACAGACTAAGGGGAATGATATATGTGTGTTTATCTACCAAAACCAGGAAAGGTGATGGTGTACTGGAAAATGTGGGACCTGATATGATATACCAGGATACTGTGCTGGTTTTGGGTGGAATAAAGTTAGCTTTCTCCTTGAAAGATACTCAGAATAATGGCTTTCAAATCTCCCACACATAAAGATAAAAATATAAAGCAAATATTAAAACATATAAAGATAAAAAAAGATATGAACACTTGGGCATAAATGTCTAATTCTAGACAATAAAGAGTGGGAGAAACAGCTGTAATTCAGCTGTAACTAAATTAATGTAATATACTTTTAACAGCTTAATGAAAAATTTAAATAAAACAGCACTGATTCAGCTGGGTTCTCTAGGAACAGAAGGCAGTACCTTCCTACCTCTGTACTATGATCTAACAGAACTGTACTCTCAAGACAGACAAGACACGGTTTTCAGCCTTTCCTATCCTGAAAACACTTAAGCATGATTTGTTTTCCTTTCTTCCCCCTAAGCATCACAATTCCCTACTTGTTTATTACAAGTCCACACTGTTCTGGTGTATCTTACAAGGATATTCAAAAAGTTGAACGACAACTAAGACTACAGTCTAGAACATTTGAGAACTGAAAACTGGAAATATAATTTATGACTGAAGTGAAATATAATGTCCTACACTTAAATACAAAATAAGAATAGAAAAAAACCCCTTCCTTAATCATAAAACACAACAGGTTCAAAGGGAGTATTTTGTATCTCATTGATACACATAAATGTTACTAAAAAAATGTACTTAAAAGAGTTTGGCCTCCACTGAATTTCCTAATGTAACAAATCTGTGAAAATGACATATGTTTAGTAAATATTAGTAATAATTTTATTTATTCTCTCTGGCTTTATTACAAATGCACCCGATATTCACAATGTTTTATTGCTCTGTTAGTTTTGACTGAATATCACTAACCTCACAGTATGTGGATTTCTTAACTATTTATATATAAATCTTAGACTCACATTCCAAGTGTGTCTAGTTTAATATTTTGAAATTCACTGTTACTGCAGATCCTAATGAATTACTTGAGCTATACTTAAGCACAAACCTATGTGAAAGTAAATGGGTCAAAACCTGAGAACTGGCTATAGGTAAAAGGGTTAATTTTAGCAAACATTGCCTGATATCCTCTTAAGATTTTACCTTCCTTTCTCAGAATCATAGACTCATTTGGGCTGGAAAATATCTTTAAAATATCTCCCAATATCTAAACAAACCCTTTTTGAATGATGGAACTTTAAAAAGAAGTTTAAAATTTAAGTGTAAGAATTATTTGGAGGTAATATAAAAGTTTTGCATCTTACTTCAGTAATTTAACAAGTTCTATTGGATTGGTATCAAAACACAGAATCTGCAAGCTGGATATAAAGGATTTTATATGAAATGTAATTTAAACGTTCAGATTAAGAAGCACAACAAGGAAAAAAAAGACTATAAATGCTGACAATACTCTGAGATGTAGGACTGAACAAATTTAAAAGAGTGCTGAGTAAAAAAGTCAACCCCAAATCTCTTACTGGTATCCTAATATATATTATGCAGTTAAGCATTATGAAAATTAATAAAACTTAAGCCTTCCAATTTATTGAATACCTTTCTTCTGTGCATAACTGGGATCTTCTTATGAATTCCAAAGAGGGGGAAAGAAAAAGATCAGTGATGTTTGTAGAATGAAAATAAAAAATAATACAGAACATTTGACAACATCAATGGAAATGTAATGTTTAAGTAAAGTCTGAAAAACAGAGAAGAAACAAAATTAAGCAGAGAACGTCCAAACGGAAAGAAACAGATTGAAAATGATACGGGGAGAAAAAAAAAAGAAATCCCTTCAGCTTAAAGCCTTGTTAGTAGGTTTTGCAGGAAATCAGCATGCAGGCAGGAGACCAGCAGTGGTGCCACCACCTCTCGAACACAGCCTTTCTCCTGCAGGATTGCTGCTGCTTTGATAAGGCTGATCACTTCTCAAGACAGCCCCACCCTGGCCATATGGGGTGTGCCTGTGTGATGATGCCTCTTCTCTTAAAAGGGTCAAACAAATTCCTCCAGTTGTGTCCCAGAGTAGCTTACTGTCACAGCCACGTCTGCTGCTCCTGCCAGCACCTGTTCTACCGCTGCACGCCCGCGTCTGTCCAAAAGCTCCAGCAGCTCGCAGTGAGCAAATTCAAACGCCACCACCGTGCAAGGTACTGCATTTTTAAATCAACTGTTTGAGGGCAAGACAGGTGCAGCACTTGGTGCCCAGGCACAACTGCACCATGGGTCGTGTTCTGGGGACACTGGGCATGTAGAGCATGCTGCTAGGATGGTCCAGAGGTAGAGCATGCCGATGCGGCGTAATGCGGCTCACAGGAAAAATGCTTTGGGCGTGGAAACAATCACATCTGGCCAAATCATAGACTGAATAATAAATACAAAGATCACATTAAAATGCCACTCTGTCACCAACTCACAGAAATTAAGCATGCACTGCAGCCCAGCCTTGCTGGTTTGGAGGAAGAACAAATACAAACCACTGGGAAGACCCCTCCATTTCTCTCCCAGCTAAAAATCAACTCACTGGCAAGCTAAGACACACTCATCAGGCAGTACCGTGAAGATCTGTATCAAGATACTGCTAAGTAACAGACCTAAGGACAAGGCCCTTGCTTTTGCTCCATCAGTCTCTCTTAGTTGCTGCTGAGCTGGCTCCAGGCATAGTTTACTGTACTGAGGAGATGTGGCAAATGCCACATATTGCTGTTCACAGCAGAACCAGGTTATGACTGGCAGGAGACGTTTGATTTGGAAATTCTCTTTAGCTTGGAACTACAGCACTGTATTGGGAAGCTGTTTTCCAGCAAAGGAATAAATGCTGTAGCTAATGGCTCTGACAGTGGCTTTTCTGTGAGAAGGCTGAGAGCTACAATGTTGAAGGCAATACAAAAAAATAATGTAGGTAATTTAGGAGTGTCTTCATGCCAAATCATGATAAGGATGCATACAAAGCAAGCAGTGCATTTGTGTCAAATTGCTTATTGCAATATTGTACCCTTTTAATTAGCAGTTTCGTTTATTCAATCAAATGCATGAGGCCAGAAATGTTGCTAATTAAAATGAAACAGAACTCTGACTGTATGCTTGCTAGGTAGAGGTATTTGCAGCTCCTGTTGCTAAGTGATATGTTTGATGTACAAACATACAGCACACAAACTAACATTTGCCCAAGACATTGCTTTCTGGATCAGATTATATTGCAACCACCACAGCAAACAGGAAAGAGAAAGTACAGCAAGAGGAAACTATCAGAGATAAGGAAACTTGACCTATCATGTTCTCTCATTTTTAAAGTGAGTGAAACCAAAAGGCCAATACAGGCCAGCAGGGACATATGGGATAAAGGGCATTATGATATTTAGGCTTTTTTCACAGTAAGCTTACACAGAAACTGCCTACAACAAATTGATCAGATCCCCATGATGTGTTTCCTTAGGGGGGGGAAAAAAAAAAAAAACAGTGAGGGGGCAGGGGAAAAAAAAAGGAATACATGCTGTTGAGGATCCTGCTCATGGCTAGATGCAACATACATGACTCAGAACTAAAAATAATAAATAAAAAAGGGCTCACAAGAACATCATGCAGTGAAGTCAGGCAATACTGATGGGGCTTTCTTTTGAAGTAAGGAATGAGAGTGGAAGACAGAAGGCAAGAAAGTGTAAAAGAAGGTAACAAATGAATGATCAGTGCAAACCATAGTGATGGACCATTCTCACTACATGTGGGAACCCAGGTCAGGGCATGTTCAAACTGCAAGGAGAGAAAGGAAATCAGCAGCAAGCCCTGAAAACTACTGATGATCTAAAAATAGCGATGACTTTTAACAATCATTCCGTAAAACAAAATGCATCTGCTGTTGCAGATATCAAGCATTTCCTTCTATGGGAAATACTGCTAAAAAAAAAAATATCAGCAGGTAAACAGGACTAGTCCTCCAAGGAAGCTGGGCAGAAATTACTGAGGAAGAACAGTGGAAATATTGAGGCACTACAAGACTGCCAGCAGACAGTCCTTACAGAAATAGTTTTGATTGAGCTGTAATCATTCTGGTTTGTTTCACTAAGAACACAAATGAAACACATCTTGTACTTCTCTCCCCCAAAAGGCAAGGCTTTCAGGGAAAAAAAAAAGAAAAAAAGAGAGGGAACACAACTTGAGAGAAAGAGAATTTTTGTTTGTTGTGCAGATAAGAAATCAGAACCCACTAAGAAATCATTACAGATATCAGCTTCTATTTAAATTTAAATCAACCTCAAATTTACTTCTGTGTCTGAATCCTTCAGTCTCTTCCACGTGTATGATCTCCATGAGCCTAACATGTCCAGTGGGCTGTAGGTAAAAGTATGAGCTCACAGCAAGCTGCAGCACCAGTGCCACAGAGCCCATTTTACAGGGACTAAGTCTAAGGGGACTGAATACCTGGGAAAGCAGACGTGAACATATGCCAGCTCTGGTTTTTAGCTACACATGCTGAAGACAACTACATTTTTAATAGCTTCCTTACCATAATGTTTTACACAGAGAAATCATTCATACAAAAAAAAAAAAAAAACCACCACCAAAAAACCACCAAAAAAACTGAGAGCAGATTTATGTAACTGTATTAGTGGTACAGTAGTAGGAATGGTTTAGTTATTCCTCAGCTGGAAACCTTACTGCAGTTAGATATTGTTACACAGTACACACACATGTGAGCCCAGAGGATTCCAGCCTGTCTCCCTGCTTAGACACCTGCAATGCTGCAAAATCCAAGTGTGGAGCAGTGCCATGGCAAAACTCCCAGGGAGATGGGATGGGGGTTCACTCTCCTCTCAGAAAAAACACAGTAGATAGAGACCCCCATTATAGCTGGAGAAGGCTGCTGTTCCTCAAGACCCCTAACACCTCCCTACTTCTGATTCTGCTTTTGAAAACATGCTCCTGAACTGTAACTATTGGCCTGTCTATGCCCAATGGAAGCTTACAGTACAACTTCAAAAGGAAGTATTAGGCCAAGGCTCAATTAATTTAAAAATCTTTCCCATAAAGTCTTTGCTTTGGCATTGCAATCAGTGGGATTTCAGCCTGTGCTTAAGAGCTTTCTTGAGCCAAGGATTTTAAGCACATGGTTTGTTGCTACTGTATTTAACTTAACACGGCTTTTACTCATCGTATGCCTCCATACAATTTCACACGCTACCTTAATTACACAGTAGTGACTTATTTAAATTTCATGAGGAAAAAAAAATGGGCACAATATTCAAACAGGTGTTTTCTTCTCTTCACTGATTACCAGTTTCAGTAATTCAGTCTTTGTCCCAAGTCCTGCAAGTTAATTGTTCATGTCCACACTCTGTGGCCGATGCAGAACACGGAATTCCATCTGGTTTTTCAGAATAAAATCAAAGTACTATCATCTATACCAGTCTTCTCCATCATAAAACATTTTGCAAAACGTGTGATCTAGCTTCCTGTTCCAAAGATTAAAAATAAATACTTTGAAAGAGAATCTTAATTATTAATTACAACTTCATTAAATATTTGTCTTACTTGAAAGTTCTCCATTCTCCTAGTTCATTCATTCTGCGTAAAAACATCCTGAGACTGTTCAGTAGTGCTAGATTTTTCCAGATTCTTCCTTTTAAAAATTATTTCTTAGTATTTCTGTCCTTTTCACAGATTATTTTTGTTATCTGTTTGTATATTTTTTTGTATCTGTTAGATGGATTATCTGTGATTACTTTTCATACTTTTTTTAAAACACTGAAAGCATTCGGAGTAAGAATGTCAGGGATGCACAGGATTTTTTTCAAATTCTCAATTGAGAAGGGACATTTTAGACAGCTGCTATTTATTTTTGCACAGCCTAACAGAAAATTATGTCTAAGAAATTAAACTGATTTTTAAGAATCTACAAATTTTAAGAAACAAAGTAACATTTACAGTCAAACCAACAGGTACAACGCAACTAATCATCATATAAACTTCAACCCAAAGGATAACAGAACTGACCATTTCTCTCTTAGCAGAAATGTCAGGTTAAAACACAGATTTTCTATCTGTGTTTATATGCTTATTTTTAATGATTCTATTGCTCTTTAAAGCCTTTTAGATACTCAAGCACATCAAAAGAAGTGACTTAAAGAAATACCTCAAGTACAAGTCTTCCAAAGTCACAGTACCAACATTTTGGGAAGAAGCTCTGCAAGAAGCTTTCTTCATTGCAGGAAGAATATTTCATTGACATAATTAAACTTGCTATGAGAATACCTGTGATCTTGAAATTGCATGAATCATCTGACCCCTTCATGACAACACAACCCAGATTTTGTGGAGGGAAACACAGGTTTTTTAACCAGGAGACTGAGATAAAGAACAGTCTTTATCTTTTAATGGCAGATTAATGGCAGATCCATTAATTCTTTCTGAAGCACAACGGAAGCAAATCCATTGGAGTCTAGCACAATAGTTGCTTTCAGTGGCATAGAACTCAACTGGGACTCAGAAAATTATTTCACAGTTAATAAATAAACTTTTAAAGTAATTCCAAGGCAAACAATCTCAGCCAAGGGTAGAGGCTCTTACCATCAAATCCATCTTCCTCTGTTCCCAGTTCATCATCTGAGCAGATGTTCAGCACGTTTACCAGCATCTCTGTCACTAAAACGGAAAACAAGTGGAAAATGTTGATATTAAGTTTCCCTGGTCTGTCACAGAGCCAGCTCCAGCTGTAGTAGTGTGAATAAAAATTCAGCACAGTAACGGCACCCACTTTTTAAACAACAGGACCTGTAGTATTAGAAGCTGATAGTGTCCTGTGTAGCTAATAAAAAGTACAAATATTTCCACAAATATTTTTCCAAATACAATGAACACAAGAAATAGACTTAAAAAAAAATCTGTTAATGATCCCTCTTCTTGCAACTGTCAGTGATGTAGGTAACATTTGTTTTCTTCCCCTCAACACATTTTTTGCCTTTCACTCAACTTGGATAACAAACTGACCCCTCTCCTCTTGCTCCTAAACTGCAACAGGATTTGATTTCCCTGCCCAGCGAATGGCAACAACATCCCAGTGGAAAAATGTACAAGAAGAGGGATCATAGAGTAGTTCTTTATTTATCCAGGTTTTGGACACTACTTCCAGTTCAACAAAACATTAACCTTTGTCAGATGTCCTTGGTGTCCCTTGAATTCCAGGACAAATAGACCAGACAGTGTACGTTCCTTAGAAGTGGAACTATTCTATATTTAACAGATACATCCCTATTGGAGAATTTAGACCATATTCAGCTTGCTTACTTTGCAACTTGGGCATGAAAGGGTCAGCCACAGGCTGTCCCTACCCTGGTCTCATTTCTTTCCAGAGAGACAACTGAGAGACACTAACCAGAGAGCGCTCAGAGTAAGAACACTGAAAAAAACAACCCCAGCTAAAATCAAAACCAAGGAAATTCAATTTAGAGAACAAAAAAGCCAAAGTTATGACACAAAATGTGAAGCAATTAGCAGATTAAGAAAAACTTCACTACACCTACATATAGTAAGCAACATTAAAAGTGTTACCAGGCTTGTCTAGCCTTGTACTAGCTACACAGGTTGGAATTTTAAATTTTTTAGTCAAGTAGTTATTAAAATCCTATTCTGTGACTACTACGAAGGCTTGGAAAATTAGAAGGGTGGGACAAAGCTAGATTTTTTTCCTACTTTAGTGAAGGATTTAATATTTCCTCTGACAGTATTAGTGGAAACACTTTCCACATTAACAACAACCAGTGAAGCTAACAGCTTCCTACCTTGGTTGGCCTTTGAGGGAAAAAATCTATATTAAAAAAAAAGGAAACAAATAACAAGTTGTGTGGAACACCAATTCTTACATCCTTGAATATTGTTTTGCATAGAAAAGTAAATACCGATTTCACTTTTTTGGGCTCTAAAACTTCCAAGAAATTGTTAAGTGTGACCACTGCAAGACATGAAGGAGAAAAAAACACCCCCAAGACGTAAGAAGAATGAGGAACACCATGGTCTCAGAACCTCAACAATTCTGACCATGCATCCTGCAGCCCCACCTGAGCAGGCTGCTGATGGGAAGCCTCTGCAAAGTGACCTTACAGAACATCTTACAGAACTGCAATGTGTGTGGAGAACACGCCCAGCCTAAAAACAGCCTTGCTGAGTTTACAGCCAAAGAAAATGAAAGTGTTTTATCTGCTTCATAAGAGTCTGCAACACACGTCAGTGAGGATTATGTAATGTCTCCATTAGTGCAAACAGCTGCCTATTCTTTGTTAATCCCTGTTTCATTGTCTATCTGCTTTGTTCACAGAGACCTCAGGCGTCTCACCAGCAGCTTTCCTCAAACAAAAGAGTAGCTCAAAACAAAGCCGGTCATGACTGCAGGTACGAGACACAGCTGGCTGTATTTCCAGTTGCCTATTAAGAGAAAAGTGTTATTCCAAGCAGCTTTTAAGAGTTTATTAGAGTTTTCTGGCAGTAACTGCTGTTGCAGCAATACTCTATAATGGATGGATCAAAGCAAGCTTCATCTCAGGCACTGAATAAATGACTTGGGGTTTAGGCAGTTTGTATTCATTTAATATGCTAGACCAAAGTGTTTTCATGCCTTTTGTGTGCTTGCCATTCACAGCATAAAGCTGCATTTAGGCAACATCAAGAGCATCAGGTTTCAATAAAATGTAATTTGTGTTCTTCAGACTCTTCTTGCCAGTGATGAGGTACCACATGTCCTCTGCAGAGAAGGGGCTGAGGAGCAGGTTTTCCTTCCTACTGGCATCCTTCTACTCTCTCCAGGCACAGTTAGCCAGACTGGGTCTTAATATCAGCGTCTCTGTGTTTGCTGATGAGAAAGCAACCCACCCCTAAAGGTAAAGTGAGTAAAGATGTAACCCCATGTAGTGAAGTCTGTTGAGATGCCCATTCAGCAGTAAGCAATATCCAAGGGAATGTCCAAGAGCTTACAATGGAAAAACAAATCAGATTTTGTTTAGTGAATGCACCTCTGGCCTGCAATGCCATAAAATCTATTTCTACAGCAGAAAGATAATGGCATCATCACCTGGAAAGAGTAGAAGTTATGAAAAAATATGGGAAGTGTGATTAGCCACTGGTAATTGCTTGCCCCTCTCGGACCCATTTCTACAACTTTGTCCTCAAAAACAAGACACCTGTCTTCAAATTATTCTTGCCCTTTAAAATAAATGAGGCCACATGCACAGTGACTAAGAAACAAGTTTGCAGTTTCTGTGAACAGAACCAATTTACATACATACCCTTCTCACCAACAAATGGCAAGGACCAGGTAAACACATCCATGAAGTTTGGAAGCCAGTACGGATGAGGGGAGCAGTTGAACTGCCTGATATTCATAACGTTGTTCTCATATTTCAATACTGCAGCTAGAAGGAAGAAAGAAAAGAAATAGAAAAGACATCAGCCATGTGTGTGACTGGCTACCAGACCAGGAACACTGACAGCATGCACAGCCCACAGAGCTGCTCACCAGCTTCCACCCACTTGATCCAGAGGCACCACCTGAATGGTAGCTGTAGTAGGATAAAGCCTCACTGAAGTGGAAAGCCATTTTCAGTCTGAAAGCAGTGTCAACAGCTTTCCCTGCCACTAAGATGGGCTGGCAAGTGAATTAATATCTCTGAGTGGCCAAGAACGTGAGCTCTGGGATCCGCCGCCAGTGAGGAATGAAGCAGAGTATTCAGAGCCCCCCCATCTCACAGTTATCTGAGCTCCTCACAATCATGCTTTGGAGATAACAGAAAACAGCATTTATGGCTCAGAGGCTGAACGCTGCTCTTCTGATGGACGTTTTCAACATATTTCATTCACAGTATTGTACAAGAGATGACACTTGCTTCTCACATTATGCAAACTCTAGGCACGCAAGACTGTGCTCCCTATAATATGATTTAATACTAGTACAATTTGTCTTGCACCATTTAACATTCTCATCATTCTTATCAACACACAAACACACAGGCTACATTTGTTCACAGGCAGAAATACAGATATTTATGCCACTCCCAGTTTTTAAAGCACTGCACCGAGTTCAGTGTTAACTTTTGTTAATGGACTTTGGGCTCATATCTGAAATGGTAACCCAAAAAGGTAATTTTGAGATTATCACCAAAGTGACTTAAAGACATGAAATTCTTTAAACAATGCAGTTACAGGAGACTCCATGCAGGATATTTAACCAACACAAGCAACAAAAACAGTCAACATAAGGTGTATCATTCTATGCTTTCCCCTTTCCTCCAGCCTTCCCACTTCTGGCTCCCTGGAGAGGAATATAGTTCCAGGGACTGGTTATCACTTAATGGCCAGCAATAAAGTTGCACAACTGCAATGTGAATCAGCAGTGTAGGAAATGCAGTGTTGGCTGAAGGGGATGAAAAATTTCTTCTGATTATTTCTCTCTTTTCACAGACTGTGTCAATAAAAGAAGAAACCTTTTTTTATGCCCTAGGCTGTTGCTTCACAAATGTTTAATCGGACGTTAAACGTCTTCCATTTTGTGGTCAATGACAGAGTCCAGAGTGACCTGGGAGTTTCTGAAACGTACTCACTGACAGACACAGAAAACAGCTTGCTAGCAATAATGTGAACTACTGCCAGGCAGACACCCTCCATTTAAATAAACCACATTTGATTCTTGCCCATCCCAGTCTGACAACTGGCAGTCAATCTGCTGCTCCGTAGAAGAAAAAATGGCTTAATACTGCTATTAGCAAAAATGAGAAAACTAGTGTCAATGCTCGGAATATTGAACAGATTTTGGCTGAAATCACATGCAGCAGATCAAAATTCATTCTTCTTCTATTACAGTGACACAATTGCATAATAAAAATAAATAGTTTGTGGCTTTACAGAAAAAATGAGTCAAAACCACAAAAAAAGGGCCACTTAATGGTTGTAAAGATTCATTTAGAAGGACTAAAACTTCAAATTCATCATCTTAGTGAGCTGAGGTAGTTCCCCTTCCCACTACTTCTTCAATTTATCTATTAAGTCTAATTCTAAATTCAGTGAAATTTGAATAAAAAATAATTTTTACAGGGGACTTTTAAAACTGGCCTCTGAAAAAACCTGAACCCTATGCAGAATAGTTGCAAAACATAAAAATAAATAAAAATGGCTTTAGTTGTGTTGTTTCCTTTGAAAGGAAGACAATTTAAGATTACTATAATAAAAATATCCTCACAACACCTTATTAATTTATATATCTGAATATCTTACAAAAGAAAGTTCTGATAATAATATTTTAAAAAATTCTCCCCTGTAAATGACCTGTACATCTCCTCAAATTACTTCAAAATAACTTTATACAATAAAGCAGCATAATAACAGAGAAGCCTTCTACAATAACTCTCCTCTTAAAAGACTAAAATAAAATAGGGTAGTTACCAGTATCACAAATACTACTTGCTATTTTAAATTAAAAATCTGTAATTTACAAGCACAATGCACACAAAATATTTTTATTAGGTAAGTAATGAAGATGATACTTAGCATGAAGCAAATCAGCTCTCGTTATGAATATACAGTTCTGATTACTACTTAGTCAGAAGAGGAAAACTTCCTCTGGATCAAGTAGAAAATGCTTCTCAGATAACAGCAGGAGTTTCCCTGAGCTTATCTGCCCCCATGCTTTCTTTTGGGCATAGCTTTCTTTTCCCTCTCTGTTGGCTCAGAAAAGATGGGGGGGGTTTCACCTTTGCTTCATTCCATAGTCCATGTTAGTTTGATGCCTAAGAAGCTACAGGAGAACCAGCAGCCCTGAAAGAGTACACAGCTTTTGAAGGTTGTAAGAGTGGAGGTCACACAGTCGCTGATGGAGGAGACAGAAGAGGGATGGATTCCTTTGGTTATGAAACCCGTAAGGGAGGAAAGCCTGACTCTATCCAACATATGCTTATTATTCCAGGCTGCAAGCTCAATACTTTTCTTTCCAAACACATACTCAGACAGATCCTAGCAGACCGAGCCACCAGCCATTATCATGTCTAATCACCAACCAGAGCAAGAATCTTATTTTATTATTCTTAACAGACACACACATTTTAACCTAATTTTGATACTTGCTGTTGTAAATAAGTTTTAAAAGCTAATGTTTCGTAAAGTGAAGATGTGCAGATAGCCCAAATGACATTACAATTCTTTCCAATGCTAATAAACAGAGATATTGGATGCTGAAATCACATCAGAGTGAAATGAAACACTAATGCAGCAGGCAAAGGACATTTGTACTGTTTAGCTTAACATAGCTACCCCTAAGGCTGGAAATATGGGTGTTGAAAACTGTGCAGGTAAGAAACCTCCTTCCTTTGGCTAGAAATGGAGACAGCCCTTCTAATCTTTACAGCAGCTAGTGCTGTACCTCCTTAGTCTCCCTCAGTTAAAGATGAGCCTGGAACAACTGTGACACACCTGTCAGATCTGAGTGGATGTCTCACACCCTCTGGCATCTCAAATGGGGCTTTAAAAGATTATATATTTGGAGGTAGGCTAAGGCCTGAAGCAATGTGAACAACATTAAACTGTGTGACAGATAGTTCAGAATTTCTCAAAGACATTACATATCCTGCTTCACAAGCTGCCAAATCATTTTTCAGTGTAAATTAACTGATAACATTTCCATCAGAAAAAAATAATCGGAGGAAAAAAATAATGAGCTTGGTAGAAGTACTAGCCCAGAATATTTTTAGATGAACAATCTAAAAATATTTTCGCAAACAATTTAACTAATTTTCTTGTTATTTTCTTTCATAAAACTCATCCTGCATTTAGAAAATGGGTCTGTGAAAAGTCCCTCAAATTCTTCACACCTAAGAAAGAATTTCGATTTCTGATTTAATGCCAAATTAACTTCAGCATTAACTGTGCAACTGGGAACAATGCCTTCTCAAGAAGAGTTGCTAAGTAACCACAGCATTTTGGGCCCAAGTCAGGTCAGGGATAAGGGTTAGTAAAATGCTCAAGGAGTTTAAATATTATCAAAGGACAAAAATTATTTACTATACAAGGTAACGGTCTAAACAATCCAGTACAGAAACAAAGATAATTGTAGGTGGAAACATCTCTCCTTATAAAATTTTGAAGATTTTTATTTTACATGTGCAACTTCTTTGCATGTTGCAAAGAAACAGCAGAGTAACATTCAAGATTTAATCAACAGACTGCAAAAATCACTTTTGGCAAACTTCTCTGCATCAGCAATGAGATGGCCTAGATACCCTGACAACTCTTCTTTAAAAGCTTTTGTTGCCGTGACAAGAATTCATCATAGCAGCAGAGATAAGGCATCAAAGAAAACTGATAAGGCAAACAGAGGTTACAGCTCTCTTCTTCCCCTCAAAGTGCTAATATTTCTCACAGATCATCCTTATCTTCCAGGTATACTACTTTGTCTTTTTCCAGGTGAAAATAATTTTCCCATTAGATCCATCTGGATCAGGTACATTTCTTCATGTGTATCCACGGTATACTTCACACACACTTCACCGACATATAACTTATGATATATTAACAGGCATACAGATTTACACATGGTTTTCATTTTTCTACTCTGCCAAACTCTCTTGCATACTGACTTCCTTTTCCTGCTTTTCCTTTCAGAAAGAATACACGTATGTTGCAGCACGTTGGAAGAAATTTCATGCTTGGGATTTTTTTTGATAACTGGATTCTCTGGTGGTTCTCTCTCCACTACAAAACCTAATCTTTTAAAAGTGTTCAAAAGATAACAGTCTGTCTTTAAACAGCAAAGTTTAAAGTTTAAAACTGCTCACTCAGCCAAAAAGCACACACTTACTGAAGTGACAGCTAGACACAAAAATGCCAATATTAGCAGTGTTTTACAAGTAACTTTTCTGCCTCTGTAGAACTTCTGTAGAACCTTTCTCTTTTTTTTTTTTTTTGGGGGGGTGTGCATAAACAGCATTACAACAAGCCCTAATTAAGGCATTAAGAAACACTGAATGCAGGAATGAAAGGTTAGACACAACACAAGGCCAGATCATACCACAAGGTAATTTCTGGCACCCTCTTACTCTGTTGCTATTGAGAACTTCTAGTTATGGACACCCTGGAGCCCAGGGGTAAATCTGTACTTACACAACTTTCTCAGAGTTTCTTGATCAGCACAGATGATCTCTGAGGCCCTGAAGTCACTGGTAACTACCACAATCCAATTAACATTTATCTTATTGCATAAGCTTTCTCTCCAGAAGCAGTAGTCTTAGAAGAATCACCAATGCACTGGTATTTCTTGTAATGAGCATTAATAATAATCTTAGAATATCTTTATGCCTTTTAATAAAATAAATGAAAGCAGGAATGTTTGAGAAGGCTATGAAGACATTGAACAGTAGCTCAGAAGTTGCCAAAAACCATCTAAAAATTCCTTCCCTTTACCAATGCTCTCCGTTGTAATGAATATGGAAGGGATTAATAACAGTAATGGAGAAGGATAATAATGGAAAAAGGAGGACACAAGGCTCCCAATATCGAGGCAGTTTCTGTGTCTCTGAATCACCCCCTCAAAGCCTCTCTCTGTCTCCATTAACTACAGAGGGAAGCCCTGACAGGAGCCTCCCAGTTGACAAACCTCACAGTGGCACCCGAAGCTCTGTGTGTGTGGCCTGGGGCTGTGACAGGAGCCACAGCCACGTGGTGCATGAGTGACACAGGCAGCCTGCACGAGGCAGCAGCCAGGAACCAAAGGGATACAGAAAAGTCCCTTGGTGCCAGAACCCAGCGGTGCACAGCCAGAAGAGGTTCCCATGGTGGGTCAGCCATGTGAGACAGCCCATGCAGAAGCTCCATGGCAGTATTATTAACAGCAGATATGCTGAACACGGGCTTGTTTGGGTAACTTGTCTTCTGCCACTCCTGTCAAACCTTCTTTTGCACTGAGATCGTTGCCTCCCTACTGCTTTTTGAGGACATATCTGATCCCAGATCTGATCCCATGGCTGCTCTCCAGCAGGGACTGAAGGAGTCCCTGGATAAAGCTGGCAAACAGGGGCTTTGAAGAAGCTCAAGAAACTACATCTGCTTTAATGGGTGTGAGAACTATCAGCCTGGGGTAGAAAATGAGCATTCTTAGCCTCTTGCAGCTTTTAAAAGAATGTAGTTATCCTAAACAATACTGCATTTAAAAATGACCCATTTCATGTCAGTGGGAGCTGGAGCCTCTCAGCAATTTATTCAGGGTGACTTTGCTGGCTGACAACCAGAGGAACACTGAGAATGCATACTAGACAGGAAGGTGCTTGCTAGTAGGAGAGTAACTCCTTTTTCCAAGGACTGACAGTAACCAAACCTCCAGATGACCTGTAAAAGTAAATCAGGTTCTGCACCAGTGCCTGAGTCAGCTAGAGCAACTGCCCTGACAACACCTCTGGATGGAAATACCTTTCATTTTCTCCTGAAATCAGTCAGAAACTGTGTTAATTCAGCGAATTCATTTGCTGCAAACCAAGGAAGCCAACAAATAGCCATGTTTTGGACTCATTCTATATGATAGTGGGTTTTTTCCTTGAAGAGGGAAGCAAGCATCCAGAGACTATCCAGATAAAGATGTATGAGCAATGCAGCATGAAAAACTATGCATGATGTACTTGAAATGCCAAGAGCCAGTGCAATCAGTCACATGAAATAATGCGTCAAAACTTCTAATGAGAGAAAAGGAGGCAGATGAACTCAATAGAGATCAATTACAAAGCTGCTAAAGGTCAGCCTCTGAATTTACAAGAAGTTATATATTAAGGAGTGGCACACAGTGCTGATGTCTCATCAGTGCAGATTTGCCTGAGCTCACTCTGAGCAGGTATTACTGGCAGTGCACACCAACTCCAGCTGTGGCCACAGCACCTCTCAGCAAATGGTGTACAGCTTTCCACCAAAATAGGCTTTCCACCGTGTATAAGACCTGCCTGCCACAGTGGAGCATCCTAGAATAAGGGAAATGACCCTCTCTTTGGAAATGGAGATAATAGAGAGCCACTTCTCCTTACCACCCAAACTCAGTGGTTTCAAATTCAAGGTTTTGAACATTGTAAATCATGGCTTTCCATTTAACATTTGCCTTCAAGACAAAGTTTCACATAATTCACCATTCCCTTCATTGCACAGAACTGCTTCCATGCCTAAGAAACAAAAGACGAACACTTTCTACCACCTTCCTTGCACAGACTTGTGATCGCTCAGCCTTTTACCCAAAGCAGCCAGCCAGGAGAGTCAACACACTTCTCCCCCAATAGCAACGATCCTACCAAGAAAATGGACACATTCCTTACTTCATCCTGCACTTCTCAGGCTGCTAGCAGAGCCCCTACATCATTAACTTTTACAAAAGTAGCTACTGACGGTTCTGCTTGCATGGTTTTGCAGAATAACGTATTAATTTTTCCACAAGTTAACAGGGATATTGAGAAATCTGAGGTGTACAAACCCCATTATCTGTGAAGTGTTTCCTTCCCTTGCATACAGTTAATGGCATAAAAGCTTTTAGAGTCTAAATTTTATAACATAAAATGATGCCTAAAGAAGCTTCCTTTTGCAAGTTTAAAAAGAAGTATTGCTTGCTTCCTCTGCAAACAAGCATCCAGATTAAAAATATCCCTTTGCAAGAGAAACTGATCTCTTTGCAAGGGAGAAACTTTCAAGAATATAATTTAAAAAGAATTATTTTACTTTGTTCCCAGAGGAACACAGATAATTTTATCATTATGGGGACTAGGAGAAAGTAAACAATACTGCTCATTTCAAGATATAGGAGGACAGGTTTATTAGAAAACTTTATTTTTAGAAACATGATTCTTTTTTGCAGTTCATTAGAGATTTCCAGGAATGCAATAAATGAATAAATTCAGAGAAGCTGCAAAGACTTGTATTCAGTGGAGCCTTTATACAGTGACCAGTGACTCTTATTTCTATTGTAACCTTTTCATTTTTTTTGGCTATTTATATGTAATTTTCTACATTTCAGTGGTCAAGGATTAAAAACCCCAAAATGTAAAGGAACTCAGACTCCATCCCATGCTTTATCCACTCCTGACCTGTCGAAGTTTAACTGGCTAGACAGTTTGCACATACAAACTCCAATAATTTTACTGGAAAGAAGCAAGGAACAGATAATTAATTATCAGGAACACTAGGCTCTAAACATCTCACCCAGAGCATTTCTTAATATACTTCTCTTAGTTAATAGAGCTGGTTTAAGTTTTGCTTTCCGTGTAACATTTACTTAATAACTTGCAGTCAAAATACAGAAATATCCTAAGGCATATTAAAATACACAGTTATGTTCAGAGGCACACATCTGCCTGTAACAAATTTAATTAGGTTTGTATTATATAATAAGTGGAATAAACTAATAAAAGAGGAAGAAAATGGTCATGAACTGATAAATAAAGGAATGAAAAGACACCAACATATTCAAGTAAACAGAAGTACAGTCTACTGTACATTAACAGGAATTAAATTCTTACCTTTGTTATTGTATACATCTAGATAGTTTGGTGCTGAAAAAATTGTGATTAGCGAAGGGAAGCCTGTTGTTTGGCTTTTCCTGTACATACGATACCTAAGGAGAAAGAAAAAATACTAATTACTACCCAGTGTTGAATGTATATTTGTCATTGACCACATACAGTGCAAAAAAAACACCTAGTACATTAGTGCTCTGGCTGTTAACAAATGCCAAGACTGAAAAATACTCACATGAGCTATTTAAAAGCCACGGGAAAGAAGTATTTCCTGCAGACTTTCTCATTATAACCATTTGACATGACCAGGGATCCACGTTTGAAAGCTGTCTCTCTGAAATTCAGTGAGCAGAGGTGGGTTTTGTTGTGAATTCCCTCAGTGTCCAGGACATTGCCAGACTTTCCCTCTGTGGGACTGGGGGTGAAGCAAGCACCAGCATGTGCCTTGGAAGGGTCCTGCCTTCAGAAGGGAAGTGTGTGTCCCCCATGACCCTCTGCTGCCTGCCTGCCCTCTCCAGGCATGGAAGCAATGGCAAGGCCAGGGGCCGTGGAAGGTGTGAGAAGGGAAGGGAAACAGGGCATCTGATACTTTCAGTGCTGCGTCTGACCTTATCCACTCTATCAGCCAGTTTATTAATGTCTGCATGTTTTCATTACCTAACCTTACTGCCCCATGAAAAATAAAAGGCTTATTGGACCAACAAATAATCAGCCAGGCATTAAACCTGCAAGTAATTGGAAAGAAAGAACCCAAACAATACTTAGACACAAGTACACCAAACACCGCTCTTTAGTCCTCAGCTACAAGAAACCTAAGAATTTAGCATCCACAAAAGTTGCACTGAAACTGTTGTATAGTTTCAATGCAATCTCTTCCACAAAATTTTATTTTTCACCCTTTACTGGAAAGCAATACAAGAAAAATGAAATTTCATTACCTTCGCATATTTCATGCTAGGTATTTCTGGCATAGTAATAGCTTGCTTTTAATTGAATTACCATTTTGCAGTCATGACAGTTCAAACATTCAGAACAGATTTTTATATGCATAGTGAGTACTTACTTTATTCCTACAATGCCACTAATTTATCTTTTATTGCCATTCAAATTGGATAAAGTTTCTACCTCCAAACAAACACAATAATAATAATTTATGCATGAGATGCAAAGCTATTTATTCAGATTCCAATCCTTCATTAATATCTCACAACTATGGTACATTTCAAATAAGAGGAATTTTTAAAGTAATTTTTTAAAGCACCACAAAAAATTCTACCTTTATAATGACAATAGTTTCATGGAGAGCCATCAACACCACCTGATGCTTGACCTGGACTCTGTTTTTGCAATGGCTTAGACTTCTTGATTTCATTAATGATACTCCTGCAGAAAAATTTATGTGCCTATTGAGTTCTACAATTTTTTTTTTAATGAAGTATAAAACCAGTAGGCCCAAAAGTTTCAAGTAGCTGTGGAAGTCCTTAAAGATGTCAGTTCTGGCCTTTGCAAGCCAAATCACTTCTCTGGCATCATGGCAATCAGTGTGTCAAAATACTCTGGCACATTTGAAAACCTTTTTCTGAAATGAATTTTTCTTTCCATGTCTGGCATCATCTGGCATCTAAATATTTTGGTCATTTTATATCACTTAATATCACTAAGGCTAAGTAAGTGGCATATACAAGGATTCATTAAGTATTGTAACTCACTCATAATAATGTAAATGACATTGTAATGCCCGTGTGTTATTTTGTAGCAGTAGTAAAAAGTGAGAGCTGTTGCAACTTGTATTTTCCAGTCCATTCTCACTCATCTGCTCTTCCTTTTTGTGCTCTGTTTGGGAATGGTAAGCCATTATACACAATTATTATTATTGCCCCCTCTCCACACATACTTACCCAGCATCCTGGGCTTCATGAGCTCGGAGTATGGATAACAAATTATTGTGCTGTAGGAATTCACATACAGCAGGGTAACTGTTAGAAAAAAAGTAATAGCACCTGTTATGGCATTATCAGAAGCAGCACACAGAGCTCTAGCTTTCCAAAAATGTATCATAAAACATACATCATTCATTAAATCAGTGCCTGCTCTGCAAGGCAGATTTCAGTAGAGACAACATCACCAGCAGTGTCTTTTTTAATCCCACCCCATAACTGCTTGAAAGGAATGCTGGAAAGTGCAATTCATTACATAACAACAATCAGCCTATGGCTTGTCGGACAAAAAGGTACTTTCTTTTATTAATCCAAGATTTAATGTATTCCAAAAAAGCAAAATGTAATACAACAGTTTCTTGTAACAGAAAACTTCACCCACTAACTACTGTATGCAGTGGCTGCTTGTGGACACCATAAAATAAGGTGGTAAAGTGGAATGAAAGGGAAAGAGACAGAAAGAAGAAAGGCAAATCAATCTTCCTACTGGGGATGTTTATCTTCCTGAACCTTATCTCCTCGATAAACAAATTATATTTCCCCTAGGCAACTTAAAATTCTGTGACTTTTGAAACCCCAAAAACGTGCTCACTGAATACATTTGTGCTAAACATACTGAGCAAGATAAAAAAATTAAAAATCTCAACTATACATTATACAAAAAACTGCTGTCCCAGGCATGATATCATGGACCACCTTAAGAGCCCACTTGCAATCAGTTAACAGCCCCATCAGTTTCTAATTTCATGCATGAAAAAGATGAAAGCTTACACACCCCCCTTCACTGATCTAATACATCATCTTCCTTTAGTTTATCCAAGAGAAATTATACCACTTGCTTCCAAACCTTCCTGAGTATTTTGAAGCTGAAATGTGATTTGCAGCTAGAAGCTACAAACCCAGTGGAATGCTATATTGCTGTTTCTGCACTTGAGCCACCTAGCATATATTCTCAGCTACAGGTCTTGTATTTGGAATTGTCTAAAAAGATTGCCATTATAAAACAATTTCAATTCCCAAATTACGTGGGGTAACGTTTTGGCAACCACAATGATTTCAAATGCTGACAGGCTGCCATTCAAACCACTGGCAAATGAGAACTGATTTGCATACATTTCTTTTCATAATTAATTGTGACTACATGCAGACTTATGGTACATTTTGTTTAGAAATTTTTACATTAACTTCTGAAAACTGGGGTCTATCACAAAAATCTGATAGACAGTTGATTATGTTCATTATCAGTGCAGCTGCTCAAAATGTCTAGGCTATTACTTTTTTTTCCTCCATAGTATTCTTTTCATCCAGTGTTAAGTACTGCTTTTAAAGAAGATATAATGAAGTGGTAAAAAACGTTCCTAAATAGATATGATAGGTTCTTCTTTCCATTTCAAGTACAGAAGTGGTGGGTTTTTTATTGCTTAATTATCTTGTTCTTAATAAATTTGTGGAAAGTAAGACTCCTGCTAGCAGAATTTGGCTGATTCTACAGGGCCCACACCTACAAAGGCAGAGGTGTCACACAGCGCTCCACGCAAATCTACAAAAAAAGTATCTGCCTGCCTTCTTTTCTTACAAGTGAATAGCATGGGACCTTCAATGTGCCAGCTGCCCTACTACCCAGACCACCATAACTCAGGAGCAGCCTATCTGGATATTTTATTTTGAAAAAAGCAAAGCAACTTGCAGGCATTTTTCTTGAGTTTCTTGTTGAAGCAGAAGCTGGGGAGTAGCAAACATTTGCAGCTATTACATATGCTATCCAGCATTTCCTTAGTATCTGTTTGCTTTAGATTAAACAATATTCCTTAACACAAAAATACATGTCCTAAAAAGCAGGTAAAAATAAGAAGTCCTACAAAGAGCCAACAAAACAGACATTATAGCAAAAGTTATCAGAAACAAACTTTTACAGAAATGACTTCTACCTGGAAATCTTTTTTCTAATCTTTTTTATTAAAATGATTGACTTGCACTCCAATTCCTTACTAGTTTTTCAGAGCACTACCCTTCCAGAAACACGCTCCTCCTTGCCCTGCTTTGCAGAGCCCAGACTGTCATTCAGATGAGCCAGAAATAAAGCAGTTGGCCAAGAGGGAAAACAAACAAACAGAAATCCCCCACGCAACAGGCTTTTCCAGAGCGACCCAGCCCCCTGCCTTCATGTGTCATGCTGAATCACGGAGGAGCAGTGACTCACAGAAAAAACAAAACACCCCTCTGCTAAGCTGGAGAGATGTTATTCCCCAAGGAGTACGTGACTGTGATATTCCCTACTTGGGCATCTTCTTTCATTAACATGCCTCATGCACAGTTTACTAGTTCTGAGGTCTCTTTTGCATGATCGCTGATTATTTCTGAGCAGTTTTACAAGAGAACCAATACTTTGTTAACATGAACCAAAATGGCAAATGTTTTCAAATTGTTTTTCCACCAATAACTGGAAAAAATAGATGGAATTAACATAATTTTTTTCATATCCCTCATCATGCATTAAAAGAGAGGCATAAGCACTTCTTTCAAAAGAGAACATTCAAATTTAGTCCAAAAGATTCTGTAACATTACATGCACATATAAAATAGGTTTCCTGCAAAATCCATTGGCCTCACACTTGAGTCTCCAAAGGCAAATGCTTTTGCTGCTGTGCTGTCCTAAGCAACTCTCAGACCATCCCTTTCCACCAGCTTTTGCTTGCTCTTAGCTGTGCTGTCTGCAGAGCTGCACTGGGAAGTGGAACAGGGAACTGCATTAGAACAAATAAACACATCTTTTTTTGCAGAGTCGTTCTTTTAAAACTGGATGCTTTCCCAGGCCTGATGGAGCACACAAGCAATCCTACCAGTACATCTGGGCAGACAATGTGAGGGCAGCAAAAAGCTTCTGGCCTGGGAGAAAGAAGAGTAGAAAAGTGGGCAAAAGAATCTGTTTAAAATGCTATTACTAAAAAAAATAGAAAAAATTCATACAACTGTGCCTCCCACCCTGAGCTGAAACACACTACAGTCTTCAAAAGCTTTCAGCAGACATTTCTTTAATCTTTGCGTATTGACAAACTTAACTGCATATCAAGTGGTCAAGTGCACCACTGAAATCATGTGCTTGTAGGGCTAAAATTATTATTCTACCCCAGAGTATGTGTAAGGTTGAACCATTTCACTGCTATCCAAGGCTGGCAAATGTTTCTTGAACACCTCTAGGGATAGTGACTCCACCACCTCCCTAGGCAGTCATTCCAGTGCCTGACCACCCCTGCAGTGAAGAAGTTCTTCCTGATGTCCAGCCTGTTTCTTATGAAAATGCCTGAGAGTTACTGTACCACTAGCTTATGAAAGAAGGACAAAGGGTCATTGGCAAGATCAGTACAAATTGCTAAGTGCAAATAAATATTTGCTAGAAAAATTCAAGGCAGGAACTAGATAATCTGGTAAACAGGAAAACTTCTTTACTGGCTGGATCAGCTGAAAAACTGTGTGCCTGTAGGTCTAATACCACTCTGGGACAAATTAATTCCCTCTTGTTTATAATATACTCTGAACATAACATTATTTTGGATATGGATGAAAGAAAAGCTTAACTCATAATAAAAGAACAATTTAAACAACCATCTCTCCATTAATTATTTCTACTTTTTCACTAAATTGCATCAAACATGACCATGACTACAAAGGACACACAATTTTAAATTTCAGATAGGGAAAATGAAATCCCATCTCTATCACTTTTTAGTCTCTTTAAGGTACAGAAACTTTAATATATTTTCATGAATTCCTTATATTCCACAGTTAACATTTCACTTTGGCACTGTGCTATTTTGACAATCCACAGTACAAAATGCTGCTAGATGCTAAAGATGTGCATTAAGTGTTGACTCTGAGTACTTCTGAAAATCAGGCTATTCTTTACATCTCTAAATGACAGGTTATGCATACAGTTTCAAGATCTGACATTTTACAACTAGCCACAGCAGTTTCAAGAACTCTTACATAAAAGGATGTTTCTTGAAGAAATACTGGATCCGTTTGAAATTCAATAGGCTGTATGAGGGTGATCATGTAAGAAATGCAGTGAGAAGCTTGTCAGACTGCTGTAAGCAGTCTTTATCTAAAGAAAGTCTTTATACTTTCTCATAGAAATGGCCCAACATTTCACAAATGGGTTTTGGCTGAATGCAGAGGATTTCATGCACTTCTGAGATGGACAGTCCAGTTAACATGGTGCATGCACAGTTAGAAAGCCACATTACTGTTATTTTCTTCAGAGCATTTTTGTATTAGGAAATAACTTTAATCAGAGCAAAGTAACTTGCAATGTGTCATTATAATGAACATCTCTGATAAATAAGTTATTTATTACAGATATTTCCTGCAATTGATTAGGAGATCTTAATCATTTACAAATTCTCTCACTGATTTGCAGGCATGATTGAAATCTTCCTGACCTTCATTCAAAATTCTCATTGCTATCTTTTAACTTCCTTTTCTGGAAATGACTGAAGAAACTTAAGGAATTTTACTCAGTGAAGAATAAACAATCATTCTATTAACAGGCATTCTTGAAGGAGGACTGAGTAATTCAGTCTTTCCTTTACAAGCCGAGCTGCCTGTTCAGGGAAATTTGTTTCTTTACTCAGGAAGTAACTAGAAAAGGCAAGGAAAATTAGACATTCAACTGACGGATACCTTTTTTACCAGGTATTATCATTAGGCAAGCAATTAGTCTTCTTCCAGGGCAACTAGGTACTTCTTTTAAAAGGAATGCTTGCCTTTATATAAACTCAGATAACATCATTCCAAGTTAGCCTTCTGACTGAATCATTAAGCAGTTATATGTCCCTCACACATAACCTGATAATTAGCTGTCTTCTGAATATTTCCTCTTCTCTTGGAAAGGCACTTTCCTGAATATGCGTCAGGACACAGACTAGGTCTGATACATTTTCTGGAGGAAACTGATATATATATATTAAGGAAATTTTATGGTAACTGTATGGAGCAGACCTCTGAAAAAAACCTCAACCTAAAATCTAGAAGTTTTTTCCAGTATATAAGCAGCTCTGTATTTAAGCACAAGCCATGTCTGCCAGGCTGGGGAAATCACTATTACTCCCCGTGTGTGCAGTGCCTGGAGTGTCAGGTACACTCCAGCATTTGAGGATAAGCAATGATTTTAGTCCTCAGTCATAGCCCATTTCTGCACTGATCAATTATTTGCAGCAGTTTGTCACCCCCTTCATGATGAGCCCAAACACATCTGTTGGGCACCCAGACCCCACAGACCTGGAGGTGGGTGCCAGCAGCGCAGGCTGCAGAGCAAAGCGCTCTGCTCTTCACTGGCCCCACGCTGCAGCAGCCAGGGCTCCAAGGAGGGAGCCAGAAACCTCATTTCTGCACATCAAACCATCTGTCACCTTCCTGAAAACATCACCAGCAAGGAGGTTGATTCCAGTGGCACTGGCACCTGGTTGCTGGTGGAAGCCATTGAATTACTTCTGACATGTTACTAAACAGCTACAGTCAGTGTTCAAGGTGAGATTTTCTAAGGCAAGTGAAAGAGCTGGATTCCTCCCTTCTGCTGAGTTTGCTGACAAAACTTTTATCTGTGTGTGACTAGCGTGGGCTGAAGCAGAACTGCTTCACTTCAAAAAGTTCAACAACCTCTTAACATTTCAATAACATCTTCATACGTCTCCTGGACAAAAATGGATTTTTAAATTAATATCTCACTGAATAGATTGCTCATTTTGCCATTTAATCTCCTCCCCTGCTAGTTTTGCTACTCTTGTGTCCTTGTATATTGTTCTTAGCTACCATAATAAAAAAAAGCCCAAACTCCTTAAAATCCCCACACTGTTGGAGGAAGGTACATACATGTTTCTGCAAGAATGTTACAGGCACTTGTCTGCATTTCAGATATTACTAAGTCCCATTTAACAAATGCTCTTCAAATATTGAATTTCTTAAGAAGAATTACTTCCAAACAACAACAAAAAAAAATGTTGGATCAAACTGAGAGAAAAAGGTACCTCTGTGGGGAAAATCACAATTTTTATTTACCCCACAGAACAACAGGTAATCAGTCGTCCAGTGCTGGCATCTTTCATTGGAAATTAAGGTTTAATTTTCAAACTAGAAATGCAGTTATGTACCCCTTTTTAAAAGTGACACATTCATTATCTAACTTACAGGAACAGAAATAAGCAAAATACACAGACTTTGGTGAATAAAATTAAGTGATTTAGAGTTTCCCCAATGTGGCATAACGAAGAGATTAAAACAAAGTAAGCATGACTTTTTCTGAAAACAAGGCTAGCTTGCAGAAAAAAAGGCCTAATTACCTAATTAGTGCCACAAAGTTCAAGCAAACATTTATACTGCAAAAGCAGAACCAGTTCAGCAACAGAAATCTATTGCAAGTAGTAATAATCACCTGTAGAAGTACGAGCACCCCCTGACTGTGTTGTGAGTAAAGTGTTCCTGAGTCTTCTCATTTCCAAAGTCCTCCAATGGGTCTGACCACAGGATGTCACACATAGGTCCATATGCAGGTGGTTCCTTGAATCGATCTAACTAAGAAAAATAGGAGACAAAGAAATACTAACTTCTTTCAACTATGTATCACAGAAACATTGAAGCAAAATTACTATTTTTCATTCCATGAGCAGGCGAACAAGAGACTCATAGCAATCTGTTCTTCAGCTTTAAAGCAATGGAGTCTGAGTAACAGCAAAACATTCCTTGCAAACATTGATGGGGACAGAAGGAACTGATATAACTGATAATTAAGAGATACAGTGGATTCCCATTCTACATGAATTTTGTTTGCTTTTTTTTTGCCTTTTCTACTGGTTTTTGCAAGCATTCCAGTGGACAAGGGAGAATATAGTATTTCTGTATTTCATGATTTTTCAAACCTTAGAACATTCAATTTATGTAAGTGGGGCACCCCAGGAAAATATAACAGTTATTTCAAAGCAAGTTTCCATTTAGATTTATGTACATTTTCACAAAAAATTCTATCTAAATATCAAGACAATATCTCTGCATTACAGCATCGTGGCATGACATTCCTGTTGCTCCTGTAACCTCAACTCCAATTAAGAAGCTAAAAACTTATCTTTCTGGTCTTACTATGGTTATTTAAAACTTCAAATTACATAGAATCATACTACAAATAAGATGAAGTATAGCAAAATAATACAATAATAAGAATCAGTATTTGCCTGCAAGAACTCTTAAATATAAAACCACCATGTGTTATATCAATAATTTTTTCATAAAAGAACAGCCCTGTTATGATGGTGTATGAATAAAGCTTGCAGTCTGAAACATTCTCTATTTTGACCAGAAAGATCAAGCAATGATTCAGTAGCTAGTAGATACTTCTCCCATCAAAAAAAAAAAAAAATCAAAGAGAAAAAATTGGTTTTGTAAGTTTTCAACCCTCAAAGTTTTAATAAGAGACCTCTACAATTTTACCTTTGCCTTCTCGTCTTGACATATTCACAGCGTATCTACACTTCTTATTTCAGCCCTCTCCAATTAATGCCTATGTAATTACAATTCATTTAAATTAAACAAAAATTCATAAATATGCAAACCCAGTTTCTGCTGATTGCCAAAGATAAATAAACCTGCTGGGTTGGGCAGGGGGAAGGGAAGGTGTTAATGAACCTAATCTAGAATCTGAGAGCTAAACACTTTACTCTGCCATTATGCTGTTGCAGAGCCAGCTAATTTTTACGCAGAATATTTTTGTTTACTGAGATAGTGAACCTTTACCTCAGAAACAAAACTTTGCATTCAGTAATTTTTTAAAGTGCAGTTAATATCTTAAGCTAATTGCTTTTAAATCAAAACATAGAATTACTAGCTCAATTTGGGTTTTTTTAAATTATATTCATTTCTTAGTAGACTACAAATTAACCTCAGAATAAAAATTAACTTTTACTAACTTAAAAGCTTGAAAGAAATATATATCCATCTTTGTAAGTCTCAAACAGCAAACAAGAAGCTTTTTTTTTTCTGGGAACACTAAGAATGAATGGTTTAAATATCTCTTCTTAGAAATATCAACTGAGATCTCTTATACAAAACATGTGAATAAAAAATTAATCCTTGATAACATGCAATAACACTGGATTATGTGAAGAAGCTGTCTGACATTGTTCTCTGAACTTCCATGAGATTTCTGAGAAACTTTTCAGAACATAAGGGTACAACAGGCATGAACTTATTAAGCCTCAATTAGACAATCTGCTGGGAACTCAAATGCAGAACTATTAATAATATGGTGGGACTTATTGAGAATGAAGCTCTTGACTATTTAAAAAAATACCAACTATATTCATTGCAATCATATGAGCCTTTTTGGGTTACATCTTTGTATATTGTGAGGTTCTTCTAGAGCTCTTTGGTATCTTCTCCAAGAAAGCACAGAACACTTAACAAGGCACAAGGAGTTGTCAGATGGTGCTAGATTGTGCCAAGAGGTAATACCTCAAAGACTTACTTTTCTGATGTCATCTAAGGTGTTGATCTCCGGAGACAAGCCACCATGTACACACAGGAATTGTTGGTTCATCAGAGCAGCCAAGGGAAGGCAGTCGAAGGCATCCATGCAGGCATCATATACACGTTCTGAATATTTGATTTTACCTTTTAAAAATTAAGATGGTAACAGAAAGCGCCATCAATATTTAAGAGGAAAAATTAATATGCTTAGTATCTCAAACTTTTTCTCTCAGTGTTCTATCTGGTATTGAGGACTGTACCCAAACTTTTGCTTAACACAAAAATATATTCAGGAATCCACTGCTGGAAAAATTCTTCCTGTTTGGAGGTGAAATTAATAAATTTTTTTCACATTTTTTTCTAAAAAACTGTAAATAAACAACCAAATATACCATTATAATCTACCATTTCTACTCAGTATGAAATCTATAGAGCAAGCCTTAAAACATCTGCTGAATGGTTATTATCATTATCACTCAATATACTCTCTAGGAAACAGTCAGAACTTTAGCCCAGTCCCTTAGAATTAATTAGCTACATAAATGCCATTATGAAATGAACGAGGTGGTATAATGAAGCTGAAATGTTAATTTACCAATATGCATATTAAACTCAGTAAACCATGAAGCCTTTGAGCCAATTAACATTTCCTTTATCCCCAGTGTAAAAAGAAAACACAGACTTATGGCAATAGCTTCATCTCACAGTGTCACAAGGAAAAAAAAGCTTCATTGTGCAGGTAAAGGTCTACATCTAATAAGCTTTTATATGTCACTGCATCCTTTCTTGCAACACAGAAAGGAATTCATATCAAAAGAGCATACTGAAAAGTTTAAACCTACACACAGGATAAATGTGAAAATGCTATACCTAAAAAAAAAAAAAAAAGAAAAAACAAAATAAAAATTCCTTGCATTTTTCTCCTGCTCCATGAAATGAGACCCAGTGAGATGAGGTCCCCCTTAACTAGGAGTCAGGAACCTGTCACAGGTGCCAGGGCTGGTGTGCCAGCAGGTTTTGCCTGCCAGGCTGCTGCAAAAAGCATCAGCAGCAGTAGTACACATGCACTGAGAGCATCCAGGCCCAGAGGGACCCACAGCAGCCCCAGGATGCTCCTACACCAGGCTGGCACGCTCACATGTTGGGGGGGTCTAAGCCCTTCCTTTTCACACCACTGAGAGGTGACTGTCCCCTCAGGGAACAGGGACCACAATTTAAAATTAATGGCAGTTAACATGAGAAGTGAAATTTTACTAATACATGAAAATTTATTAATAGTGAACCAGTATAAAATATTTGCAAAAAACCAAATTAAGTTGCTGAAAAAGGAGTTAAGAGGAGAAAGGTAAGATAGACTTACATTCTTGCTTAAATGTGAAATACTCTGTTAAATGTCTACATTCATGGTTCCCACGAAGTAAAAACAGTGTTTTGGGGTAAAGGATTTTCAAGGCCCACAAGTACAGCACACACTGTGAATCAGAACAAGAAAGAGAAATAGAATTCATAATTAATGACAGAACAATTTACATTCCCCTCCATCACAAAAAAACTAGCAGAAAAAAGTAAAAGTAATCTGTGCAAAGCATTTATTTTCAACTGGTTAGCTTCATTCTTCATATACTACATTCAAACACTTCTCTGCACTTCAGCCTGGACTGGCTGAAACTCGTGTGGGTATATTCTGCCAGAGTTTTACGCCTCTTGCTGAGTGGCACCTCCCTGGTGAGCCGTGTGCTCCTTCAGCAGCCCCAGCTCTCACACAGCAATTGCTGCATCTCTAGAAGCAAGTGCACAGTCTCCACCTGGAAGGTTAGGCAGAAACCTCCCGTGGAAACAATTTCACCGGAAGACTGGCATTTCCTGGCTTAAGGAAAACTTGCCTCAGAACAATTTAACTCACACTTCAGGAAATATCTCAGCTTTCACAATGATACAGTTTTTACATGAAAGCTTGTTCATTTTTCACTTAACATTGTTCCATACATACAACTGGGGTAAAAAGATCCACAAAGCTCTTGCATTAAATGAAGTTACTACAAAGCTTTTGTAAGGTCTTTCCTCTTTACTAAAGATTTCTATTTGAGATGACATTTCTTCTAGACATGTCTTTAAAGATAAAAAAAAGACTTGGAGAGGCTAAGCTCTGCTCAGACCTCTCTAAACCACCCAATTAAAAATATTTGTTTTGAAAAGGAACTCACAGCTCCAAGAAAGTTGAAGCTCACTCATCCCATGAGATGAGCCCACTGCCTGCAAGGGCACTGTACAGACCATAATGTCCTCTCAAAAACTAGAAAGCTACAACTGTCTGAATGGTTTTTCCTCCAAACTTTTCTTGCTTATATAACCATGAACTGCAGAAATGCTGTACAAGAAACAAAAGGTGTCAAAAACCCCCACGTTCATTTACAACTACTTCCTAACGCTCCCCTTTGTTCCACTGGAAAAAAAAAATTTCATTTAACTTAATAATCAATAGATTAGAAATGTACTCTATGGTTTCATGTTAGAACGACATCAGCATTGCTGTCAATGCAATGCCTCTACATTACAGTGTGAATTCCCTTCTACAATTCAGAGTATCTTGAAAAACAGCTGAATAATAACTTTAATCATCTCAATGTGTAGATTTCAGCTCCCTTGTTTGCTACACAGTCAACTTATAAGAAAAACAGGAAAAGAAGAAGGGATTCGACATTTTCATGTTTGTGCTCACACTATCCATAGATAATCACACAGCGGCAGGAGTTTTATTCTACTACTTGTTGCTTTGAATTTATTACACGTAAACACCTGAACGCTCTGTTCCTTATCTGTAATTTCTGTTCTTCTACTCAGAGGGTCTACAGACAGAGGAAAACAGCAAAAATACAGGCAGTATACTAGAGGAATTTTAAAACTAATTCTCCCCCTTGGAAACACAGGGAGGACCTCCCAGCTCATGCCAATCCTTCTGCCTCCCTGGTGCTATTGCCACTGCAGGAAGCGAGATGTCAGAATGCCAGGGAATCATGCTAATGTAATCCAGCATGGAATTATGGTGTTAGGTCACAGGAATCATCTGTTGTGGCCCAAAACAACTACAAAGGGTATGGGTGGAGAAAGTCTTCTGTCTCTGTGTAAACTCCAGCAGACTTGGGTTTGAGGGTTTCATGCCAATGGGGCAAGAACCTAAACTTGTCCACACCACCTGAGCAATTCTCTCTCTCTTTGATGACTCCTTCATTCCTCCAAGGATTTCCAGAACCTTCCACTTCAAACTTACTGACACATGCAAAAATATGATGTAAATGTTGTGAGACAATAAGTTTAAAGTGGCATCCCTATCCACACAAGAAAAGCTCCAGCTTTTAAAGTCATATCCAAGTTACCTTAGAGGTTCTAATCCTGCCAAAACACTTTTAGAAAAGCACAATTAGTGATGAGATGAAATGGCATATTAAAAAAAAAAAAGTTCACATTGCCCTCGTAACTAAGTTTTTAATTTTCCTAAATCTCTGGCAAGATTAAAACAAGCACTCCATATTTAAAATATTGTCCAGATCTAGAAAGCAGGGAAAATAAGGAGAGACAGAATTTGTAACTTTTTCACATTTGGTACTTGTTTACTGGTTGATTACTCTATATTTGCTAATCATAGATTTCTTTTTTTTCTGTGCTTCCTTTGAAGTACTCACGAGAATCAGAAGATAACAGAGAATCAATACGGTCTAGAAAGTTCTATTTCTCTGCCACTATTCAAGCTACATCAGCCCAGCACTCACATTTTGTGTTGTTTTCAGCAGTATTATATCAAAGGTTTATTTTGTTTAGATGATTGCTTTAGTCTTCTCCCTTTTCAGTAGTTCAGTGAAGTAATGTTGTAATAGTAAATAAGAACTAATTAGAAGATCTTTTTTTCCATGCAAACTAAAGAGCAAATAGGAGGGCAACAATTTTCATGGCTTTTCAACTTAAGAGTCATTTACATACAAAAAACCTTATGTCCAAACAACAAATCATGAGCAAACATTCTGGTTTTGATCTTTTCTCACCTGTGCTTGGCATATCATAATTCTTACTGAAATTGAAAGATTTACGATAAATTGCCCTTGTTGAAAATCTGAGCTTAAAGTCTTTAAGTATTTTGCAATACTGCTTCCCTGTTGTAAAATTTTAAAATACCTTTCTTCCTTCAACATTTTTATTAAGAACATACTAAACATCAGCTCTGCTGTAACTCCATGAAAAATGTACAGTGGGGACCTTGCGATCTGGACATCTGTAAGGTATTTTTGCCTGTTTCATTTCAACCTATCAAAACCCACACTTTTTAAAATATATATATATATCTATATATATATCTAAGAAGTTACAGTTCTTAACTGAGGACCCTCAAACCCCTCTTACTTGTTTAGTGTCTTTCAGCTGTTGAAATAGCAGATATGTTAAGTTTGTAACAAAGAGGTAATCTGTCCACCTCCCAGCTCCCACAGTCAAGCTGTTTTCCTGCTGAGGTTCTGGCAGCCTCAGCTTCAGGAAAGAAAAGGTCTGTGCAATTAAGCACTGTGTAAGCCAAAGGCCCACATTTTCAAAACAGACTTGGGATTTAACTCCACTGTTGCATGCTGAATTTGAGCATTTGCACAATTCCACATCTCAGCCCATTCTGGAAAGGAAAACCAAAGACCCCACAGCTCTTCTATGCATCTCAAGTTATGTGATTAAAACAATGAGCCTTGAAAAATCATCCCCATGGCCACTTGAGTACATCAGAGTGCTCACTTCTGGGTGCTCCAGCACTGGTAGTGCCAGGAAGAGAGAGATGCAGCTCACTGCCAGTTGTGTGGCTTTGCAGGGGCCACAAAAGATGAAGTCCCCCTCCAAATGACTGACAGCAGTGGGTACTCCTCCAGCAGATGAAATAAAGTGTGAGTAAGTGTGAGGTAATTCATACATGAGAGGATAATTTGAGCCACACATTGCTAAGGTCTCTAGTGATGCTCTGTGCAACTCTGTGATGCTCCTGCACTCCCTAACACAGACCTCACCTAAACATAAAAATTGCATTACTTTAGGTGCACTGAAATAATGATACAACCACAATATCTAGTACAGATATGGCTTCCTAAAATGGAGTAACTATCCCAATGGAAACCATGTACCTTTCCACACGCATGGCTGCATTCACGCTACTGGGATGACTGTTTGTTATGGCATGATTTCAGAGACAAAGATACATTGCAGCTGTAATCAGAATACTCACATGAGATGCTGCCATTTCTGAACTACTATCCCTTCAGCACAAAGAAAATTGTGAACACTACTGCAAATAAAGAAAAAGTCAGACTGTCTTCACTACAAGTAGGATTTCAGCAAAATCGCAATATACTGTTTGCTAATGTTTAGACCACATTACTCCCATTTCAGCCTTTAAAAAGAATATCCAAAAAGATAAAAAATATCCAAAAAGAAGTACCTCTTTTTCAGCCAAAAAGTGACTAGGAAATTATTTTTCATAAATGTTCCTCTAATTCTTATAGCTAGTACTTTCTGAACAGGTATTCAAGTGATGGCTCCTAACTCTTCTTTTTGGGACCTTGTGTCTAGGCCACAGCTGTTGCCTGAGAAGATGGGTCCCACAGAGAGATGGCATCAGTGCAGGGGAAATAGTGCCATCACATGTTCTCCCCCTGCAGCCAAAAGGGGTTCTTGGCATGCTGGGGACTCACACTGGGAACAGCTGGCACAGGACCAGTCAAGCTGCAAGGACAGCCCTGACACAAACAGATGTTCCAGTCTGGGAATCTAATATATATAAAAATAATCTGAATTTGCTGAGTTACAGAATATTCACAGCTCTGAGGAGCACTGCCATACAAAAATGAAATCTCACAAGATGCAAATTGTTGCTATGAAGAAAGATATTTGCTACTGGTCTACAGAAGAAAAGGGCAAGGAAATTCAGGATAATTGAAGTCCTAGGATTTTTTTTTGTTTTAAGAGAACTAAAAAAAAACTATTGACTTCACTGGTGAAGTATTCCTGACCAGCCCAAATTATTTTAAATCAAGCTGTTTACTGGAAAACATTAACACACTACAGTAACAGAGGATGCTGAAATCTGTTTATTCTTCCAATGAAGTCCTCAAAAGTTCACAGAGACTTGAGAGATAAAAAACACACAACTTCACCAGCACTAACTTCATCCACCGTTTAGTAACATAAATTTGTTTATGTGAAATTATTTTCTTGGGAGAGACCATTTAATTTCCAACAGTTCACCGAGTTCAGAAGCATCTCAAGTGCCAGATGCTTTTTTTAATTGGTGTAAGGTCCAGTGGTCAAATTCCAGACTTACTCCAAACACCTCACTTTGTTCTTGCTGGAAGTACCACAAAACCAGTTTCACCTTCTGAAATGTCAGTCTGTGCATTCAGGAAGGGAAATGTATTCATGTTCTGAACCTTAAAACATAACTCCAGTTTTGTTAGTTTTGAACATTGGTTCAATTCTCTGTATTTTAACTCTTTCCTCTGCCAAAAATGATCACTATGTACTGTATGATGGTCAAGCGACATATAAGACAGTATGCTGTTATATGGAATTGAGCAAGAAAATAATTCCAACAGTTGGTTTACATATTATTATTATTATTAATGCATTATAGTTGGTTTTTACTCTATAATTTTCCTAAGACTGTGATGAAAAACAGTCTATATGTACACTCCTCCCTACACTGCACAGCATTTGTCTGCTTTTCAAAAAAGATTTTTGAGACCTAGGTAGAGAGATTAGTCATTCTCCCTTACAAACTATTCCTGAAGAACCACTTAGGCTCTAACCATTCTTTAGATTTAAAAATAGCCCTCTGTTTTGATCACTTGGATTTCTACTCTCCATGACCATAAAACTTATTTGAAAGTGAAAACTAAGGGGTTTCTTCTACTGTGGAGTCAAACCCCTGAACAGTGCTCAAGCACAAGAGGGAAATGTTATCAGTTATACAGCCAAGGAAACAAATGCACTGCATTAAATTGCAGAAATTTGTTATTTTAAGTGAAGAAATGCCCAGGCCCTGCCAAAAAGATCAAATAGAGAACACAGATATGGAATAAAGATTCCATCTGTGCCAAGAAACCTCGCCTCATTCTACCTACAACTTGACATTTTAAAATTCTACCTGTTGTAACTTCTCTATCAGGCTCTCATCCTTTGACTCATTGCTTAGAGCTAATATAAAAAACACAAAACACACACCCCCCTTCAAGCAGTGAATCTAACACCAGTAAAAATGGAGAATGTACAAGAAGAATTGAGCCCTTGGATCAAAAGCTCCATAGAGCAAGGATCGATGTTTCTGCTGAGTGCTTTACACAAATACTTTTCTCTTTTTCCCTCGGAATTATCAAATGCCTTCCACCTACCTTATGCAATTTCTTTCTCTGTTCTTAATGATAATAGCCTGCATTATGTAGTACCTTTCATCCAGAAGAATCCCAAATGCTTTGCAGCCCACAGAGAAGGATTATCTCGCCCACTATCAGAACTCAGCTCGGTCTAAGCTCAATGGTGTCACTTTTACACTAGAGATCACACAGCAATCAAGGGGAACGTTTTTAAAGCTTGTATTACTCATGATTAGTACCTTGGACCAGCCACTTAATTCTTTTGGAAAGACCCCAGAACTGCAATAATCTCCTGTTTCCAGAGCAGAAAGGGGACCCAGCAGATGGATGGAAGAAAGATCAGTATGTGATTGGTGTAGTAGAAATATGAACTGAGGCTAGGGCTGTTTACCAGCATGACTTTCCCAGCACAAAGTACTGACAAGAGTTGGTGCCTGATCTATGTACTTAGGTCCCCTTCTCCACCAGAAACATCTTCCCTCTCTAAATGCCAAGTTGCATTCTTCACAGTTTTCATTTCCTTGTCACTACTTATTGTGCTGAGTTCATGCCTGAATGCACAGCTCTACATCCAAATATACTTATGAAACAGAAACTTGCCTTTCCTTTCAAAGATATTCTTTAATCAAGGTGACAGGTGGGGAAAATCAGTTATGTGACCAAAAAAAAAAGTAGTGATTTGAGAACCTAACATACAAAAGAAATAATATAAGTGACAGCTGAGATATTTCTTTGGTGCTGGCAGAAGCTAATACTGCTTCCAGTGAAAAAGCAATGTTCCTGAATGGAAAAACTGAATTCAGAATACAATTTGCTAAGTATATATGCACAGGTTGCTAAATGAGAGATTTTAAGGGGATTACTGCCTATACATAGGCTGTTTTCTTTGTTTTATATGGCTTGCTATTTGGTAATAGCCTTGAAACAGACTTTGGTAAACTGTCAGAGAAGCACTTGAAAACTGTAGCAAATCCACTTGTTCTATCTCTTTTATTAAAAGCCTATGTGTATAGAAGTGAAGACAAAACTTTCCTCTTCAAGACACATCTTGTCTCACTCAAAGACTACAGGAGATATGAACGAGGTTATCACAACTCAAAAATGGTAGTTCAAGACAGAGCTGCACAATGGTTTAAGTCTGTGAAGCTCTTCCTGCTCCTCCTTCCCAACCCTCCCCAGGCAATCCAGCATGGTAATCCACAGCAGTGATTTAGCTCTCAGCTCACTTGAAATGAAGTTTTAAAATGAACTAATAAAGCAAAAGTAGTTTTATTTAATCTAATTTTTCAGAAACTTTTGACTTTATACATGACACTGGCAAGATAATACACTGATCTGTTTTCCAAACACATAACCAAGTCAGCTGCTTGGCCTTATATACTTGTATACCAATATGGCAACAGTGTACTTCGATGTGGGACACAGAATGAAACAGCAGTGGATGTGTTCTCACATGATGCCATCTGATCTAGTCACAGACACACAGACATGTATCATAGGATCTATATTGCTTCCAACAGGTAATGGGCAGTCTGCCCTGACTCAGAGGGAGTTCAAGTCTGAACTTTCCACAGAAACAGACAAGCTGTAGACCAAGAGTTCAGCAAGGGTTTCTGATTGACTGTTTAATGACTAGACCAGCTATAACCTAGACCAACAAATCCACATCAGGTTTTATTCAACAGTTGTGCACTTCATCTTTTCAGCTTGTAAAATCAAGCAATAACACAGGATAGAGGAAAACATCTAATTTGTTTTACGAGCACTAAACAGAGGATTTGGCCTTGGTATTTGACTCACTTCTAGTCAAAGCTGGCAGGTTGGATAGGACACTTTCTTTCACAAGTAAACTAAAGATGTCCTTTGACCTCCACATTCTATGGCCTCACCTGGAGACTACACCAGGTCTCAGCACCACCAACAGGGCACTCGTGCATCACTTCTCTGTGGATTCAAGTGCTGCATCAAAAGCCAGAGATCATGCACTCCTGCGTGCCATATCTAAACAGAACTTACTCATTCTCTCCAGCACAGCATGCTGTGTGCTGGCTTTTTGTCCCATTTACCTCTCATCTAGACCTTCCATTCTCCTAAAATTTCACATCCAGGAAACTCAGATCAAATAAACCTAAAAGTCAAACTAAACTCTGGGTCACAGGTTAAGTTTTTCTGTTATGTCTCTTTTCCAATAGTTCACATCTACTCAGGCTATTTACCTTTTGCAAGCTGCAGAGCACACTGCCTTCTGTGCAGTATTTAGGTGGCCACTAGGCAGCACCATTCTGTGTCAGCTTTCCAGCACAGATATAGTGGGATTTCGCTGGATTCCAAGCGACCTTTATAAACACCACCAGCAACATTAACATGGTATTTGTGAAGAGCCTCAGTATTCCTGAGCTAGTTAAGATATGATGGTAAATATACATAATATCCTGCGAGCAGTTTTGCACCCAAACCCAGAAATTAGAAACTTACTTCAATGCTGAAGTACCCTCTGTCCACGTAGTCCCCCAGGAAGAGGTACCGCGTGTTGGCAGGAGAACCTCCCACTTCAAACAGTTTCATCAAGTCAAAGAACTGACCATGGATGTCTCCACAAACTAGAACAGAAGAGGAGCAATGTTTAGATTCACCATGCAAAAATCATCTTAGGTACACAAATCCAAAGTCACTGTGTTGCAAGATGTGTTACAACAATTTCGTGCATCATTCACTAGTTAAACAGCAGTTGAGCACTGGCAGCACTGAGCTGCTCAGCAGAAGCTGTTTTCTCTGATGTACATCCATATATGTGTGTGAAAAAGGCTACTAAGTAACTAAAGGAGAGCCATCAGGTAAATCTGGTCTATAATTATTTTTATAGATATCTGTCCATTCCTGGTAGTGCCACCAGAGCACACAATACTGGCAACAGCAGTAAGACAAACCAAAGAAAAAAAGAACATGTTCAAGAAAAGTTACTCTTTCTTTTAAGATTACTCCTCTACTCTTCCTAGTCTTAAACCCAGAGGAACAGCAAGAGGCTTTCCATAAAATGCAAAGCACACCTGTCCTGTGTATGCCTGGTTAAACTGACACGTTTCTGACTTCTGCTTTCAGAAGGGAATAACATCCTGCTTGCTTTCCCAAACCACACCTTAAACAAGAGGACACTGGTGTTTTACACTTTAACCTCTACCCCTTCATGTAATCTCCTATAATTATGATTTGTTCACCTTCATTGCAATGAAGTCAATCTAAGAGGTGGTTCCCTAGAAAGAGCAGCCCAAATAAACATGACAGACCAAGCACAAGTGACAGGCAGCCTGGGCTAGGCAGGGATGCCTCTGTCTGTGCCTTCGGGGCAAGAGTTTGGCTCTGCTCTCTTGTGAAACTGCAAACTCCCTGGTGGCTGATTTCAAGCATCTGCAGGAAGGCAGGCAATGCTTTTGGAGAACCCCATGGATGCTAAGAATGCAGTGTCAAAACCTGCTTTGTTTCTTCTACTCAAAAGAGAACTTCCCCCCACACATCCCATTTAGGGTCAAGCCCGGAGTTTTTATGGCAACGATCCTTAACCAAGGTGATGTTAATAGCCCTGACTGGTACTGAGGTCAGTTTAAACTGGCCCTTCAGTGATCGAAAAAAAAACCAAAAAACAAAAAACAAAAAAACCCAAACAAAAAATCTGATTTTCACACTCTAAGGGTGATTTTGAAATAACCGAATAAAACCAAGAGTCCAAGATAGGCCTTATCAAGCAGCAGCAGCCGCCCACCTTAAGTAGAATTCAGATGCTCTCTTTCAGGTAATGGCCTTGTTCCACTGCAGGTAAGCAAACCTCACATGCCATGGAGAAGCTGAAGTCACAACTCCATACAGATACAAAAGGACTATATACAGCAGCTGCAACACCAAATCCAACAAACTCCCAGTGCAAAGTGTTTATACACTATTGTCTTTCATCCCAGTCCAGTTCACATTATAGTTTTATACTTGTATCACTTTTCCCTGAATGTATACTCTAGTACACATACAGTGTCATTCCATCAAGAAAAGCTAAATACAGAAGCCAGAAAGAACCCCCATTCAAACCAAACCAACCACCTCTCTGGGTACAGAAAAAACCCACTGATATCTCAGTCACTGCTTTCATGAATATTTATGTGAAATTGGTGACACAATTCATGATTCCTGGCTAGCTGACCATTCTTCTGTGATAGTAACATGATATTTTCCCCATAAAATAGCATATTTTATCTTATCACCACTGTGATACACTGTATAATCTTTTTACTAGTTAATTCTTCACTGTGAGTTTTAGATGACAACTTTCATACAAAAAGCCATCAAGAGTTACAATTTTAACCTAAGAATAATATCTGCCATTAATTATGCAAAATAAATAGTATTTAAATCCCCAAGTGGTATGACACCACCACTGTTTCTCTAAAAAAAATATTTGTACCCCAAAGGAAATTTTTTTGTAACATCTTTATTTGAACACATTAATCTACCAAATCAACACACACTTCTTGACTGTACTCCTCTGCATGGACACTGTGGGAAGATTAAAAACACGTGTCGCAATTTGATGGCCAGGCAATCTGCTCTCCTAACTTGCAGCAGAAAAGCTTTCAGTTACATAACTGTACAGCTCTACCAATTATCGCCCGCCCCCATTTGCTCCAACTGCAAAAACCTGAAGTTGAACAAGACTTAGAGATTTTAAAATGGATTTAACTTTTTTACTTTTACTTAAAGCACAAAGAAGCTACACTTTTTTTTTCTTCTTTTGGTACACACACACACGTGTGAACAGGTAAATACAGTGGGTCCATTACAGAGAAACCAGAAAAGTTAGAAAGCTTTCTGCAAGGAGCTGCATGTCCCTGAATTTGTCACAAGTCAGAAAAGCAGTGCGCAAATCAGTGAAGAGGACAGAAATACAAAGTGCCAAGCTCTGCAATCCCACAAGTTCCAAAAGTCTGAATAGGTCTGGAAAATGGGCACTTGATGGATATTCTAGGCACTTTGCACAGAGCAGCCTACTTCTTTCATACTTACCAACAGACATGTATCCAGAAAACAAAGCAAACTCCCCGCAAAGATGGAAAGCTGAAAAGCCCAGCACTCAAAACTAACCTTGTCAATTGAAGTAGTTCCAAAAGAGAAGCTTAAAATCAGCAAGTAAAAGCAGAGGGAGGAAGATGCTCAAAATAAGAGTTAGCATTGAGGTTTAATTTATTATGGTCAAATTGCAGAGTTCCTACTGGAAGACTACCATGTTACATACAGTTAATCCAACTAGTATTTTGCCTGGAATAGGATGGAATAGCTTACAGACTTTACACTTTCCAGATTTGCATGTATAGGCTTGAAATGTCCTTGTAATGTAAAATCCATATACTCATATTCTGATGAATAGACTGATTTACAAATGAATTAAAGGGGCAGTTTTGCATGCATACACTACTATGCTCCATTTATTGTTTGAAAAGAACTGCAAGTGCTTCTAAAGGTATAGTTCTGCCACCTTTCTTTTAAAACTCTAAATTCCTATGAACCTCAGATCTGGAAGATTTCCCAGACAGTTGAATCAACGCTTTATTTTTCATCAGGTGGGGGCAAAAGAGATCCAGCATTACATTTCCATTCATAAAGGCAGAAACATCCATCAGCCAATAACTCTTCTACAGTCTTCATGTCATGTTGCAGCTTCGTATCACTAAGAAAGAACTTGCAGCACTGTCCCACCAAGAGCCCATAGGAGAGGTTCCATATCCACTCCACACTGCTAAATCCATTACCTTCATCCTTCTTGTTACAGGAAGAAAAGAATTAAAAGCACACTAGTTATTATATATTCAGGTTTCCTCTCTTACAAGCATTAGCATTGAATCTGTTGTTCCTGTTAATTTTGCCAGACATCCTGTTTCATTACATCTGTGCAGGCCCTCTTTTGGTACTGGAGACCTTACTATTAAGCAACACATGCAAAAAGGTATGAACATTTTTTCATCAACTAATAACAAAAAAATCCCCAGCACGGTAAAGCAGGAAATTTATTTTTTAATGAAGATCTCCAGGATCAACGTACTTATGGATTTAGACTATGAACACAGGGAACGTAAAGCATGGTTTCTATGTGTGCAGGATTAACATTAAAAGCAGCTGTGTGCATATTAAACAAAACAAAACAAATAAAAAAACCCCCCAAAACAACCCAAAAACAAAACCACCACAAAACAACAACAACAACAAAAAAACCAAAAAAAAAGGGAAAAAATCCAGGGGAGGAATTCACATACTTTTCAACATCACTGATTTCACAGAAGTGCCATCAAGTACACTCATTAATTTATAATAACAAAGTAATCTAACAGCATTTTTTTTCTCCCCTAAGAAGACAGCACTGCTCAATTTACCCAGTGCTCTTCAACTTCCTTTGTATTCTAAAACTGCCAGCTGGAAAACAACAAAACTTTTTCTACTCACTTACTATTTCCAGGGATCAGTTCAGGCATCAGATTTGTTGCTTAAGAATTTGTCTATCTGAGCTTGTCAACATCCTACCTAAATTCTCAGGGCAGCAAGCTCCAGAACTGCACAACACACTAGAAATGCTTCAAATACAAAGAAATGTTTAAGTTATTTGAAACTAATGTCCTGATCACCAAAAAATTAATTGCTGATACAATCAGAAAGTTTGAGGCACACTAGTTGTTTGTGGGCTCCTTAGAAATTTATCTCTGTTGAGGAAATTTTCAAGGAAGACATTGCCCCCTTCACAAGATTCAAGTTCACAGGACTGCCCTTGCAATTCCTGAGAAATCATGTTTCTGAGCAGCTTTTTCTACTTTTTATGATGGGTACTTGGATCCACTATACAACCTTTACCTATAGCAGCAGATTTTTTCCAATTTAACTGTCTATAAAATACGATTTTATTATAAAAATAGAAATTGGACATGGGGACACACAGAAGAAATGTTTTTGTCATCCTAATACAAATTAAATTATGTTTCTGATGGCTTCACTGTGAGGATTTTTCTTTGATTTATGTCAAAAGAACAAGAAATACTGAAACAGGAATCACTGATTTCAAGTGGTACTAGCAATGAAAGAAATCTGAAGCTCAGCAGTGCATTTGCCAGTTTATTTATAGATGACAAAGTGGTATAACAGTGATTTAGAGTGCAATGTCTATTGGCACAAACAAAAAGTCTGTGAATGCTCTTCACATACCTTCCTTCAGATAACTAATGCTCTTCACTATGTACAAACTCAGTTCCAAAGATTATTCTGTATGGTTTCCCACTCCAAATGGACATTAAGAATAAAATCTATATTCACACTGCTTTAAACACTATCAATTCAAAAATTTTCTATCTGCAACAGTTTGGATATGCTGCACTTATTTTCTCAGTTATCAGGTACATACTTAATTGGTGTAACTTACAGGCTGATAGTAAACTACAATTACTGTTTCAAGTGAATTTTCATTCCATATAACACAAGATTATATTCCACCTTCAAATGCCATCAGGTATTAGGAGCAGATACGTAACACTCTATCAGCAGCTCCAGAAGGAACATTTGCAAACTCATACATGTATGACAATTAACAACAATAAAACAAAGATAACTTTTAAACCATTGTGTAGGGAATAATATCCACCACTTGACCACTTATTCTTTACATTAACTGAGCTAGGGTTTTTGCACTGAGTTCCAAGAAACTGTGCCTGAGCAAAGCAGCACACAATACTAAAAAACCTAAGGGAGGAAAACACCCTATTGAGTTACACTGTAGAATGCAGACTGCAAATCCCAAAGGAGGTTGCTTTGTACAATGTTTTGGAAGCATTTAGCTGCTTACCATTCCATTAGTGAGCACATGCTTCCAAGAGCTTACTGCTTTTTAAAGACACCTGGTACTTACAAAGCCTTATTGACAAAGAAATGACTGCCCCATGTAAACCTGCACGTGTCCGAGTAGACTTGTGGCTGGTCATTTGTACAGATCTACGATAACATGGTAAATGAAGAAGCAAAGTGGGAAGGAGTACTTACACTGGACACACAAAGGCAAAGCAAAATCAACTAGACCAACTTCTGCAGCTGAGTCATCAAAGACTGGGCTTCCTCAGAAAGCTCATAAATATGAGGGAAAACAACTACAAGAGCTATATGCATGAAATTCTCACGTGCTTAGAGAACAACTACTGCATTGTTTCTGAAGGGTTCGACTATTAACCAGAAGGCTCTGGTTTTCCTCAAAATTTAATAACAAAGTCATGTATAAGGGTCACATGTCTTCGATTACACAATCTTACAGCTTGAATGAGGTTTGTGTGCAAGCGTGTATCTGAGGAGTATTATATATTGCCATAGCAATATGAAATATTCAGAACGCCACAATTTTATTCAATATTTTTTTTTTTAATCACTAAAGAAAGCAATTTTCTTCCTTATTTTCTGGAGAACAACAAGGAAGAAGGACAAAATAAAAGAAGAAACTCCAGAAATTTTTATTTGCATCTGCTCACTAAAGGGCAGCTCAAGATAAAGTTTTTGTTTAAGTTACATACATTGTTTCATTGCTATGCAGTTCTGTTCCTGTTCGTGAGCTGTTTAAAGAAAGTGCAGACTTCATTACTTACTGAAATTAAGGTCAGAATCATGTAGACAGCCCACTAAGTAACTCTTCCTAAGAAAACAACTACAAGACTCATAATGGGCTTTAATATAAATGTTTGTTATGCTAAGTCTATTGAACAACACAGCCCTATTTCCAAAAGAAGCATGATCTCATTCATATTCATATCTGGTTATCTAACGTGATTATAATAGGCTTTCATCTATCTTTTCCCTTCAATCACTGCATGCAAATTGATGAGTTTATACTACCAAAGTGAGCTGGCATTAACAAAAAACTGCAATTACGTATTTTCATGAAGAAGCCTGGTTAACCAAAGATAAATCCAGAAGCCATTGACCATACTGGTACAGCAAAGGAAGCCACAAATGAAGCATCAAGGCCACATTTACCAATGTTATTTGACTGACAACTTTCCTTCTTTGCATAGAGGAAAAAAAAAGGCAAAGAGCATCTTGGGAAAATCTGTTTTCTATGCAACACATGAGGACACTGTACTGTGTTCTGCTCTGCCAACACTTGAAACTCTAGTGTCTGTAAAGATCACCCACGCTCACTCCTTCTAATAGGAGTTAGTTTTCTCCCACCATCCCCTGAAGGCTAGAACAAATTAATGACACTTGATTTGAAAAGGCAGAGTGAAAAACAGTAGAGAAGGGAAAACATCATATCAGAAAAGACCTTCAGGACAGCAGTCATTAATAGTCTCTGATGGAGGAAGCAAAAAAACCCCCAACCCCTAAGCCATGCAACAGAAGCCCTTCAAAATGTTAAGCCTAGACAAATATCTTCAGCGCAGAGATTTTAAAGACAGCTCTACAATATTAATTTTTGTGTCACAATATTATTTGCAGTGTCTCAAAACAAAATAAAAACCAGGTACATAAGCTCAGCAGGCAGAGGAGTGCCTTTGTGTATACAGGAAATACCAGAAACAAGTTTCAGGAAACAGGCTCTACTAAGTGCTGTAAAACCTACACTGGCAGAGAAAAATCCCTTCTCATCATGCCCCTGCCCCAGCTGAATTTTTCAGAAGAGTAAGTTGGTATCACTTGTTGGCAGTGAGGTGCCAAATGAAAATTTACAATTCCAGATCATAGCCACATAGTGGAGTGGTAGTAGAAAGGGGATGGTGATCTAGTGAATATTTTACAGATCTTTTTTCCAAGATCAACATAGGTAGTGCTTTCATCACATATACAAGATGCGGAATTAGGTCACAGAGGGAGAAACAAAACGTGACAGGACTAAATCAGCATTCATTCCTATATCCATCAAAGAAACAACCAGCTCTTCCCCTGCCACCCTCCCAAGGTCAGCACTGCCCCTGAGCATCCTCCTTAGCAAAAGCAAATGCAAGTACACTGTCATTATCTCCTATTAATGCACCCTTAAAATCAGGGAGCAATGCATATTCCACAAATAACCCCATCAGAAGGATTACTCGTGAGGGAATTGCTTCATTGGTGTTTGGGTCAGGATTTCCAGCTCATATCCTGAGATCAAGGTTATTTATAGCAATATGAAAATTCTCTTCTCCTCAGTTTTACAGATGTGAAAAACAAAGGCCCAAGGAATTTTAACAGTTTGTAAGGTCACAGGTTTATTCAGCAGAAAGGCAGAAATAGCCTGAGAGGGAGTAATGCATCCTTATGTTGCTGCATCCGATTCAATACACCAGAAGCAGACAGCCCTTTCAAGGAGGAAGGAAGATTGTGCAGAAGAAACAGGCACAGCCTGGCTTTAAACACAGTATTCCAAATGAAATTTAGGGAAGGTGAAACAAGGCAAAATGAGAAAAGGACTTTTGAAGAGAAGCTCAAATAACAGGATAATTTTTTTTTATGACAATTTAATTCAACTCTTAGGAACAGGTTTCTCTACAATCAGTATTTCTCTCAGCAGCACTAATCCCAACCCCAGTAAAGCTAAAACACAGGCACTAGTATTACATGGATCCAGTGATGGTTATGTAAAGCCCAAAGAAAGCCTCAGTTATTTACAGGGGCTTGATGGATAATATCCATGATGAATAGTATAGTTTGCTCTTCTTACTACAGAATTTTAGAGCAGTATTACCATCACACACTGCAATCCAATCACCTTCCAAGCACCCAACAGCATACAAGATTTTACAGGTAGCAGTATTAGCATGTCAAGCTTTGGTATATGAATGCCTAGTATCTAAAAACCCAACAAAAAAACCTTCATGTTGGCTGGTAACACAGGTTTTCCATTTTTACCTGGGGATTAACATTTGCTGTCACACTTTCCTCATTCTGTGCCATCACAGCCCTACTTTATGTTTCATCCCACCCCCACTAAGTGTTCTATTAAGAATCAGAAGCAACACTATTAAAAAGAGCATCTTCCTTCCTTCAGTGCAACCATTTGTCTTATTAGTGGAAAACAAACATTTGCTCACCACAAAAAATTGCATTTGTTTGTTACCTTTCTATCTGTAGCACTCCGTCATTCCCAGAAACAGAAAATGAAAATAATATTTCTCAAATTCCTGTGCTCTTAATAAGCAACCATCAGTATCAACATGGATACTTGTATGCATCCTGAGTTGGAGGAGCCAGCACAATTAGCTTAAAGAAATTCAGTGAAGTGCAGCATTTGGGCTGTATTCAGAGCCATGAATGAAAAGAACCAGCAGCGAAGACCTACTGAGCTTTTAATCTCAGTTTTTGCACCCATCTTAGTGGGCCTGAGCCATTACTGTAATCCAGCCTTTCTGTACTATGGGTGTTCATGTGATAGTGTATGGGTGTAGCATAAAGGAAAGCAAGCAAGGTACAAATTCCCCCAATTCTAGTTTAAGACATAGAAAATGACTTTTTGAAATTATAGAATTTAAATTACATAACCAAAGTCTTATGCAAATCTAATTCTGGTGAAAAATGCTTAACCTCTGAGGAAAGTGCTTTCAAGGGAAAGCTATCCAAAGTAATTTATTGTCCTGGTAAAAGCTCACAGGATAATTAGTTAGGAGAGCGAGTGCAAGGAGGAGTTGACCACACTGATTTCCCCTTGACAAAAACATAAACCTAAACGTGATCTTGTATAGATGGTTAAATCCATATGCTGATCCTAAAACAACATGAATCATAGAATGGTTAGGGTTCAAAGGCATCTTTAAGAATACCTAGTTCTAGAAACAAACTGCTAGCATTTAATGATGATTATGAAAATAAACACAAAGAAGTCACTTTGATGAACCAAATAGCTTTAATTATGTTTCTTTGTATAACCTTGTTATTAGGCACATAATGAGTGCAAGCAAATGAGAAAGGACTCAGGGAAGTACTAGGGGTGGCAGCCAGGCAGATTTGGGCTAGCTCTTGCTCTATGCTTGTCAAGCAAGCTAACCAGTCCCTCACACTATATTAAGAATTGTTTCCCTAATGTCTGGCTCAAGAGGAAAAAAAAAACAAGAAGTCAGAAGAGGGGAGTGACAGGAAAGAAGTATTATTTTAGCAGACAGCCACCAACCACACCACGTGCAGTAAGTTGTTTTGGCAGTAAGAGTACTGCTGTTCAGAAACAGAGGTAAGAAGAAAAGGCCACCAACCTGCAAAGAGAATACCAGGTGAAAAAAACTGAAGAAAAATTCTGTTACACTGAATTGGCATTTATTGTACTTTTCTGGTCTGTAGTCTACCAGTAACCTCAAATATGACATCCTTTCAGGCTTCTAATGTAGAGTTAGTAAATATATTTTTAATGATTACAGACCAAACTTCCAAGGGGAGATAAGTGTTTAATATGCTGCCTATGAGTCAAAAGTTTTCACTGACATTTGATAAGTGAATTAAGTGTATATGAATTCAGTATCTCCAACCAAGGATGTCCACACCTTACGCTTTGCACTTAAGTTAAACCCTTATTTCAGAAGAACTTTTCTCTTTAACTCTCTTGCTCCCTAGAATGACTCACTTTTCAGAAAGAACATTGTCTGCTTTTGGCTAAGATCCAATACATTATCAGTTTAAATCATTACAGAAAATGTTCTTTCCAACTATGACATACCACAATACTAACCCCCAAACCAGCCATAGATTAGTTTACTTTTGTCCTGAAAAAAGAAAAAATCCTTTTCATGATATTAAAAAAATTGCACTTCTCTTCCTCATCTCTAGCATGCAGTTCCTACAGCTTTAAATTCAGCTCACGGCTGTAAGAAACAAGGACCATGAAAACATTCCTGGTGAAAAATGATTTGACAAAAGCCATCAGTTGGAAATGCTCACAGTGACTTTTTTACTTGAAATTCTTCATCTAGCATGTTATTAATCCATTTGTGACTCCTCATAACCACTAAATTTCAGAGAGAAATGCCACTTTTCACCACCTCTTACAAGCTGTGACGTTCCATCCCATGAGGGCTGGTGACAAGCTGACCTCTGCAGTATGCGCTTCTGTTCAACAAAGCAGAGTCAAGCAAAAACCCAAGGAAGTGCCCAAAACCACAGACCCTTATCAAGGCAACTCCAGGAGTCTCTCTGACCAGAGTCCTTCACTAGAACAGTGAAATCATCAACCAAAATGGTGAAACATCATGGGAAGCTGAACATTCACTAAAACCAAAGTTATTATTACTAAAAAAAGCCCTCAAAACCCAAAAGCCAAATGAAGAGAGTCAACTTCCCCACACAGCCAAGGCAAATGCAGTAAACCCAGCAGTGTTACTAATTTTCTTGCAACAAAATTGCTGTCATTTTTTAGGAAAACAGCTAACACACAAGATGCCATTGTGTTTTTAAGCAATCATATCTGCATCTACCCTGGATTTATAAGGCTGTATAGGTCCATTGATGCTTACAGATGCCTAAATTTTACACTGTTGCTTAGTACCATCCACATACTGTCAGACAGAAAGTTTGGACTCCAGCACCTTGAAAGAAATAGTAACTCCAATTCAATAGATCTTCTCTACCAGGAGTGGGTTCACTCCGATTTCCTGTTCATTCGTTTCTTTATTCATGTCTAATTCCCTTTGTTTTCTATAATGAGTAGCTTAACTAGCTCTCTTTTTTACATGAGAAGAACAGTGAACCTGGTGTCTTCTACACTGATGCCATTTATATTATTTTTATGCATATTTCTTTTTATTCATACTTGTATTCTATTCCTTGCTTGCAAACAGGCAAGAGGCTTTATTCCCAAGAACATGCTGCCTTGATTTAACAAAACAAAATCCTTTGCCCTTGTTATACATTCCTTTATGAAGCACCAATGGCTGCTGCTGCTCTTCTCCCTTGTCATGGTTAGTACAACTGATCGGTCAAATTTGGCTCTCAACTGTCCAACAATTTTAGGAAAACAATTCTTTTGTGGATTTGATACTGTCAAGTGAAAAATGTGTACTAAGAAAAACAATATGCTATTTGCACTTCATGGACTTTCCAGGCTGCTTGCTTCTCTTTTGGACTGCAATAACTTAGTTACTTGAAGTGACATAAAGGCAGAAACCTTTCAGGCACATAAAAATAATAAAATTATAATGTATTCATATGTTTGTTATAGCTTGCCTGTGCTTCACTGAAACTGTAGAAATTGCTTGGCAGTCCCTCTTTAGCCTCTTGTATTTGGCTAACTAATTAAAAAAAAAAAAATACAAAAAACCCTCTTGGATCATGAATCTGTATTTATTGTATCCAAAAGTTTTCATGTACTCCAGAAGTTTTATAACCTATATATTCATTGAAAATTTCATACAAGACTCTTGTGTATCTGTATTTCAAACTGAAATATTTACTACTGCACTTGGTAAAGAAAATTCAATAAATACCTTCAACATTCTGTCTACTATAAATAGACTGCTTGAAAGCTGAAAAGCATGTGACCAAAATAAAAAAAAAAAGCAGCAAAATCAACAGAAGCTTCTTATAAAAAAAGGAAGATGCATCATTGTGACAAAAAAAATATGAGTCAGTGCAGACAGGACCTTATCTTTAGAAAACACACAAGTAAGGCAATCAGGTTTTAGAAGATCATCACCCACAAAAGAAGATAATTGTGTGTGTGTCTTTTTGGGGACCAAGGAAAGCAGGGATATATATGCATCACAGGAAGTAGAGCTGATGAATGTGCTATGAAATAAGGCAAGTAGAAAAGAACAGCCTTTCAACCCATTTTTCTCCTTTTTCATGCTGTCTCGGACAACAGACAGTTCTAAAATAAAAAATAAATTAAACCCCCCCCAACAACTAATTCCCTTACCTCAAAAGAATGCACATACAGCTAGGAAACACTTGAGGTTTTCTACCAAAGAACAGACATATATATGTTAGTCCTTTGTTTAAGAATTACAGAAGTCTAAAAGACTATTTTAAGAATTAAAAACATGAAAAAAGTCATATTTGTTCATTTGGAATACTTTTCCAGCTTTGATTAAAGGCTCACTGAAACAGGACCACATAGAAAAGACCTAAAACTCTGGAAATGTTTTGACAATTTCTCTTAGAGGATCGAGGATTAGAAACTTGCCATGGACAACACTACTTGCACCAACAGCGGACAACAGTCATCACTTCCATTGAGAACTGACCAAGTACACAGCTACAAGGGATCCCAGGATCTGGGCAGGGTCTAGAAGATCCTCCTTCAGTTCTGGAAGTGACTGAGCTACCTCTTCCAACCTGACCAAGGAACAATTTCCAGTTCTAAGCTTCAGCAGGAAAGGACTCAGGACTTTCTCTGAGCCCCTCTCACTGATCTACTCTTAAAAACAAACAGCAGCAATAAGGGAACTGAAAGAACAAAGCCACATCAGTCTTCTGCAGCCTAGCAAGGCTTCTGCACCAGGCACAAATCTTGCAAGTCCAGAAAGCTGTTTTCTCCATTTGTTTCCTTTTAAAATTGTTACAACAAGGTGCTATTACAGGTATTCATATCTCTGCTAAAAAATCCCAAACCAACAAAACAAACAAATAAAAAACCCAACAACAAACAACAACAACAAAACCACCAAAACTCTGTGTAATGCTATTTAAACTGCACATTCTCAGCAAGCTATCAGAAGTAGCATGGATAACAGTAAGGATCAGATGTGATTTGCATTGGAGCAATGATTCTTAATATTCCCTGTACTCCCCCTGTCACATAGATCTCATTTACATACTAGTATCTCAGAAAAAAACACCTTCAGAAATGCTTGCAAAAGAGAACAAAATACCTAAATAAACAGGCTACTGCTTGTTTTCTTTGTGGGTTTGGTACTCAAAGTTAGTAAATATCATTGTCTTGCTTTGCTTTAATTATCCTGTCCTTTCGGGCACAGAAGATGATGTGAAATGCCAAAAGAGTCTCACACCCTTGGAAAGGCATTACAAGACAGCGTCATTAAGAACTGGACTAACGCTGCCATCTTTCTGTAGATCACTCATAATTATGATTTGTGGGATTATTTCACACCCGACTAGCCAAAATGCTTTTCCATATTGAGGTTCCGTCTGTAAAAGAGGTTTTTATTTGCCACCTACAAGAACAGTATTCTGTGAAGTTCCTTTTTAAGCAAAAGGGTAAAGAACCATCAATTAAGATAATTTTTCAGTGGACTGCAGCACTGCTGTGGTTCTCAAGGCAGCCCTTGAACATGGACGCTTTAATTATCTAAGCTCATTAACTAGAAAGATATAAATCATCATTACAGCAGGAAACAGAGTGCAACATTTAAAACTCAATTAGTGACAACGCAAGCAAGTGGTAGGCTGCAAAACCTGGCTTTTCTGTCAAATTAAAAATTTAATAGAAGAATCAGCACCTGCCTTTTTTGCTACTTTAGTGCTGGGCAATCAAGAGATATTTCTCTTGATTGTAAATGGCAACAGTAAAAGAGTTTATTTGGTAACTTAAAAGGCCATTTCTATTCCTTGTACCTTCACTTTAGTTTTTATAATTCTTATCAACAGTACCTTAATACTCATTATTGTCTGATGCCGTTTTTGAGCTGCTAACCAGCATGAAGCCATTGTGTTAGCATTTGTAAAAACAGAAAGCTATTTCATATTAAGAGTGTATGTTGGTTTTAAAATACCTTATTTCACTAAAAACCTAGAAACTGAAAATTCACATTTTTCAATTGCTGACAGATACATTCCTCAAACCAGAGAAATGGAGTGTCAGGAGAAGAGGAAAGCACAAGGTGTAAGACAAATAATTTCTAAATTGCAAGAGGTCACTTTACCTGTTCTTCAAACTCCCTTCACAAACAAAGTGATCATTCGACAAAAAGGACTGGTGATTTTCTGCATTCAGGAAGGAACAAAAAAGGCTGTATTTTTCTTCAAAGACCATGTGTATCCTGACCAAAATACATATTAAATAACACAAGTAAAAACTTTTGTTTCTGCTACCTGGTTAGGCAATCATTACAGGATAAAAAGGGGGCCTAAATACAAACAGAGGGAAAATATATTGATTTAATCATGGTTTACCTGTCTTTTGGCCTGACTGTTTAGGAATGGACACAGTGAAGGGTTCAGTGTGACAAACGAAGACTTTGCAAGAAATTACATAAAGAGCAACACTAAGGGAAAAAATATGATAATGCAAATATATCTATAAACTTTTGAAATAAAGTATAGGCACAGTGTTAAAATTTTTCTGAATATATCCTTTCCAACTGTGATTTCCTACTTTAGCTTTGCTCTTCCCCTTGTGCTTCGTTTCACCCTATTTTTCAGTATCTCAGGACAAAGACAGCAGAGCTACAGTAAGAGAGAAGGAAGGGAGCAGTTTTCTAGGCCCCTGCTTGTCCTGACACTGGGACTGCATCAAAACCTGTGACACACAGAATTGATTCCCAGTTTCAGTGCTGGAACAAGTTCACACTTAACTGAAAGGCCAAGAATAAATGAAGTACAGATGCGAAAAAAAAAATTCCTGAATAGAATTTTGAGACAACAGCTGTCATCTAATAATCTACAATTGTATTTTATTTTTTAAATTATGTAAGCCAGAAAAAATCTGCCATTCTGAAAGGAATGAGTAAACAAAACCAGTGTATATTCGAAGTCAGAATCAAGTTTCATGCTTAGTTCAAGGCATTTTTTACAGAAAATGGATCCTCTGTAATAGTCAGTCTAATGCTACCCATGTACGTGAGTCATATACAGATTTTGCATCCCAGACAAAAATTCTCCCTCATTGCTGCTGTATTATTAGACAGATACTTATTTCAACAGAAAACAAAACAAAAAGAGAAGTATGCTGCTGTTTTCAGTGAAAACCATCAGGAAAAAAAAAGGTGAAAAATAGCATATGAGGCTGCAAAACAGCATTGAAGTTTAATACTCTCTCCAAGCCTTTAAACTCTGCAAAGTCCTGTAATTTTTATACTTTATCAAGAAAAGCTGCATCAGCTCAGACTCTAATTTGGTATGAATCAAGCATCTGTGTAAGAGTCAGCATCAAGGCCTCCTCATCATGAAGGCAGCATCCCCTCTTGCACTGCAGCATCACAGGTGACATGTTCATGGTGGCACTGCAACGACTGGTGGGGAGCCAGGACATCCTGCCTTGTGCTGTCGGGCTGAGCAAGGACCAGAATGGATAGCCAGTAGACTCAGGAACTGTTCAAAAACATCTGATGGTCTACAGCAGGTGGTATTCCTTTCCATGACTATCTACACCTCCTTTTTTCTTGTTTAAAAAAATAAAAATACTTCTTCAGAAAAGGGTTTGTGCTGTTAGTTACTCAACGCACAGTACTCACAATGCAAAATGGCTATCAAACATTAGGTGGCTACTCTGCAATAAAGTAAGTCAGTATCTGCTGGCTGCACTTCAAATTCATTTTTAAGGATTAAGAATTCACTTCAGAAACTCATGCAAATTCTTTTTCCTCTCAATTCAGCCTCATTAGATTTTTCCATTCAAACCTAATTCTGCTTCTCTGCACCTCCAGGGGAAGCAGTTCCTGCAGTATTAGATTTAGAGAGGGCATGCCTGATGTTAATACTGCATGGGAATGCATCAGATAGACACATTATTAGAAAAGGATTTACAGCATTCCCAGTTGAAAATAAACAATGTAAACCAGAAATTACTAAATCTAAACAAAACATGTTTGGAAGATGCCCTGGCATGAACAAGAATTAAGGAAAACATCCTGAGTACTACTTACTTTTACAACTAATTACCGACAAGTGTCATTAGATCATTTTCCTTCACCTCAGCTGTTCATCTCAAGGGTTTACCTTTGGCAGGGTGACAGCAAAAGGAAGAGAAAAAAAATCCACTTACTCCAAGCCTAGAGTCAACTTCTGCTCAGAAAGCTGAAGTCCACAGCTCAAAACACAATCTACTATGCAGCACAATAACTTTAGAACAGCATTATTATTTAACTTAGATTAGTAACAATCCCAGTGGGTATGACTAAAACCCCCAGAAGGACCTGAGATACTGTAAGAAACATCATCTTATAGACTTGAAATAAAGGAAATTAAAGACCCATATGGTAAAACTTCACTTTCATAAAGTAAAGATCTAACATCATCAGTGGCATAATCCACACAGGATTAAGTACTAATCAAGATGAGCAGTCACAAACTGAAGACAGACAAGAGACTGTATAACTAAATGGAGAGTGCACAGAAGGTAACATGCTCCTCCTGCTCCCATCTCCTTTGTCCTGTCAGTGCCTCTCAGATGCTCTAATCCATGAAGGGATCAAAACCGTATTAGAGAGTAACAGCAGCTGGCCAACAGGAATAGGGAATCTCCCCCCAAAACAAGGTAAATTAGCCCACCTGAAGCTCCAAACTCTACAATCAAACCAGTGCAGGTGTCTGTGTTAACCCGTTTGGCCAATGACTCCTGGTTTCCCTGCAGCAGATCACTGCAACTGCAGGTAGGAAGGTTTCCAGGTGGGAGCTTTCACTCCCAGGTGAGAAGTGCACACTGAGGGGGCACCTGTCTCCAGTGTGTGGTGGTGGGGATGTTTTGCTTTTGCCTACCCCTAACGCTTGCTATTAGAGAACACACACTAGTTTAAGCAAGCAGACTGCCAGCAAACTGACAAGCCCCAAACAAGCATATAAGCAATGACTGCAGAGGGATCATTCCCCCCAGTCTTATGAAATACTATCCCAGTAATGCCAGCTCTGTGGAAATCTGGACAGTGTTACTGAATGGTATGTTGTCCTGGGCAGCTCATGTTGCTCTCCCACAAAAAAAATCTCTTATCGCACACTCTAAGATAGAGAAGAATCCCATTAGCATTTCTATTAAAAGGGCTTTGAAACCAAATCCTGGCGTTAACAAGCATGAAACATCAACCACAAAACACATCTAAAAAGCTTTTGGTTTCCCAGGAGGGTTTTGGCTTTTTTTCCTCGTTACTTTCCTTAACAGCAAATCAAATAATAATAACAAATGGTTCTGATAATTAAATGCTTCCACATGTTACTGGAGGCGTTCATTTCATTGCACTTACATAGAAGTACAATAACTGTATGGTATGCTGCAGCAGAGTTTATTCTTCAAGAGTACTCCTCGTGTACTTCCTCAGGAAAGAAAATTATTAACTCACCAGATGCAACAGATACCAACATTTCTCCATTATCAGGATCAAGTCAAAACACAACATAATACAAATTATTATATACTAACCTAAACTCGTACATTAAAGAAAAAAAACAAGAGCTATAAATAAGAAGACCTATTCCTCACCTGATGTTATTTCCTAACCATATATCCCTAGAAGTGTAAAGGAATTTGAATATCTTTTCCACTTCCAACACTTAACATCTTCATGTAGTAACTTCTGCTTGGACTCATAAAGAGGACTTGGTAGGCTATGTTGGCTTTCTAAAACAAAAGCTAGAAGATTCAAAAAAAGCCAGAAAAGACAGCATGTTGCCTAATGACTCCCAATAGAGGACTAGGCAGGCTGAAAAAAAATCTAAGTACCAAAGAAAACATTTCTTCTTCCATACTATTAGTGTAAAGAAAGTGCCCATGATTTTATGATACTGACAGTCATAAAAAGGAGAAAATAACTTTCAAAACAGAGCCTAGAAAAGTGCAATGACTTTGAAAACCTCATAAAACTAATAAAAATGCTTAAAAAACATCAGTATCCATCTTCTTACTACTCCTAATTACTCATAATCACTGTTACTTAATAGTAAGCAATCTTACACTGGAATTTGTTCTGTATTTTTCCCTTACTGAATTGACTTAACAAGTTATGTACTGGAACAGTAATTTACTTCACGGGTTGTAGAAAGCTGACTACCTTTCCACCTTTGACAACTTTGCATCTTTCTGACTCATGGTGATACAGTAAAACAAGAGCACAATTCACTTGCAGAAATGAATCTGTATCTCCTTCAAATAAGCTCCTTCCAGTTCATTCTCCCAAGACATAATAGCACGGTTTATAACCCCAGCGGGAGGCTGGGTTAATAGCACTGCTTTTTCCCACATGGGAACAGCAGCTGTAAGAACATAAGTATTAGCTAACTCAAAACATGCAATTATTAGTTTGAATAAGATACCAAAGTGTTAAAATACCTTAATAGGGAAAAAAAATAATTTCACTTGGATGCTGAATGATCCACAGCGAAGACATCTCATTTTCTTTTTTTTTTTTTTAATCCCAAATTGATAGCATCCTCTTCTGGCACAAATTGTTGTTATTAGTCACAGAAGCTTTTTCAAGATTTATTTATTAAGTCAAGTTTCTGCAGCCAAGAAATCACAGGCATGTAACCTCATCAGCACAAAGAACAGATGGACATTCCCAATAGGATCTCCTATTCCCTCCCAAGCCCAGCCTCCTCTCCCCAGCATGCTCAATATTCTTAAGTGATGGGATAGAGGTTTGGCTGCCAGCACCACTACCCATGTGCTCCATTTGCAGAGTGCCCACTTCAGTTACCTGGCCCACTCAGTCACGTTGCTGGAGCCAAATATCAGTGACTTACACAATGTTCAGGCTCCTCTCATTTATCGCTGACAAAGCACTACTGTTCCTTCACTGGATATCTATTGCCAACAGAGACAAGAGTAAATAAAAATAAAGTAAATAAAAAATAAAAATAAAAAATACCAACTGACCTAGTCTTTCAATATATCTCCAATGGCTTAAACCACAGTTTTCCGTACAATACAAGTTACACCTGCTAAGCGTGCCACAAGTTTTGAAAAGGAAATCCTACTAAATTAAATCAATAGCTCTTGGACTCTTCTGTTTTTCTTCTTAATTCTGCTCCAACTCCAGTGAAACCCTGGACATCAGGCAGAAGCACCAACTCCCACCAGCACCTACAACTGGAAGACTTCACAAGAACAGACTTGTGCTTCTCAATTTTCAATATCCTGAAGCAAATTTGCTTTCAACATTTGCTGTTCTTCAACAGGCCATTTTCTCACCATACTCTAAAGCTATTTCAGAGATACTTTAAAGAGGTTTTAGATTTTTTTTTCAGAATCTGCATACAGTTCCATCTTTATATTGCAATATGAAATCGCAAAAGAAACCACAAAGAATTCTGGCTCCTGTGTTAATCTAAAAAAAAAAAATCACGTGGCGACTTCTTCCCTAAGGTTGCTTTCTGAAGCCATCAGAGGGCTAACTAAAGACTTTCCAGTGATACCACACTATGGGAAGATATCATGCACGCACTGAGAACAGTTCAGTCAACTGTGCCTTTCATCATAGACAGGGAATTTTTCTTCCAATTCCAAGCTGATCTTTTACCGTTATTAATAAGAGACCACCTATTTTTGTACCACAACTGGCTTTTAAAGAAAATAAGCCATTGTTCCTCTGGCTTTTCTCCTCAACCTTTAAAGTATACACTGTTCTATTGTTTCTGCATCCTTCATCCTTGGAGCACTTCATCTGTACTTGTTTTTGTAGAATTTCAACTTGAATACAATCAGAATTAGGTTTGCTATTCCAGAAAAGTTTAACCAGGGCTTCTAACCACACATGGATGAAAATCAGTGCAACGCTTGCCTGTGTTTATTAGAAATGTCTTCTCAGACAAGACAAAATTCATCTTTTTCACACTTACAGCCATTCTGCCATTAACTGTGAAAGCCAGGACTTTCTCATCCATAGACAAGATGATGAACAGGATGCTAACAACAGAAACACTCAGCTTCGTGAACAAAACTAAGGACTTCATCCCATTTTTACTACTTCAACCTTTAATACATTCCAGCTCTTCCCTCATTTCCAGTCCTCTACTTGACAGTGCCTCCCACAGTGTCCTCAGCAGAATTTATTAGCACATGCCCACTCTCTTATGCCAAGATAATTAATGAAAATATTATATACAATTTGCCTCCTGATGAAGCTCTAAGCCTTCTGGAAAGTGGCACTTCCTTCAACAGGGCTCAGGGCACCTCATTCGAGCATTGCAAGGTTGGCAGAGTTTTGGTGAGAGTCACAAGCCTCGTGACCTCAGTGATGACTCGACTTCATAGATGCTCAGTCTACACCAAAGCTCTCATGCAGGCATAGAAAAAACTGACTGCAGTATTACAAAGGGAGTATCTTCACCCTAAGTTATGGTATCCTGTGATACTCTCCTGGAATGAGAATTGTTATGTCCAGTACTAAGCTCCAGCTTGGGAGGATGTGACCTAGCAGCTTTTTCTGTTGCTGTTGTGCTTCTTCAGAGCTGTCTGCCATCTCCAACACCTGTACACAGACCAGCAGCTGCACTTGCATATGCAGAGAACAAAGAAAATAACTTTGCAAAATGTAATCTGTCAGCCACTATGCCTGCTCACTTTTCCTGCTGGGCTTCCCTCTTCTTTCTGATCAACCTCTTTGTTACCCCCCCCGTTACAAGGCGCAATTATTTCATACTTCACAAGAATGCTGCAGCCACCTTTGTAACAGACCACCTTGATGACCAAACTCATACTTCAACACCTTTTCTCCATAACTCTGCAATCTGTGATCAACATTGTCCTCAGCATCCTGTCCTTAATTAAGATGCCACCTGTGTCCAAACAACAACAGAAAACTGAGATCACACAACTGTGTTCACTGAAAGCAGACAATGCAATTGTCAGTGCAAAATTGCTGGGTTACCCTCCCCTCAACACATGCCTAAACAAGGACATAACATAAGAAAAGGTTTGTAAAGACATAGCATCGTATCAGTTATGGAACTGTGGGTAAGAAACTGCAGCTCACACAGCTGTTCACAAGACACAAAGGTGGTTAATCTCCTAAAGTTACCATTAAAAACCCTCTACGCACAGCAAGCCTAAATCAGTCGGAGGGCTGGCCCAGGTAATCTTCTGAGGTCCCTTCCAACCTCAGCCATTCTGTGACAACATGAGAGCAGGATGCCCTAAATAGAAATATCTTAGAAATACCTAAAATTTTGCCTCTCCATCTCCCCTCCTCCCATTTCCTCTAGAAACATAGTACAGCTGTGACATCTCAGATGCATAACAACTGGCAGCCACAAGCTTTCTAACTAGTGACCGTCAATCCCTTTGTCTTTGGAAACAGCATGGTACTGCCAACACAGCTTTGGCTCAATAAAAAGCTTTACTAGCTGTGGTACTACAAACTGAGTACCATACATACAGGAAAAAGTAATAAAAATAAAAATCAAAGCAAGTCTTATGAAAACTTTAGCAGCACATATTAATTCCAGTGAACCACAGCAGCTACAATGAAGCAGAATAAAGGAGTTCCTCTTTTTTCTTATCTGCCTGCCAGATACCTGCTCCCAGAAAATATTAACAGCTTGCTTTACCTCAAGAACAACATTATTAACTGTACCTTGAAGACCAGCAAGGTTTCAAAAGATGCACTGACAGCACCCTCTTAACAGCAGGGCAAAGCTCCTACACAAAGGCCTGCATCATGGTTCATTAGGATGACCAATGTTCAGCTGGTAAAAGCCCAGATGGACAGCAAAAGCCACATTCTTCTTCTAAACACCCTGCAAGGTGTCCTAATTGCACGCTGCTGCAATGTCCTGAGGCTTCTTTTAATATGTGCAGAGAATAGTACCTTGTCATCCCAAATGTTTGTAATCCATACACTCTAGATCATCCCAGGTTTGACACATACTCTGCTCCTGTCAATCAGCACTTGTCACAGGGGAGAGGCTTTGCCCAGGAAGATGACTACAACTCTCGACAGCTAGTTGACCCTTTTAACCTTCTGTTTTGTGCAACTTCACACAAAAGATATTGCTGCTTACATTACTGCCAAAGCTGCTGGTCAAGTTCATATGAAGTTCAACCAGGGAAAGTGCTGGACTCTGCACTGGGATGGGGCAACCCTGGATGTACAGATTAGGGAATGAGATGCTGGGAAGCAGCACTGTGGAAAGGGACCTGAGGGTTCTGCTTAACTGACAGCTGACTATGCATCACAGTGCCTTGGCAGCCAAGAAGGCCAACCATGTCCTGGGGTACATCAGGCACAGCATCTCCAGCCAGGCCTGAAATTGTGTCAGGGGAGGTTTAGGTTGGATATTAGAAAAAGGATTTTCACCCAGAGGGCGTTTAGGCACTGGCACAGGCTCCCCAGGGCAGTGGGCACAGCACCAGCCTGACAGAGTTCAAGAAGCATTTGGACCATGCTCTCAGGCACTCTTGGGGATGGTCCTGTGCAAGGCCAGAAGCTGGACTTGATGATCCTTGAAGGTCCCTTCCAACTCAGCATATTCTATGATTCTATGATTTCCTAGCAGCACATCAGCTGTCTGGCATGACACAGCCACCACACAGAAACAGGGCAAACTTGGCACAGCATCCAAGTACTTCCCCTGGCAAGGCAGAGTACTGCTCTCCAGCAATGATCTGTTACCTATTTTACAAAAGCAGCAGCTACATATCCTGAATCAGGCACCTCTGTAGGTGACTCAAGAGAGGAATTACAAGTTGGTTGTTTTTCTTAACGTTGACACCCAGGCACAGAATTTCAAACTCCATCTTCATCCCCACTCTGCATGAAAACCACCCCACAGCACAGCCAATCTCTGTGCAGCAATAAGCAGCATGGGCCACCCACCCGCACCACTGTGCTCACAGCTTAGAAGCAATTTAACCCTTTTAGAAAGAAGCTTACACTGAAATACAAAAACTTACAAGAGGCACTGGCTCCATACTATTTAGTACAAAGACTTTCCATTTCTTGTCAAAAACCCTAACACTTCCCACAGCTAACACTATAGCACTAAAATGCTATTTTAAATCCCACTGTTTGGCTAGACCTGGCTGGTGAATGTGCAGATAGGCATAGCGGCCCTTCCACACAGGTGAAGTCACAGACAAGGGATTCTTCTGCTGGTGTTTGAGTAACACAGTCTAGTGGAAGGTGTCCCTGCTCATGATCTTTAAGGTCCATTCTGACCCAAAACACTTTATGATTCTATGATTTCAGTTACTGTTTTCACTAGGTACCATGCCTCTCAAAAACCCCTCATCTATATCTGCCCCAGGTAATGGGCATCACGTCCTATCAATGTGCTACCAATATTCTAGGGCAACCCCAGCTAGACACCTATGATCTAAGTTGTGTTCCTCAAAGAATGTGCTAGCATTGACCAATCAACTGTTTGTATGGCTCTTAGATATTTTTCCAAGAACAGCATGTTTAATTGTTTCAGTTTCAAGAGACTAGTCATAAATATTTGGTGTACATATCCAAATGCAATAACACAGTGTGCACTAGCAATTAGGATGAGAGTGATGTAAAACAATATTCTGAGAAGAGCAAATTTTTTTTTTTCCCATCACATTCAGAAATCCCTCAGGTCACTTTCATACAAGCATTTTGTTGAGACAGACTGTTGTTAGTTTCCACAATAGTCCCTTTTCTTTAAAAATCCTTGATTCCTCTCAACCTTGTTGCAGATGCTCAATTACCCTGCAGAAATATAACGTATCTGGATGCAAGTAAAAATCATCATCTTCAGTAATAGCCTCTTGAAAAAAAAAAGTTTGCTTGAAGATGCACATTAAAACTGTGAGACTCAATTATGCACTGTCAGTCATTCCCCAGTAGCTTCCTAGTGTTGGTAGGTGTCTGGGCATAAAGAGCTGGAACTAATTTCTCCTTTTAATTCCACTTTTAAGATCTCCATCATCTCCATATACAGTTCTTTGACCTTCTGTGGCTGTACCAGATACACCAGCCAACCTTGCAAAAGTTGCCTTACACACCTGTAGAACCAAAATGGTCATAAGGTCCATATACTTTAATCTTGACATCATTTTCATGATACTGACTGGACTAAAACTCTAGATCTAAAATCTGATTGAGACAGTGGAAATATTTGTAAATCAAAAATTTGCAAAAATCATGGCAAAGGTGCTTAAAATAGATTTTTCTAGACAACATGAAATTGAACTGTTACATATATGCTCGGTATATATATTTATATATATTTTTGCTGGCTTTATGCTTCTCCTTCATGTAATGATCTGAAAGCAGAGTTTCCTCTTCTGTGACATGGACAGCATCATTGATTGCTACAGTCTCACAGCTGAACCTGAAACAATTGTGTAACTATTTGTCCTGGTTTCAGCTGGGATAGACTTTATTTTCTTCTTAGTAGGTGGTATAGTGCTGTATTTGAATTTAGTGTGAGAATAATGTTGGTAACTGCACCAAAATTTGACGACTAATGTAGTACAAAAAGCGTTTTGCTCCAAATGCTGTTAAGCTCCAATTCTTATCCAAATTACTTAGGACCAAAAGGGACCCCCCCACCCCCAGCCTACAACAACAGAGGGATAGGACTTAGAAGAGATTGAATTGTGAATCAGAAATTGTCTTTTAGTAGATGACTGCAGAGCTTGGCATAATGCTACTGCAATCTGATTAGTATGGCTCACTACTTCTTTTATTAAGTAATAATTTACAATAACAAACCCTCCGACGACAGAGATTAAACTAATGCAATATTATAGTAAATTCAGGTGGTACTAAACACATGACCAAACTTGATTCTTAGAAGAGATTTTGTGATACATTATGTGACCATCAGGAGTCACCCACAGCCAGATAAATAGGCCGCTGCCAGCAAAGCTTTGACAAGAATCCCATGTATCCCACCAATGGATAGCACAGAGGGCCCCAAGTTCAATCCTGGAAGAAAATAAATATTGGTACCTGCTCTCTCAAATGTTTCAATATAGGAAAATGAAAAAGTCTTATTCTAAACAAGACAATAAAAACTTGGATTTCTTTCTGACAGTCTCACATATACATGAGCAAAAGGATACATAAAAGCAAAATATTAAAAAATGCCTCAAATAGAAGGCAACACATGCTTATAGATTAATTATATTCTTTCTGCCATCAGCTGCTTGAAAAGGACAACTGCATAATCAAAGCACTCTGTTATACACCAGAATTTTATTGCTGCCAAGAGAATTAATTCAAAAGTAAAATCACCCTACTCATCCTTAATTTTAGGATAGAATAACCATTAATCTTAATTTTCATCCAGCAATTCTCTGCAGCCAGGGATGGTGTAAGACACATTCCTTCTTGCTTTCACTCCTAGTTGAGTGTCCACCTGCTGCCAGACTTCCACCAAAGCTAGCTACTTGCTATGGAAATATTAAATTAAAGCTTGCCTGCATTTGTAGCCTATTCTCTGAGATGCAAACCCATCCCTCCTCTCAGACAGGATGCTGTAAGCCCCCTGAGGCAAAGCACGATGCAGATGTGCCAAAGGAGATGAAAGCAGCAGCTTATGCAAGCAAGCCCGAATTTCTTACGCAGAGGCTTTCAAGTTATACTTGTATGTCTGCTAAAGAGAAAGGAAATTTCCTCAAAGGCAAAGAAAAAGATGCTCTCACATTGAGAAAGAAACAACCACCATTTTGATACAAGGCACAGTTACATTATTTTCAGGAAATTCGGCAGTTTAGATTACAACAGAAACGGCAGGAAAGAAATTCCTCACATAAATGAACATGTGACTTCAGAAAATGACTAGATTCTGCCTTCAGGGAAGAGAAGAAAGTAAAAAACACAAGATTTACAGGGATTGCTCTAAGACCAGGAAGGCAGGTACTCTTTCTACATCTATTTGCTGATGCTCAGCAAGCCACATATTTATAGGTTTATCACAGAATAGGGGACATGGATTTTAAAAGCAGTGTCCGTCCCACCCCACTGTATGATTTAGCAACTCAATAGGTAAAAGCAGCAAATTAGCCTCAAGCACAATTATATATTTAAAATTCATTCTCACCTGCTGCTATTTAAGTATTGCTTTGTGTTCCCCAAGAAATAATCCAGTAAATTATGTTCTGCCCCAATTTGGCCTGTGACCATTTTTCATCTGTTAATTCTGGGTTATTCCTGTTCTGCTTTTAAGGCAAGCTCAGGCAGCAGATTGTCCTGCATGGTCTGGCACCATTAGATTGCACTCTGCAATTCTGCATTTCACTCTCCTGGAGAGAACCATCTGGTCTACAGGTTTTAGATGCTGACCACCTGAGTGGAAGCAACTTCATTAAAAACTTAAGACAAAAAAAAAAAAGTACTTCTGCACAGTACTTCTATTCATTTAGGATGATTTAGGATGCACCTGTAGAACAAATACACACTGTTTTTAATACACTACATACACACTTCCTTGTTACTACAGTGTTTAGTAATGAAGGAGTTCTTGTTTTTTTTTTTATTTTGGTTCAATTTACTATATTTTTCTACAATGCCTTAAACTTATGCAGAAAACTGATGATCTTTTCACATCAGCACCATTAATTTCTCATTGGAGCAGATAGAAAATATACATATGAACACTGTAAATTAATTTAGAATTCCTAAGGTATAGTCAATAGTGAAGTCTGAACAAGTAAACAAAATATTTGTATTAAAGTGAAGGAATTAAAAAGGGAACTTTTTTTTTAGTTGAGAAGCATAAACTGCATATCAAAATTATGCTCTGAGCTGGGAAGTGCCTCATTAATTTTGTCAGCATGTATGAATGGGGAGCTTTTCAAATCCTTTTAACATCTGTCTGATTCTGTCCCTTCTAAATCCTTATCCATTTCAGTAGGATGAGACAAAGACCGAGGCAGACTACCTTCTAAAAGCCTTTGGCTACAGACAGAGCACTGCACACATCATCATACACAAATCCTCGGGGTGGAATAAAAAAATAGAGTACAAGGAAATTAACTCAGTCTTCATATCCTACCATTTGCTGGGATGTTGTTTCCTGGGAGTTCATAATCCATTTCAATTTACCTTTTTAATCCCCGAAATCTTCTGTTTTCTGGAATGCTACCATTGTAATTTGTATTGTTTGTTTGACTTTGAATAGTAAATAAGCAAACTACATATTTCATCCATATCCCACTGCCTTCACAGAGTACTACATGTGGGCCAACTCCTCACATAACCTTTCTGACAAGCACCAAATTAACATACCTTTTCAAAGAATAAAGCCTCAAACCTCCACATTCTTCAAGAGAATACAAATTACCACCTAATTTTCCAGGTTTTTTAGCATATGAGGGTTTTTAAGTCTTCAGCACGAAGACTGGAGCAACATATTTAACCATGCTAAAGAGAAAACATGCCCTGCTGTTCCCAGAGGTCCATGTTCCTTTTCATTTCCATCACAGTATCTGAACTGGGTCAGTCTAGCTCTTACTCATCTCTGCTGGTAAGAAAAAGCAGCCTAAATGAACAGAACTAGTGGGAGAGGGGAGAGATGCACACATACTAGAGGAAACTTGATAAAAACCAGAGGTTAAATACCACTGAGGGTTCATCTGCTCTGAACAGTATAAAACAGCATTTGCAGCCTCTGACTGTGCTTGACCCCAACATTAAAGAATGGGAATAGCAACATGTCAAAGAGCAGTATCACCAGATATGTTTAGACTAAGGAATTTACAGGTTGACATGTTCTTCTTAGGTCAACTCACAAAATAATGTTTTGGTTTTTTTTAGCTTTCCTTTAAGAAATTCCAGTTAGTTTATTAACCAAACATTAATTTTCCCAGTGATTACTATGCACCCATACTTCTGCCCTTCCCCAGAAGGGGCTGCATTAAGATGCAGTGTCACTGACATAACCACAACAGTGTTCAGCCACTGTTCCCCCTACAACCTCTGGAACCCACAGCTACCACAGGCTTAACTCAGCCTATGAGAAATAACTGTTTTCTTCTCCTTGGAGAGACAATCCAGTGACAAAAATATCATTACAGGAAAGATGTTTAGTAATACAACCACCTGAAACTGTGTTAGGGACCAATACAAGTGGTTGCTTCCACAGAGGATACTGTGGCAAAGCAAAAAAATTAGTGGCTGCTTATGCCAAGAACAGCAAACAGCTGCCAAGAGCTATCAGTCTGCCCAGGCAGTATATATTGAGCTAACAAACAAAATAAAGACTGGAAAAGGCACATTATATTCTGGAAAAAGTTGCTACTAATGTAGGAACCAAAACAGTGCTAACACCAAGGAGGTCTCTATGATTCCTGCTACATACCACAGCCACCTCGTGGAATAAAAGAATTAACAGCACTCAGTATAACTTTCTCCAACCTCTAGAAACACCAAGTAGGAAGGTTGTACTGCTATAGTGTACCTTGGAACAGAAGTAACTTAACAAATACTTACTTCAAGTTTATTTGTGTGTATGCTATCACAAAATTAGGAGACACCTAAAATATGTTTGACAGAAAAATACTTGGAATAAAATGTTAATAAGAAAATAAAAGTACAGCTGAGAGCTCTGCAAACATCAGCAGTGACACAGAGTGATTTGTGCTCCCTCTGTCAGAGTTCACATGGGTACCGAGCCCTTAAGCTGTTCCCAAGACCAGAGCCCACTACATTAAAACTCTCCAGCAAACACTCTGCCTAGTTATGAAATATTAACTACAGCAGAACTCATTGCTCAGGACTAACAGCAGCCATCCATTAAGCAGGGGGCCAAGCTTTACATTTCCTTTGAGAGCCACAGCAAACAGTGCTTGCTGACACTCTTATTTGAAAAATCAACCTCACTAAGTCAATTAGAAATTCATCCTTCCTCAGATGGAAGAAAAAAACCAGAAAAAGCCCAATTTCCAAGGGGGGGAAAAAAGGTCTTTTAACATCTAATTCCAGAGGAGAAAAGATATTTAACGTCCCTTTGAATGAGATATTATACTAGGTACTTCTGTGGTGTCACATCTGTTACTGAAGTCTAGCCTGGATGTAGTGTCTAAAATCACCACACAGGATTATTCCAGCACTTGCTACAGTACCACTATTAGCATTACCAAATGCAGAAAACTATATTTCATACTATGGGACACAAGATGCGAAAAAAGACCTAAAAGCTTCAGAAGTCCAACCAGGAGCTAATGCTCCCGTTTAATTCCAAAACTGCACAAGTTGTAAAAAAAGTCTGAGATGAAAACTGTAGTAAATTTAAGCTCCTTTGTAAACAGAAGTATTTTAATTGAACTTAAAAAAAACCCCTCAAACCCACAAAGACCTCTAATTATCCCTAATTCAGAGACATCTAAAGTAGGCTCTATTTTCCCGGAGGGAAGAAACAGGCACTCTCCTTCACATTATGATTTTGCCAGCTTGTTTTTTTTAAATGTTGCATCTTTCTACAAAATTTACTAAAATTTTTTAACAAACATACTTGAGATTAAGTAATGCATCTTCACATTTCCTCACATCCTGGGAGTCAATTTAAACAGGCTGTTAAACTGAAACTTTGTGTTACCTTCATGCAGATGAATATTCAACAGGTACTAAGGCAGCTCTATGAGATTCACTGTGAGTCTATTGAAGTGACCTGGATTAAAGGCAGAACTAAAAAGAGATTTCTTTTCTTTTTAAAAGCAAGTCCTTTCAACTCTGTTTATAATGAACCTTCATAAAATCTATTTAAAAAAAAAAAGCAAAAACCATTTGCATTGCTACAGATATAACCAGCTGCCACCACAGGTGGTGGCTGGAACTTTTCTCCAGCAGTTCAGAGGTGTTGTGTGCCTTGAGGCTTCGCAAGGCACCTGCCTACATCCAGGGAAAGGGTGTCTCAGCCATCTGTCTTAGGAGCACCTTGCCTCCAAAGACATTCCCCAGACTTTAAAGGGCAGATCTGACTTTCTGGGGTGGGGCATGAGTTACTGCCTTGTTCCTGATTTTAGACTACTGAGCTTTGTAGGTGAAAGATCTCCACCTTCTCTCTGGGGGCTCTGATGTTTTAAACTTCACATATGGACCAGGACAGCTGATAAAGAACTGGCACACTGGTATCATAATCTGCAACTCAGTTTCACAAATCTAAAAAACTTTCAGAGGAAGTTCTACATTATCTATGTATCACTCCATACACAAACCATTTAAAGGTTAGCTGAGGTAAAGTGAAAACTTGCATGGATTCCACATGTTTCTGAGGAAAGGAAGTGACCAAGAGAGGAAGGGAGCTCCAGGGAGAGCAAAGAGAAACAGTGGGAAGAGCCAAGTCCAGGTGCATTGAGGAAGCAGAGATGAGTGAACAGAAGGTTGGTCGCTTTTAGCTTTGAAAGCTGATGCAGGAGGGAGATGTGGAAGATGACTACTGGATGAGAATTTGCATGGGGCTTTTGACCAGACAAAGGCACTGTTCTGCTTTCAATATGAGATTATTTAGTACAACACAGATTGCTCCAAAAACATGATTGTGTTGCATGATGCATTAAGAAATAGATATTTCTGAGTGATTTAGATTTTCCTATCTGAGAGACACTGTTTTCTAACCTAAGAGAGCACCTGAGAGAACGTGCATCAAGTTCTCCCCAGAGAGAGAAGTTTAACTTTCTTCCTCCTCCCATACTGTCAGCAAGAGGTTCTGGTGAAAGAACATGGGATTTAATGAACAAATATGAACAGAGTTAAGTAGTTCTCAGTCTAGGTATTTAAACAGCCTTCACCCAGACATGAAATAGAAACAGACAATGCTGAGTGCCTGTACCAGGAAGGCTGAGAACACCACAATAACTGCTTAAGATTCTGCAAAAGAAGAAGACAGAGAGGAGGAGACAACAACAACAACAAAAAAATCACTTCAAGTGATTTCAAGTCTCCACAGTCTGGATCAGAAATACAGCATAATAAGGCTTCCCACCAGAATGTAATACAAAGTTAAATACATGCTGGCATTCCTTAGATGAGGTTAGCTGGCAGGTTAAGGGCACACTGGCCTGTATGAGCAGTAGTGTGGCCAGCAGGGGCAGGGATGGGATCATCCCCCTGGCACTGGGGAGGCCACCCCTCAAATCCTGTGTTCAGTTTTGGGGCCAGCCCTACATGAAAGACATTGAGGTGCTGGAGCATGTCCAGAGAAGGGCAATGGAGCTGGTAAATGCTCTAGAGAGTAAACCTGATGAGAAACAGCTGGGGGAGCTGGGATGGTTTAACCTGGAGAGTTAAAAGGAGGCTCAGAGGAGACCTGTCGCTCTCTATAAATGTCTGAAAGCAGGTTGTGCCAGGAGAGGTTTAGATTAGATATTAGGAAAAATTTCCTCACTGAAAGGGCGGTCAAGCATCAGAGTAAGTTGCCAGGTTTGTGAAATCACCATCCCTTGAAATGTTCAAAAAACGTGTGGATGTGGCACTTGAGGACATGGTTTAGCATTAGAACACAGTATTGGTGGGTTAGTGGTTGAACTCAATAATCTTAGAGGTAACAATTCTCCAACTCTATGATAAACAGGATACAACCTAGAGCAAACATATCCTTTATCACCAGAGACAAAACGTCTTCATAATCTTTGAAAAGGAGAAAAAGGAGTGAATGGATGCTAAGACACCAAAAAATTACTTTTTAAACTGATACTCCTTGGAGTATCACAAAGTGAAACTTGCAAGGATGCTATTCAAAACGCTGGAAAAACTGCAGCAAAACATGGGCATGCCTCATCATGAGATGCATCTAATAAATAATCAGCTAGTACTTCATCTACAAGTAACAAACACAGTTGCAATCCACACCATAATTTTGACCACTGGCACATGCAATGTTGTTTCTTTTGAAGAAAAATGTTAGCTTGCTTTCTATAAACATCACAAAAATAGAATCACAGACTCACAGAACAGCTAGGGTCGGAAGGGACCTTAAGAATCACATGGTTCCAGTCCCCCTGCCATGGGGAGGGACAGCCCCCACTAGATGGGACACCCACAACTTCTCTGGGCAGCCTGTTCTAGTGCCTCACCATCCTCTGAGCAATGACCCTCTTCCTAATATCTAACCTAAACCCACCCTCTGTTAGTTAAAGGCCACTCCCCCTTGTCCTATCACTACCTGCCCTTGTAAAGTGTCCCTCTACAGCTTTCCTGGAGGCCCCCTTCAGGCACTGGAAGGTGCTGTAAGGTCTCCCCAGAGCCTTCTCTTCTCCTGGGCTGAACAGCCCCAGCTCTCCCAGCCGGTCTGCAGGAGAGGTGCTCCAGCACTCTGAGCACCTTCATGGCCTCCTCTGGACACATTCTAGCATATCCATTTAAAATAACTTTCAAATGTCATATGGATACACTATCTGGTGCTTCACCACAGACAAGGGCATGAAACCCAACTCAAAGCGCATAAGCTTTGTGTCCTGTGTATTTCATACACACACCCCGATTTGATTTTCTTTAAGCATACAAGTGAACAGCTCCTCCCTTATACTGGTTCCACAGAGAATTATTTCCATGAAAGCATATTCAATCTTTTTATGTTTTGAGCAAATTTCCCAAGTACAATTTTGGTATATTTACCAGACAGAAATCATAGCAAAGAAACATCATGCTGTACTGAATTTCTTGATGACAAAAGCATCACAGTTCATTTGACACAGGATGACTCAAATATCAAGTTTAGTATTATTCTGCAAATATTAAAAAAAAAATCAGCAGATTTTTCCATTTAGTAGCAATTTAAGCATCATAGCTAGTTTATTGTCAAGAAATATTGCATTACTCCTACAATTTCACTATCATAACATAGGAAAATTTAAAAAGCATTACACACACAGCCAAAGTGTATTGAACATGGCCAGACTATACATTTGACTTTACCAGCTACTGGTACTGACTACCAGGTATCCTTTCTCAAGCAGTGAGAAAAAAATGCTTCATTTCAAAGAAATGACAGAGTACCTTCAACTTCCCTAATAAGAAAATGTCATTTCAGCCTTGGGGACTGTGGCAGCAGCAGCCAATCATGCTCCTGGCCATTGCAGTTCCCCTTGCTCCCTTACTCCAGCTCCTGGTCTCAGACATCCTTGAGTGAAATGAACTGCTTAAGCATACTAAACCAGCAAAAAGCCAGGCACTACACCGAATTACATGACTTCTGCCAATTTAGACTTCAGTGGGCTTAGCAAGCTGGAAGAGCTGAACACAAGTGGGTCCAGGGGAGCTCCCCAGCCCAGAGGGCCAGGCCAGCCACTGGGCAGTTCAGGCTGCTGCCACAGAACATCCCCAGCCAACCCAGCTGGCCACAAATGCCACTCAAGAGGTCAACAGCCACACTGGAGGAAAGGGTCACTTACACTGGCTCAGCATTTCAGGAGGTGAAAGGAATATGGAGGATCTACTTGCCCAGTTCTGCTCAGCTGAGGAAACACCTTCTGCAGGCCTTAGTTTGCTCTTTTTAACCAACAATATGTATAATGGTATTATAATAACTCAGTGATTGCATAAGACCAAAAAAGGTATTTGCAGTTATGTGGCTGGCAAACTAACAGCATTGACAGTACAAGAACAGGCTCTAAACTCCGTATGTAATAAGCTGAATTTACTACTACAGCCACTTTTACAAAACCGTCCCAGCATTTTAACTTTAAAAAAGCATCAGCATGTAATACAAAAAAAAAAAAAGTATGAAGAGCAATCTCTTCATACATCTCAAAAAAGGAAGCAATTAAGACTTGTACTTTTTCTGATATCATCAAGGACACTGGAAAATTGCAGAGAAAATAAGAAGATTGCCAGGAATTAGACTACTCTGGTAGATGAAAGGATGGGGAAGAAGTGGGAGGAGAATGAGCTATTTTCCACATTGTGCCGTTAATTTTCCAATTGAATTGTCATTGCAATGCTTTTACTTGAAAGTTTACCACACAATTGCAGAGACATGAACTGCTATCCAATCTTCCAAATGCAGCTCATATTTTCAGTCCAAAACTCATTATCATCGTCATATTAAACATCACAAAATAAGCCATTCTGAAAAGCCACAGAAAGGTGAGATTGCTCCAAACCCCAATGTGACAAGCATGTATTGATCAGCCAGTTTCTCCCTCTGCTTTTTCTATCCAAAAACTGACTTTTTTTTTTTTGCTTTTCTATATCTAAAATCATGACACAGTCTACCAGCCATAACCATTGCATTACTGTACTTGTCAGGCTGTAGATCACAGAATGTTTTGGAGGATGGAGTTCTCTCTCCTTCAGAAAGTATCAAAGGCTACTTTGGAATTTGGACTGAAAAATGCATTGCACGAAGTGCTTCAAAAGTGCATTTATGCAATGGATAAGAAAGCATAGAGGGGTAACAATAAAAGACCACCAAGCATTAGCATTGTCAAAATCCTCCTCCACCAGACACACTTACACAGCTTGACTGCATCTGCAGAATAAGAAACTACTGAAAAATATACACCTGCATGGTATTTAAGAAACACACTTGCTCCCTTCTGCTTGATCCAAGAATCTTCCCCACACCACAGCCCCCTCAGTTTGATTAATGTATTGAAATAATGTACACAGCAGGTACCATGGAGACCCAGATTAAGGAGCGATGGAAATTAAGACTTTCCACATGTGAAAACCAGTGTTATTAATATACTAATTATTTTTTCACAATGATATTTAAACCTTCCTAAACAGTCAGAATAATTAAGGAAATGACAGGAAACAGCATTTTTTTCCTGTGATTGTATTAACCTTTTCTGCATGATTAAGCTAAAAAGACATCCATAATTTATCATAATGTCTATCAAAAGATTTACAAGTCACTGGAACTGTATGATGATAATAGAGAATTAAAAATTCCTCATCTCCCAAATAATCTTTCTTGGACCACCTTACCCACCCTTTTATCCTCAGGAAGAGGATAAAAGGCTCGTGTACTAGACAACATTTAGTAAGTGAATTGCTGGTTTCTCTTACATAGTTTATTAAGAATGAAAATAGAGTCTTAGTTTTAAAACCTTTTCATAGCTGAAGAGACTAGGGTTTTCCTTTATCACATGATTTTCACTGTGTGGTTTTTCTTCTCATTTCTTACAGATTCTTTTAAAACCAAACAACTGTTTTATTTTGACATAAAACACATGGGATTTCAGCAAAAATAATGATTAAAAAATCCTATCCTTCCACCTAACTGCATCATAGTGAAGAGCTTTCTTCTGTTTATTTTGTAAGTTCTTTTGTCACAGCAGAGAGGACTGCACACTGGGAACATCTGACGGATCAAAATTTGAAGGAGTTGGGCAGAAAGTTATTTCCTCTGTAGGAAGTCTCATAAGATAAAGGGTTTTTTTTAAAAATACATAATACTATGAAACTTTGCTCTTTCATCAAAGTGTCAAGGCACATCATATAGTTTAACTACAGAAATCTCTAATACCCAAAATTTAGTGATGAGGCTTTCAAGCCCCACTACTCAATCTCTGGTAGATTTCTCAGTGAAAATTAACTGAGCAATTCAAAGAGCATTCAGCTTTTGAATTCTTATTGGTTAGGTTTTCCGAATTATTTTCCTTTTCCTTCTCCTTTCTAATATTTACTTCTACAAAAGGCTTTCCATGCCTGTTTATAAATGACATAGATATCATGTGACTAATCTCTTCTGGTTGAAAATGCAATTTATTTTAATTGGAACTGAAAACCTGTTTGAGGGGTGGCAGGAGGAAACTGTTCCTATTTCCTGCTATAGTTCTCTCAGCATCTAATTACATCCATAAAAAGAAACAATGGGGAGGCTGTGTGTTATTCAGTTTAATGTGGTTAATTACACTATGCCCCCTATGCATGCAAATACACCAGAGCCTCACAAGGGATACAGCACCCACACAACACATTTATCAGCTGTAACAACTGTGCTTTGAGATCACATATGATACACACCCTAGATATACATACTTGCTTACTGGGAAAGGCTTCTAGTTCACAATAAAACATGTAAAATGCAGCAGAACAGATACCAAATAAAAAATCCTAACCATTAGCGTCTGTATTTAACATAAAATTCTTGTCAATACAAATTCAATTGCTGCAACTAGAAACATACTCTTCCTGAAATACCTTCCTCCATGCTTTTCTGTGAATAAGATACTTTGGGGAAGTGCTTTTTTAATATCCCCATATCCCAATATACTAACAGGAGTTGAACCAAATTCTTCACTTCCAAAAGTGTTTTGTGCCACCTCAGAATGGAATTAAGGCACCAGTCAGATCTTCTGCAAGGCAGATTCAGTGCCTAGGTGTCCCTGAGGACATAGAATTAATACTTTAAATAATATCTATCCCTGAGACAGATTCAGTTGGGATGGTGACACATTAACTGAACACATCTTCATTATTACTCTTTCTTCAAAGTCACGCTTGCATCAGCAATGGTCTGTGAGTCCAAAGGCAGACAAAGGGTAGGGACTCAAGGAAGGTGCAGATGAAACAGCTGCTGACACCCAGAAAAGCCTCTCACAGGCTCTCCTCCATACACTCTGGTAATGGGGAAGAATCATCAGTCCCACATTGCAGAGCAATAGCTTTTGATGACAGCTTAAATGTCAACACCGCCTTTCCCACGAAGCCTGAAAGGACTACTTGGTCTTGAGAGAGAGAGAGCTATCATCTCAGTGCTCAGAAAAGGACTCTTCCAAGGCCAGATTTTTCAAGTACAAAATCACCAACAGAAAAGAACAAAAAGGTAAAAGGAACTGCATATGGTCCTTCTTCTATGAGGAATCAAAGAAATGTTTCAGAAGCTTAGAATGAAACCGTCTGAGCTCAGATGAGTCACTGGGGTTCTTGGAGCAAAACAGACAATATGGATAATTGATAAAACAGGGACAGACAGTAAGCGTAGTCATGAGGGACAGTCGTGATGCTTGAAGAATATGATAGCTTTTGTGAGGAGTTAACCTCCCTCAGAACACAGTTGGACTAGTAGGAGGTCTGTTCAGAAACATCATGTTATGAGGGAAGGATGAATGTGTGTAAATTGGAAAGAAGATGATGGATTAGTTAAGAAAAGAAGTGGCAGAATTTACCCTGATCTACCTTTGAACCTGGCCCTGTTTTGAACAAGAGGCAGCACAATGTGATTTTCAAAGGTATTGGTCAACCTAAATTATTTTAAGAAAAGGGCTTAATGTGGGAAGAACAAAACAAAAATAGCATTATCTTCATTACTGAATGAAACCCATGCTGAAAAAAGCTGCAGTCTGGAGAGTAGGTCACTGGTGCCTAGGGAAAGAGTGTGACAAATTAAGCACCAAAGAACCTGCAAATGTTATGAAGATAGACGTATTTTGGTAGACTAAGGCTTTGATTTTGTTTAAACTAGCTAAACTGAGTAACTTAGCTTCAACAGCACAGTGAATAACTGCTACTGCTATAAAGTTTTAACCTTTACCCATTCAATTAATGTTAGACCTGAAAAGCTCTCCTCAAAGAAAAAAGCTTCACTGAAGAACTAGGAAAGGTGATATTCATATTCCAGATATTCTTAAAGATAAAAGAATATACAGACCTTGAAGTTTTAGAACACACACACACCCCCCAGCTTTGTTTATGCAGTTGAAACACATTTCCTTCTGCCATAAAAATCCGCAGCAAGCAAAGGCTTCAGATCTTCATCATTTCATTGATGCTTCAATCCAACAGAAATCCAGTTTATTCTTCAGTGCCTCCCCAAATAAGATAACCTGAAATTTTTCCCAAATGCTTATTTAGAAAATGAGACTTCAAAAGAAAAGACTGACTTGCATTAATTGCTTATACTTACCTCCTCTCCCACAGCTGTGGTCATCTTCCAGCCTGTTCCCCTAGCAACAGCTGGAGACCTCTGTGTTCTGGCCTTATCACTGTGGTTACTCTTCCTTTCTTGCATTATTAAGAATAGATGGTCTGGGTGGCAGGTGCATCAAGAAGCAGCCAGACACACCAAACACATGCCACCAGATGGCATCTTCAACCAGTTACACTTTAAGATCATGCCTTCAAGAGGAAATCCTGCATTTGATAAGAGCCTTGATATTCTGAAGCCTCAAGCTTCTAGACTAGAAAAAGAAGAAGCACTAGTGAAGATCTAGACTGGTGCCAATGATCTGAAAGTCATTTTTCATTCCTAAAATCATAATTTTACTGAGGACACATCTGTTCCCTCAACAAGGATTCTGGGAGCCATAGCAGTATTCTGCACCATGCTTGATATCTTCTCCTCACATCTCCTTAATGATGTCTCTCTAATTTTACAATAAAATCTAGGTGCAATGCACTGGATTTTCAAAGAGGGACTACTGATTTACACAGGATTTAATTACATTTGATACTGGTGCCCTGTTAAGAGGTGGTTTTGGCCATAACTAACCTGTATTAGGTTTTATTTGGAAATTTAAGTTTTTCCACTATAAGGAGAAAGTCTATTTCCCTTAGCAGACATCTTAATGAAAACAAACAAACAAAAATACCACCCCTAATTCCAAGTAATTCTGCAAGAAACAGTAGACTACAAGTTTATTCTTAACGTGCTATCAATCATTACAGTAACAAATGTAGCACACAAACCACACCCAAATCTATAACAATGCTTGCTTTATTGTACTTAGAGAGCAACTGAGTCTCACCTCAACACTCTTACCATGCTCTTCTCCTTTCAAGTACAATTTTTGGCTATTTCCTGCCATAGGCATTGGAAATTAACATTGCTAATTAACTTCCTTTTAGAGAAAAATATTTTCTTATTTGTCTAGAATCTAAACATGATTTTCTCGTCAAAGGAGTTTTACCCTTTCAACTGAAGTTTTTTAGATTGTTTGGGGAAAAAATATAATCTAGTTTTATGTATGCAGGCTGATCTCACAAACCGGTCTTAGGTCTTCCTCTCTGTACTTTCAGTTGTGTACTCTGCACTGAGACTAGGTTTTTTTGCCCTATTTAAGTCTGATGAGAACCAAAGGAAATGAAGTGGAACAAAGAAGCTACATTAGCTTTCATAATTTATTGCTCTAGACAACTCCAACTATTGCTTGTGACAGGAATCAAGCCAAGCAGAAAGCAAATGAAAGTGTTCTGCCACTTTGTCAACAGCTGAAGTCGCAGGATTCATTTCTATGGCCACCAGCAATGTCCCCAACTCCTGTTGCTACAGTAAGCTCTTGACCTGTATGTACAGGGGCCACCAAATACAAAGGAAAACATGCGTGAAAAATCAACTGAAATGTGTTACGTGTTGTTTTCTTCAGGATTTTTAAAATTATACATTTAAGTGTTCTTTCTTAATACAGGTTAATAAAGAATAAATCTGACAGTTCACTGAATTTTATCCCCTTGATTATTCGAAAAATGTTTTTTTGTTTGGATTAATAAACTCCTGTAATGAACTCTCACAAACTGTTCATTTTCACATCTAAATTCAACCTATTCTGATTGAAGCAATACTTTTGTGGTGTTTTCCACTTGTAAAGGTAAAACGTTTTGCGGAAGTAAATTTGGAGTGAGAAGAGGTGTAAGAACAACTGTCAAAAATTCAACACGACAACTTTCCGAAGTTCCACCTGAAAGCAGCAATGCTGGTACACCTGATGAGCAAGAAGGATTCTCCACAGAGAAGGTGTAAATACCTTCCCTTGTGCTGAGCACCATGGCTGTTTTTGACTCACACAAAGGCTCTAAAACTGGAGCTTCGTCCTTTGCCATTTGCCCTTGGGTTGCCTGCTTTAAAGATGACATAGCTGGATATATGAAAATCTCACAGGAAGGAACAACAGTGACTTCAAGCCAAGCAATACACAAGGTTCAACACAACTGCAAAGGTCAATATACAATAAAGAAAGGGAAAGACAAAATGTCACGGGACATAGACTCCTTTTGAAAACCCAATTCATGCTGAATCTTCTTTAGTGGATGAGAAGTAAGATCCTCCTCATTTATCAAGAACATTTTATCAGGAAGCAATTAGCACCCCAAGTGGTACAAATACATGAATTTCAAGTAGATTTAGATGCCTAAAGCTAAGAGAAGAGAGAAGCAGGAGCAAACACAATCAAGGTAGGAATAATTTGAAACTCACCATTTAATGTTTTAATGCCCTTAAAGATACACATAATGACTCCCGTGTCAAAAGAAAATGTTATGGCTTGACACATTACCAGTACAAATCATGTACATTATTGCCAGAATCCCCTGTGACATTTCCCAAGACTTTCTGACATCACCTGCAGATTGAAAAGGTGTTCCTGTTCAGCAAAACTGATCTTCCTAACAAGATCATGGATTTTTTAGGCTGTAAAGAACATTTTAAAATATTATTTTAAAAAACCTAATTAAAATGCTTTGAATTATAGCAGCTTTCTTTTTCATTTAAAAAGGCAGTATCTTCACAGAGGATATTATATACACCTGGAAATTATTCTATAAATGTTTTCTCTAGATAAATGCAGAAAACCAAATAGAGAAAGCATCTGTCTCAGCTCTGGGAGTATTTCTTAGAATAATTAAAATGCTAATACAAAAGCATGTAAAGGCAGGAAGAAGTAGAAGAACCACCTACCCCAGAATAACATCCTTCTGTAAGTATCATTTTAAAGTTCTAATGTTCTCTGATTTATGCTCTAAGTGATGACAGGTATGTTTATAGTATCTCTTTAAGAAGGAACCTATTAGTTATCTCCTCTGCACTTGCCAGTGCTTCTCAGCGGGTTTTGGTGAAAGGTTAGACACACAAAAATAGGGCACAGATGAAGGCAAGAGACAGCTGGTGTTAGCTCCAAATGCACAACCAGACTCTGAACAACAGAGGCACACCTCTGCACAGCGATTCCCAAGTCAGATGAACACGGCAGTACCTCCAATGGCAACAATCAGCTGACACAAAATGCTGTTTGTCTCTGACTTGCTCTGAGTCCACCCCCTCACACTCCTCTGACTCCTTTCCTTGATTTCTGCACTGCAGACACTCTACAGCTGTTGCAGGCACAGTGTGATTAAGACCAAATCAATCCCCCTTTCAGCCTCACACACATATAAATCGTGACCCTACAATTATTTCACATTCAAGCAAAATGGGGAACTCTGGTTCTTTCACCTGTGACTGGTAGATTTTTTATTTTCCAAGTGGGAAGGCAAACATAGGCTGGAATTTCCCTCTGCCTCCTTCTAGTTCTTACTCATTTCAGTGGCTCCTCCATCCAAAATGGATGGAAGGAGGAACATAGGTGGCTGTGATTTCAGCAGTGATCCCACTGCATTCCCACATCCCTTACTAATATAGACTACAACCTAAGATTGAGCTAAATTAACAGAGGTGAGAATCAAAAGGAGGAGTAACTGCACAAAGCTAAGAGAACACAAAAGGCAAGAACAAAGGTTCACTCATCTTAATGAGGATTACACAGTACAAACATCATGGTTATTTTCAAAAAAGAACCCAAGTGTCAAAGACCCCGCTCTAACTCAAGCTGTGCCACTGACTACAAAATTGCAAAGCAAGTAAAAACCCTGATTTACAAGTTTCAGAAAAATATTTGAGAAGCTATAATAAACAGCACTGCTATGATGTACTCTGTCTGCTTGGAATAGTCCTAGAAGAAATGCTAATGTGCTATACTGTGCTGTCAGTATTTACATGATGAACCACCCACATGCTAAATAAGTCCTAAAGGCTTAGGTGTTTGCGAGCAGCTGTTTTTGTATTTTTGCTGGTGGCTTTTTTTTAATCAATGCAATTTCTGTGCTGACTTGAAGCCCAAAATATATTTGATCTTCCATTTCACAGCATAAAACTAAGCTCCTATCTGAAGGAAATACCAGATTCCACAAATTCAGTTTGGCTTATTTGGCTACAGTTTTTGCACCAAATAAAGTGAACCACAGATAGATCAATTATAAGAACAACTGAGGTAGCTGTAAAGAACAGAGTCAGTAATATCCACTGTCTTGGCAATAATGACAGATTTAAGCAGCTGCTACTAGAAAACATCAGCTCTGCCAAAATGTCAGATGCTAATGGCTGAAGCAGCTCAATTAAACTACATGACAATTGCTTTGTTCTACTATGGATGCAGGCAGACATATTTCAATCTATATCTGGAACCAACAGAAGCACTTAGGGAAGGAACAGATAAAAAAATCTGATTATATACAGCCTTACATCTTCACCTTCTTACAGAAGTCCCAGATTTTAAGCCACAAGTAATTTGATGCATTATGAGTTCTCAATAAAGCATGCAAAATAGCTGGAGTAGTGTCAGTTTTAATCAGCAACTCAAATAAAGGATGCAATCAAGTTCACTTTAGCTGTTCAACAGTATGTTTATATGGTAAATTATTTTAAACATAAGTTTAAATGCAGGTTTTCTGTAGTTTAATGACGTTCAACAGTGATAACGTAATGGAAAATAATTGTGCAATAGCAAACTGTGTTTATGCTACATTGAGAAAAGAGGGTATCTAACACATTTTACAAAATTATGGCAAACATTTCTTCATAAAGTCTAATTAATTTGAGAAAGCCTATCTGCCTTATACAGTAAAAACATTTAAAAACAAATGGATTATCATTTATTTTCAAGATGGATACAAGAGTAGGTGGTGCTTTAATACTTTCCCTTGCCTCCATTTCCCAGTTCCAACCCGTTCTGCTGAAATCTCATCTATGCAAATGAGATTGTGAATGGATATTAAGAAAGAAACAAGTCAAAGTTCACTTCAAACATTTACCTCACTCCAGGCAAAGTTAACTTTCCTATGATGAAGGAGAATTAAGTGCAGGCCACTAAATCTGAGAGTGAGACTAATTTGAAGAAATGTGTTCAGGTCTCAGGTATTACTGGTAACACAACAACCCAAACTGATATACCAGGAACATTTGCAACTCTCATGCACCTCCGAGATACAGAAAACAGTGTTCTACTGTAACCAGCATCCTGTTCTGAGGGCAGACCCCATCACACGCTCACTCTTAGTACAGCTAACAAAATTAAAGCTGCTTTTTAAAGGTAACTATACTCAATGTCTTAGGGCAAAGAAGGGAAAAGTGTAATTCTTATCCCCAGAAGTTGCAGGCATCTAGGCTTCAAACCAGCAATTAAGCTTTAAGACTTGTGTGTCTGAAGACACCAGCCATACAGAAACACTTTACAATTTGATCATGTATGTGATTTTTTTCATAGCACATATGTCAACATTTTAGTTATACATATCCCAGGAATTCAGTCGTTTCCTCAACAGTGATCACAGTACATAGGGTTTAACCCTAAGTGTGAAATAAAGAAATTTTAACTATAATTACTTTTACTGAACCATTAGTTTCAAACAAACTCTGCTGTGCAAATATGGATAGATCTAACAATACTTGTAGGTCTCTAATAAGCAACCTTGCTTATTTTCCATACTGAAATTTTATCTTAAACTGCTTCAAAGGTAGAAGTCAGAAAGAACTGCTTTAGTTTGACTCTCAGATTGGATCCGATCATTCACATGCATGCTAAAGTTGAATGTAATTTTAAATACTATTCTCTTTTACTATAATGTGGGCATAAATACTTTTATTAACTCATCTTAACACTGATCACTTTAGTTAGAAATTCTTGCTGTTTACAAAGTTTTAGCTTGCACAGCACTAACAACTTACTAGTATTATTTCATGCTACCAAATGAGAGAAATTGGGCAACGGAAAAATATATGTGGAACGTGAAGAAAAATTCAGGCCCAGGACACCCTACCATTCCATGGAATAGTCTACCCAGAGAATATGATCTCTAAGGCTTCCAGATAAAGGCACATGCTGGCAGGAAAGGGCTTTCCCTCTAGTTTTTATGGACCTGTAATGCACAAAAGTTTCCAAAGGTCACCCAAGATGTCACAGTTGTTCCCACACAGGCTTGTCCATAAATGCCTACAACGTTTTCCCTCTCATCAATTTAGAGTTTGAATTGCAAAAACTCTGTGTTTTCATGAAGACACAAACATTACAAGCAATTCAAGTATTTAAGTTGGATCTCCATAATGCTGTGGCATCAACCAAGCCAATGGAATTTTCTACCCAAAGACACTGCAATAATAAGTGCAAGTGGGTGTATTTCCCCTTAGCATGCACAAGGTTAGCACTTTCCAAACCCACCTGATACAAACACCCTACCTTACATTATGTGATGCAAAGGGAATAGCAAGGAAGGCTGTGCAAACAGCACTGGTTTCCCTGCACCTACCAAAGCCATAAACATGGGAGCTACAAAAAACAGGACTACTAGAGGAAAACAGTATGGCCAAGGAGTTCTGCAGAGACTGAGACACTTTCTACACTGCAAGAATAAGCTTTTATTCTGCCTTCCCCAATGCTCTTCATCTACGAAGCTGCATGCACCTGGCAGTTCAGAAAGCTTTGCACCCAGGCTAACACAGAGTCAGGACTTCCTCAATGAGGTATGTGAAGGTTTAGAATCAAAGTATATGCTGTTTTTACCTATTTTCTATTTTTTCTAAATGAAGGAGTAACAGATGCTGGGCCCTGTGCCAGCACATAGCCTGGCTACAGACACGAAGCCAGAAACCACTGTCACGGACACTGCTGGGGGGGCAGTCACACAGAGGTGAGAACATCTGTACACAGACAGCTGCCTCAGTAATATTAACATATTTCAGTACACATAATAAAAAGCACAGTTTTATAAAGATTCAGATAAGTTAGGTTTTAGTGTTCTTAGTTTACTGGAGGACACTCTTGTTAGTACTGATGGGCAGAACTAGCCAGAAGGACTGCACACTGAGCACAAAAAATGAGATATATCAAGTGCGACAAGAAAAAAGAGCGCATGTTAATTACTTTTAAAATAGATATCAACAGGGAAAAAAGACTTATCTTAAAGCACCACATACATCTTACAAGCTTATTCACTTGTGCAGTCATATGTGCAAGAGGTATCAAGATATTTTCATTCAGCATCTGTAAATCTAACAATATCCTCAAGGAAAAGAATCTAAAAGGTACAAGAAAAGATGTGCCATGATAGATATTAAATAAATATATCACTTTACAGTTCTAGGTCTATCCTGTAGTTATGTATGTCATTTAAGGAGGTATACATTAAAGCATAAAGAGAAAGTCACCCATGCACTGAAGTCAAAGGGACACATGCTAGGCATGCAGTTAAGAATGGTCAGTAGCCAAGGAGCATATTTTAGATTTGGAAGTGAGAACCCATAAAACCATGCAGTCAGTCATCATGCAAAGAAAGGGCAGTGTACATCACTTGCCCAAAATCACTCTGTATAGTAAAGAACCTCTGTAATAAGGCTACCTAGTCAACTATAAATCTGGCATTCCCAAGAGTACTTGGGAGCGTGACTTCAGTAAATATTGCCATCAGAGTGTTTCAGAGACATACTCCCTTAAGGGAGTCAGGTCCTTTTCCTTCCATTGGGAAAAAAGAAAAACCCAAACATTAAAAAAAAATGAGCCAATTTCTCCATGTGTCATTATACTGTTATCAACATATTATAGGACAGGAAATTCTAAGGCTGCCATAAAGACATCTGTCCACTGAACACCTGCAGTCTAGTGGTAGATCAAACTCATTAAACACACAAGCTTCAAATGAAGTTTGCCTTTCCCCAAGTGAAGAGCTTACAGATGAAATCAGTCAAGACAACATTGCCTCAACACTACCCAGATGCAAGAAGAGTCCTGAGAGCAGAGCCCTTGGAGTCTCTTATTTCAGGCTCTGTTCATATTCCTACCCAGTGAGCAGCAGCCCAGTGTAAGCACAGGCACAGCTCACCGTGTCCGTAAGCCAGACCTGCAGTGAGCTGTGCACGCATGTACACGTGGAGCAAACAGTGAGAGTCTGAGCTACGCTCACAAATGGGTTCAACAGGAATACTTCAAAAGGCTTATAATCCTGCCAAATTTGAAAATAAAATGTATTAATTGAAATGGCAATCACATTGATGGTTCCAGCTAACCACAGATACAAAGTAAGTTTTATACATAAATGCAAAATAATTGATTGTGCATTTCACATTAAGGCTCTTTGCATGACTCGCACCCAATTATCATTTTCTCACACAAATTCAGGCTTTGTATGTACCCACTTCATTGCACACGACTTTACTTATAAACAGAACTCTGATACTTCTGATGACAATTTCATCCCTTAAAATAAACAAAAATGAAACTTCAAATGATTGGATAGCTGCACAAGGCTTTAAGAAACATTTTAAATGTTAAGAAAAGGCTTTAACGTTTATCAAGTATATCACTCTAATAATCCACAATGCTATTACTTCCACAGCTATACTCTCCTATTTTTCTTCTTTTTGATGATCACCATCTTATAAACCAACAACAGGAATATATTTTGAAAAGATGAATGCCTCTCTCACAAAGAATCCCGTATTAGGAGGGTTTATTAGTGGTCTATGACTGCCATTCTTCAACAAGACTGCTTCTCTTGTATGAATCCTAAAATTTATTTTCTTATCCACTCTATCAGTAGTTTTGTTTGTTCTCCCCAATGTTTGAAAAAAGCTTTCCTCTACTGCATATTTCCTGACTGCCTGTATACCTGGCACTTCCACTATGTCATCAGTCAACTGATAGTCTCTTTATCCAGTCACCTGCTGTCATACTACTCATACAAAGAAAATTGTCAGGCCCACAACAACCATGCCTCACAAGCTCTCTCAACCTCCCCCACACAATTTAAGTTCTTCCTTCTTTTGATGATCACTTTCATAACTACAGCTTTCATGTTTGTTCATACAGAAGATTAGCACTTCTCAGCTACCCTGCCAACACACATCAGGAGCCCAGCCTTCCTACACTGGCTTAAAAGAAAGCAGCTACCAGCCACTCTGAAGAATGCTGCAGTATCACAATCACTGCATGAGAATAATTTCAAAAGCAGGAACAAAGGAAGGTGTAGGCTTAACTGGAAAAAGAATCAAAGACTTATATTATACCAGTGTTATACAACGGGGTAAACTTCAGGAGATTAATCCCCAAAATATAATTCAGAACAATTCCAACACCTTCAAATGCATTTAAGGAAAAAATTTAAGAGAAAAATTAAAAAGAGAGAGAGAGAGAACATTAAACACAGGCTTATGGAGATCAGCTGGGACACAACACACCAGAGCTGTCCTCCTACAGTCTACATCTCTCAATGAATTAAAAAAAAAAAAGTAAAAATCACACTCAAAAAAAAAAATCCCTTAGAAGGTAGAATTTTCTGTGTGTCTGCCACTCACTTACGGACAAGGATACCACACCTCTACAAATTCTTCCATTTATACTGAAGTGTCAAAAAAACATCTGCAGAACTTTATTCTCAGTCAACTAAGGGTCCTTCTATTCATTCTGTTTTCTTTATTCATCCATGAGCTGCAACATGATTGACATCTTTTCCATCAGAACTGTACAGCAGCATGACAAGCTAATTATTACATTAAAAATGATGCACATTATCTTTCCAGGTCAAGCTACAATCCTCTAGTTGGATGTCATTTTTAAAATTACAAGCTTTAATAAATTGTGCATCATTCTAGTCCAGACACTACACTCAGTTTTAGAGAAGGTTTCCTGAAAATGAAGGTTTTATTATTTCTATGTAGTTTCTGGTGACTGCTACCAGTATTGTTAATAAGAACCCTTCCTCTGCAGCAAATGACTATTTCTTACACTTTTATCAAGGCTCTCAAGAAGGAAAAGCGACAAAAGGACCTGACTTCTTAAACCCAGTTTTTCACTTTGGCTTCATGGTTTAAACTGACTGGAATTAGGTATCTTTTTCCCCCCAGCTAACTTTCTATGCCACAGATCAATTAGTTGTCAAAAATGCATTCATATCCAATAGCAACAAGAAAATATGGGAGGAGACACATTAGAGCAAGCAAATGCATTCATACATTCAGAATGCAGGCAGAGGCAGGAGACAATTAGAGAAGGAAATTCAAAAATAAGGCATTTCCTGAGGATTAATGAGTGGGTGGTAGTATTTGATAGTCAAGGGCAGGATGGCTCTGCAACCAGCACAATTCATTAATCCCCCAGGCAACACAAACTGCTAATTTTTTTCTGCACTTCTTATTTTCCTTAACATCTAATTAAAATTTCCACTAAATCTGACACCATCATTCCCTCACAGAATCACAGAATGGTTTGGGTTGGAAGAGACCTTAAATATCATCTAGTTCTGACCCCTCTATCATGCGCAGGGCAAGTCCCACTGGACCATGTTGCTCAAAGCCCCATGCAGCCTGGCCTTGAACACTTCCAGGAATGGAGCATCCACAGCTTCTCTGGGCAACCTGTGCCTCACCACCCTCATAGTAAAGAATTTCTTCCTAGTATCTCATCTAAACCCACCATCCGCTAGTTTGAGGGCACTCCCACTTGCCTTGTCACTACCTGCTTTTGTAAGAATTCCCTCTTGCACTTTCCTGCAGGCCCCCTTTAGGTACTAGAAGGTGCTGTATGGCTCGCCAGGCTGAACAGCCCCAGATCTCTCAGCCTGTCTGCAGAGGACAAGTGCTCCAGCACTCTGAGCATCTTTGGGGACCTCCTCCAGACTCGCTCCAACAGGTCCATGGGCTCCCTATGTCAGGAACCCCAGAGCTGGATGGAGCAGTCCAGGTGGGGTGTCCTCACCACTGCAGAGGGGCAGGATCCCTTCCCTTGCTCTGCTGCCCATGCTGCTTTTGATGCAGCTCTGGACACAGTCGGCTTTCTGGGCTGCAAGTGACATGGTCAAGACATGTTCAGCTTCTCATCCACCAACATTGCAAAGTCCTTTTCATCACCTCTGCTCTCAGTCCATTTTCTGCCCAGCCTTTATTTGTGCTTGGGATTGCCCCAAGCCATGTACAGGTCCTTACACTTGGCCTTGTTGAACTTCATGACATCCAGAACCCAATGCCATCTGTACGTCTGAACAGTCCTACTATGATAAATAACATCTATAAAATTACAGAATTAATACTTGGTGCAAAAGGCCAGGTTGTAGCAATGTGCTTTTAAGGTTTATTCCCAAAATCCTGTTCCCCCCAGGTTTTTCCTTGTAAAACCTTTCCCCCTCTCCCCACCCAGATAACAGGCCAATACACAAAACCTGTCTGGTCTATTGTCC
>VXAX01000390.1:251384-320506 GCA_013399835.1 Leptocoma aspasia
CAAAACCCCCCCCCCCCCCCCCCCCCCCCCTCAATTTTGTGTTTTTTTTTTTTTCCTTTTTGCTGCTTCAGCAGTCCATTCACTGAAACAAGCTGGTGGGGACTTATGAATGTGGGTGTCTGAAATACACTGAAGCCTGACTGCTCTCAAAGTTAAACACGGGGCAAAAAGGGGAGAAGGTGAAAATTTATGAAATAAACAATTTATTACGCAACACAGAAAAAGAATGATCTTTTCTAAAAAACAGAAGGTGAGCAATAGCTCAGCAGTTCTCCAAGCCTCCATCCTCTTTTTACTGAAACAAAACCCTGAAAGGCTACCTAGTCCTAATGATCCTGCATTTCCAGCATGGAGAAAGGAGGAAAGGGCAGAGTTGGTAGATATCTGCAATCACTCTGACTGGAAGAAGCACATACCAGTAGCTTGCATTCCTTAGCAAGACTACGGCCACTGTTCCCCCCCAAAGGCATGATAATGCACAAACCTATGCAGTGCACCAGTACTTTGAGAAGTATGCTGTTGTAGTATGAATGTATGTAGTATGAAGTATGAATGAACGTAGTATGAAGTATGAATGCTGAAAGGAGATTTTCACATTTATAAAGACAGAGGAAAACACAGATGCAGTGACAATAGCAAATAAAAGCTATGACATAAAGCCTACCGATATAGAGAAGAATGACATATGCTGCAGCACTGTAAGAGTTCTGCAGGCAGAGCTCTAACAAAGATGTACCCATACCTAGTTAAAGAAAAAAAGATACTGTTCCAATAGCAGATGATTCATGACTAATTAGCAAAAACATGAGTGACTGAATAGACCACAAATTGCATCTTCCATTATGAGAATATTAACTTAGAATGTACACATACACAGAGCTTCCACAGAAGAACAACGTAAGAAATGGCCACATTCATGCAGAAGTCAGTTAAACATCATTTTTACTAATAACACCCACGCCTGCATCAACCAAAATCCTTTTATAAATACAACAAACATTTCACTTCCATTGCTTTATAGAGAGCAATGTTAACATCTGAATACACAGGTATCCATCTGTTTCTCCATTCCTTTTTTTCTTTTTCTGCTTTTTTAAACCTATGGTATTAGCATATATAAGTAAATAACAGCAAATGCAATAAACTTGACTCTTATCAGAAATAAACCCTAGAATCTCATCAGACACCAACTGTGCACACAGAATACACAACAAGGAAGAGCACAGAACTGGGAGAGGAGGCCACCAGGGAAAGGAAGGAAGAGGGAGGAGTGGGGGACTGAACTGCCAGCACTGAGCTCCTCGCCATGGCATAGGCCCAGGGGATGCTTTTGTAAAAACAGGCAGGAATCTGTGTTAAGCAAAGGCCATAAAAAGGGGAGAGGCAATAAAATGTGCATCTACATATAAGACATATTTTTAGAAGTTTAGTGACAAACCTCACTACAAGACCACCACTCAAGACTCATGCGTGCCTAAGCATACTCTGTAAAATTTAAAGCCTGGACTGGTGTCCACCTCATCTACATTACTTTCTTTATATTGGCATAAAAAACAAGCAAACAACTATTCAGCAAGTGAAATACTATCCTGGTGGTTTGGCCATAAAACATGGACCTCAACCAAATGCAAAGAAACAAAGTTTTAAACCTTGACCTCAGCCTGTCAGTAACATTCTCCTGAGATCTGAAAACACAAGAAAATACTCTTTAACCACTTAGTAGTGGGGATTTTTCCACTTGCGCTTTCAGGTCTCATGAGCATGTTCCAGCAAATGGAGGAAAAGATCAACCTGTTCTTTTACTGTTCTTGCAGGATCCTGCAAAAACCATCTCATCACTAACAAAGCCACTGCAAAGGTCAGACATCATTACTGTTTCTCTCAAATATTAAGCAGCCGCTCTGGAACAAATAAATAAACCATAAAGAGCTCTGCTTAATTAGAGTGGACCATGTGTGCACGCATAAATAAAATACAAGCATGTGGCAAAGCAAGCATTATTTTGTTTATATATTATTCATTTTAAACTGAAGCTGTGCACTAAATTAATACTCTCAGAGGAGGCTGCCCATAAGAAAAACTCTTTCATCAATTATCTCCCCCTGTAACGCTTTCCCTATAATTTTATATAACTTATGCTGTATGGCTGTACATAACTATAGCACACCATACTTTTATGACAAATACATGTTTGCCTTTTTACTTGTAAGGAAAACACACCAATAATATCTGCTAACACACAATGGTAACATCTCAATAACCCAATGCACTGCATTTGTCTGACAGCAATTTCCAATTCTCCATTTTGAGAAACATTTGCACTACAGCCGTGCCTAGAGCACAAGTTATTAAACACATTGACACTTATGCCACAGGTGCACAAAAAATTAAAAGGTCACTCTGCAGCTTTGGGTTTTTTACATCTACTTCTTCATAACCTTCAGACTCAGTATGCATAAAAGTTTCCTAAAACTATGATAAAAATCATTTCAGCAACTCCAACAAAATTGTATTCTTTAAAGACAGGAACATTTTTAATAGTTAACTAACAGGTTTTGCAGTCTGACTTTGAAAATCTACACCCATTTTATAATGTGTTTGAACATATAGCATAATCTTGAGCATTCCTGCTGACCGATAACACCCATACTGAAGTTTTTACTATTTAATCAGAGTTTTGCATTTCTGCACCATATTGGGTCTGACAAAATGTATGCGGCAACACAAAGAAGCAGCCAAAGATCAACTTTTTAACCTAAAGATATTAGTTAAACATTGCCTAATTCCAATTGCCTATGAACTTCTGACTTACTTGGTTTCTGTGAACCTAAGGGGAAGGAACGATGAATTTTTTTTTTCAAGAACTCTACTTAATTCAGGTGACAGACTGAAACAAGAAGATGAGTCACTGCCATCCACAGCTGCTAAAGGGGAACAAAATGAAACCCCCAGGCAGTGCAGGGCTCACCAAAGCAATGGAAAAAGGGAAGGGCACTGCCAAAGATGCTCAGCCATGCAAGACAGAGTTCTCATGTGACAAACATTCCCCCCTCAACAGATTTCCTCAGGCACCACATGGATAATGCTTTCATCTCCATACACAAGTTTTCTTGGAGACAGATTCAACCATTCAAACACACTGAATCACTGCAATATCTTTTTTAACCTGCACATGACTTCCTTAGCAGGTATTTTTTCAGAGTACCATACAGAAAGTTGAGTTATTCAGAAGACAAAACTTCTTTTCAATATAAAATTTTGTGCTACAGCATTCATAACATGTGCAAGTTCTTATTAGCTTTTTGTGTACTTGGCAGGAAAACATGTCTACACCTGATTAAAAAAAAATCCAACTATTTATATGACAGCAAAAGAAGCAAACCAAAATCATCGCAGTGGAGCTAAAAGTGGAACACATGTTCTGATGTTTTCTAACCAAAACTATCAGGTTTCATTTTACATTAGCTACTGTCATTAGAGTAGGCACTGGAATTGGCAATCTCTCTCTAAAAGATCAAGCTCTCACCTGCTATTTTAAGATATGACGTATTTGAGGACTGTTTTTACTAAATCTGCTCACCAGATGGTGAAAGTGTTGGAAATTAGAATCTGGAAAATAAATCTACAGTATAAAATAAGAAGCAGCTATGAAGATTCCTATAGAAATTTAGCATGAATTTTTCTTCATTGCCAACAAGTTCTTGCAGTGTAATCAGAAGTGCTCACAACCATATTTGCTACAAGACATAATTAAATTAACATCACTCATGAGCAAGGCACTTTGCTTCACAGAGAGCTGAGGTTTTCATTGGGCAAGCCAGTCAATACTGCATAAAGAAAGAAAGAGTCCATCAAGAAGAATGTTGCATGAAGACACCTTTGAGTAACAGCACCTGCATGTGAACCAAACTTGGGGGCAGACAAGAGAGTCATACCTCAAGAAAGTCCACATATACCAAATTTAGAGAGAAAAGAGAAAGGAGTTCCTTTCACAGATATCTCAGCTGACAACATGGAAAACAGGCCACTTGACATGAGGCAGTAACACCTGTGGCCTAGAAAAAACAGAAGGTACTACAGGTTGGCAAGGAAACTGCTTCTCACAAGACTGAGATGAGCCATGCTAGCATTATTTTTTGATGTACAAAAGCTCAAACTATAAAGATTTTCAAAAGTAACAAAAGACGCTTCAGTTCTGATGACTATTTTTAATATATTCTGACACTTCAGTCATAACTGGTGAACATAACAGCACAGACAGAATTGCCTCAGAGAAGCGTGCCTAACTTTGGACAAAAGCTATGATAATCAGGTGGCTTCACTCCCCCTTCACTCCTCCAGTGAAATGTCCCACTCTAAGACAACCCATTCCAGCACACTACAAGCAGTCCTCATGCAGCATAACTCCATGATACCTCAGGAAGCAAAACACCTTTACAGGATTTGACCCTCAAACTTAAAAGGGAAGGATGAAGTCTCACCCCCTGTGCACCTTGTTACTTCCCAGGAGAGGGTTGCCTCTGACCAGCTGTGGAGCTGGGACTTGCACACTGAGCCACGAGCTATGTGAGTACATCTCAATCATCAGGATAAGTTTCTGACAGGATGATCTCCTCTCAACTGCCTCTGTCATTTTAATGAACATACAGGGATCTTTTTGCAAACACACGAGTGGCACAGCAGAGAGGAAGGACAATAAAAGTCACCATTAACTTGGAACCACAGAAAGGGGATGAAATCCTGTCATATCTGTCTCACTACCAAGCTGAAGTATGATGGGTTGCCCCTGGCTGGATGCCAGGTGCCTGTTCTTATGGGATGAAAGGCTGCAGTACTACCACTGCCCACAACTTCAGGAATTGCTATGGCCTTTTCATGGCATTACTGGCCTCCTCCAGAATACACAGTACCTAACAGTAAGAAAAGTATATAGCAACGCTTTTCTTCAACTCTTAAAAGAGCATAAACAATCTCCTCATAAATTCAAGTCAAATTATACTTGGAAAAAAACACCATAAGTAGCTATGTCACCTTCAGTCACTTAAAAAAAAACATTAAAAACAACACCCACTACTTTAGGATTTGATTTTCTTTATATTCACCTCAGGAAGCTTTAAAACCCTAAAGAAGAATTTACACAAAAAGGTTCTTCCAAGAGGTTAGAGCAGTGGCCCATTATTCTTACTCTGGGCTCAAATGAAGAATAGCTATAAAAACCACCAAGGCCTGGATAAACACACAAGATTCCCTTGGTGGTTTGACCCTTGACTGGTGAATTGATTGACATGTACGCATCTCAACCAATCTGAACACTTTTGTAATAAATTGTAGCATTGATATCAGCAATGTAGATAAATATATATTTATCTAACAAGCCAAATCTAACTCTAATTTTCAATCATTATCAAGCAATTAGCAATAAAAATGAGTTTCAGTTTTTCAGAAAAAGAGGAAAAAAAGACATCAGAACTTTTCCAGAACTTACAGGCAACAGACACATCAGAGAGCATAGGAGCCATGAGAACCTCGGAGGAGGTACAGGATGGAAAGGGGAAGAGAAGGAGGTATACTTTAAAAGTATAAGAAAGAAAGAAAGAAAGAAAAGCCTCCTAATTCAAAGAAATGGGTCTGTATGAAATATCAAATTGTAGCATACATGGTTATACACTGGCAGCATTCCCAGAGTATCTTTTGTCCAACTACTGTAACAAACAAACAAATCCTATCAGTCTTACAGAGCACAAAACAACACACATCCCTGTAAAATATCACAAAAGAGTATTCTTTCCTTGTGTTTGACATCATATGCAAGTATCTTTGACATTTACAATCCACTCTTGTCCACAGGTCATGGATAAAAAATCAACTACAATATAAAGTTGAGAGGAAAAATTCAGTTCAATAAGAAACACTCCCAGTTAGGACCAACACATACAGCAAAAACTGGAAAATGTGACCGTAGCTTCCTGGCCTCATCAGAGAAGTTTGTTTTTCTACTTTGTTACACCCAAGTTTTTCCATAGGCCTCGAACTGAATACTGTTGAGCTTTGTTTTTATTAGCTTTTGGAACAGAGAACAATAATTATCCAGAGTTTAAATTCCTCTATGGGAACAATTCATTTGGAGAAAACAGTCAGGGGAAAAAGAAGCCTGTAACAATGGAAAATACTAAAGGTCTTCCAAGACTTAGATAAGGAATCAGGCACAGTCCTCCATCTCCTAAAATACTTGAGTGATGGGTAATTTCTTTTCTATGGTAAAGCTTCACTATTGCTCCTAATTGGAGGCAATTAGGAAGTGATTGCACATGAAAGAATTTTAATCTACAGGGAAAAAACCCCAAACAATCAATTCTAGGACCTGGAAAACCTTCAGGTATCAATCCAAACTTATGGCACTATTTTCTTCTGATTTTTTGGCTCAACTTCAGTCAGTTGACACTACCAAATTTCAGTCTCTTATATGGCAAAGGTAGTTAAAAGAGGGACTGGAAATAATCCCTCACCTATAAAACAAAATTCCCTCTCCAACCTTCTGAGCATAATGAGGTACCTTTACCAAGTTTCATCAAAAATAGCTTGGCTTTGAGGATTAACTCAAAGTTTCTAGTGACATGCAAAAGGGCAGGGAAGAAAACACCATTTCCTTTCCAAAACTGTTCCATCAGGGCAAGGCATAAAAACAACCAAGATTTAGCTTCTGAAAATTGACCACTGTACACAGTCTGGCACTTGTCAGACAAATTTGTTAAAACAAGTCATAGGCTCATAGAATGGCTTGGTTTGGAAAGGACCTTCAACAGCATCAAGTTCCAACCCCTCTGCCATGGGCAGGGACACCTTCCACTAGACCAGGTTGCTCAGAGCCCCATCCAGCCTGGCCTTGAGCTCCTAAAAGGAAAGATGAGTAAGTGCAAGTAAAGCAGCCTTTATTTGGAGATACTCTGTTTCCAACAGTCCTTAAATGCCACATTACAGAAATTGCTCTGCTTAAATGTCAGCCTGCAGAGGTTGATTCCTGGAACAAGAAACACCAGCACATCCCTTGCTGCTACAAGAAAGTTCACTGGGCAGAGGAAATGAAAATTCCTACTAGCACTACTAAGTAATCATTTAAAAAATACATCTCACATTTCAAATTTAAGGCTATTTGGCACCTAGCAATTGATAACTTTCCCAAAGAATGTGCAGCCTAAGGACAAAGGACAAAGACAAGGGGGTAGGGATGCTAACAGACCAAGGTACTTTACTGCCTTGTCTCTCCCACATTCTAAGCTGTTGAATGCTGACCAAAGGACTTGTAAGTAGCATTTTTGAATCATATAAGTTTTATTTTATTTGAATTTTTTTTAAAAAAGCATAGTTTTGGGAAAAAAAAGACAAATAAACTCAAACACCTTACCTGAGTCAATAAATAGCAGGATGTAAAAAACATTTAAAGCATTAATGTCTGAACTATACCCTGTGAACTAAATCAAACAGACATGCTGACCTGTAAATGTTAACCTGGTTTATTATTTTGCTGATCATGAGGCATGCAGTAAGTAGCAGATATACACCAGTACCTCATAAATCAGTCAGACAAGTCTAAGGAATAAGCCTTACAAATATAAGTATGTGTACAGACCAAGTGTAGCTGGAGCCAAATTGACCTTAAGAAGAAGTTGGAAACAGCAGTTGATGTGTGGGTGTTTCAGGTTTTGTTTGAATTTTGGATTTTTTTTAATCCCAAAGAACTTTGCTTGTTTAGTAGCATTCTAGCCTTTGACAGAAGTTTTAAATCAGCACACTTCTGATGAGTGAATCTATACTGACTCACACTGGTTTAAGGTGTACAAGGAAGTGGCCAAGCTCTGCACATACTAGTGTAAAAAACATCACTTCAGAATTCCACTGAAACTGAATTCTGCTTGTGCAGCCATAATCAATAGACAGGAAACACACACACACACATAAAAAAATCTGCACCTGATTATATAATAAAACTAATTTGTACTAGGCTACATGTATTATTGATCCAATAACAGCTCCTTCTCATTTAGGGGTCAGGTCATATACCTGAAAAAACAGCAACATAAAGAGGTACTAGTCTTTTTTTTTTTTACTCCTATGCAGTTTCATGTCTAGATACCAACTAGTCCTCACAGCATGGTTTGACTTTGTCTGCATTAGGATTTAGGGACATACACTTCATGTTACACAGAGTCATATTTTAAACAAACAAACAAAATCCCCACCTCACTCTTCACTGTACTCAAAGAGTTGAAATGGCTGGTTTCTCCTGGAACTCAGCAAATGCTTCGTACAATTTGTTTCTTCTTGCCTGATATCAGAGATACTGCTTACTGGTCCGAACTAATACCCCAGTTCAAACTAGAACATCTGATAAGGGAATTCAACCCTTCATTTACAGAAGGGGCACAAGCAGAAGGCAAAGTCAGCTCTCCACAGGCCCTGTAAGCAGTTCTCTCCTGATGAAAATCATTCAAACACTTCCATGAGACTGTTATAAATAGTTTCATATACAACTTGGTCTTCTTCCAACATGCTCAAAGGACTAATTTTCCTGTGATGTTATTAGAGTTCACATAGATCAATACTAAAGATTATGGACCACATTCACCACTGTGCTATGCTGTAATGCCATTAAACAAATGTCCTTTCTAATCCAGCATGAACAGATCACACTTAGCTTTGAAACTGGGTTCAGCCTGCTCACAGTGTCTAAATAAAACTTACCAAACCAAACCAAGTGACACTGACATTAATCTCAAGCAATGTGGCTGTGAATCAGACCTGGTATTTTTGTTTGGTTTTCATGGCTTGCCTCTACCAGCACTTGTACCACGGAACATCCGCATGAACTTCTGCCCTGGACTCATCATCAAAGCACATTTATTTCCATCAACTAACCCGGACTTCTGTAAAAAGATGTATTTATTTTAAAAGTAATACAAGCAGAATTTGTAAGAAAAAAAAAAATATTTTTAAAAGACAAGTTTTGTTGATTGGAATATTATGTAGTTTGATAGACACCTTTTTTTTAAACTGTTTTTCTTTTTTTTTTCCCTGGGTACATGTGGCAGCAATAATTTCAAACCTCTCAGTAAAAGCTTCTAATCCTGTATTTAAAAGGATATTTAACCCAAATCCTCCTTTTATTTATTATAGATGCTTTTATATCTTTTGTAAACCATATCTTCCCTCAAGTCTCAATTGCTGCTTAATAAATGTTAGATAAAAATAAATCTGTCTAAATTTGCCATTTTGCTGATACTCTCCGAAACATCCTGTTCTTAAGCAGAACACTGGAGTTTAAAAAAAACCAGCTTAATGAAGCAGTGAGAGAATCAGACACCTGTGCTTTATTCCCAGATCTGTTGTATAAAAGCAGCTCATTTTTTTGCCAGTAACTAAACATACAGAACACACAGAAAGAGCTCAGCACTGGGGTGCTCAGTTCTGTCATGCACCATCGTGTGTTGGTCATGGTGACTCTGTGTGATGCCTCTATGAAGACCAGCACAGCACAATAGGACTCCCAGCACACTTCCCCCCCCAAAAAAGTCATCAAAGGAGCACAGTTACCAGAGAGACACCAGGAAAATGGGACTCTCTCATTTGCTAATGGCAAGGTGGCATCAGGCACTTTTGGCCACATCTCGGACCTCAAATCCTTTAATGCAGAATAGGTCACTATTTTTCAAAACAAGATCAAAGAGATTTCAATCAGCCACTTATCCAGTGAAGTGCTGGCTGAGAGAGCTTAGCTCAAAATACTATCTTCCCCTACCTTGACCAAGACCAAAATATTTTTCCACAGATGACTCAAAAGCCCTGGGTCAGACAGCAAGAAAGGAAATGTAACGCTGCAGCCTAGACAGATGTGCAGGCATCAGGGAAACTAAACTCATGCCTTTGGCTACAAAAGCCACTTCCACATTTGACATTCACTGGTTCCCTAGAGCCAGTAAAAATGGCCTCATGTGTTGCAGGGTGAGGAATTTTGATGTCAACATTCCCCTACTGCATGAATAATTTTTCTCTGGTCCTAAGGAATCCGAATTCTTCTTTTATACTAAGCAGCTAACTTTTTGAGACAAGCTGAGACACTCTTTTTCCCTTCAGGAAGAAGTAATAGAGTATTAGTGCACCTTCTCAGAGGCAAGAACTTATACTCCTCCTTGAACTTAAGTTTTATCTAGCCTGAGATGAAGGTATGGCTACAAGGTTAAGAGGGGAGAAGAGGGACAACTGTGCAGGTTTTCGCTGCAACGTGGCACTATTAATATCAACAGAGATTAGTATTAATAATGAATGTTTGGACAAAATTAAGATATTTTTCATATAAGGAACCATAAAAAGCAAAAGCAGAAAGCAGGATTCAAGTGCTCTAGAAAATAACTCAAATTTCTCAGATTTCTGCTTACACATGAAAGTAAGGACCATTAGCCAGAGAAGTCTCAATATATATATAAACAGGTCCATTCACTAATGTACTGCAAATGACAAGACACAGCCTACACATTTCACTGGTTCTTAATCTCTAAAGTCCATTCACTCACTGTATTGTCAATAGATGAGCTTACCTGTAAGGTTCATAATTTTTTTATTAAATTATCTTAGCAAGAAACGGGACTTTACCTGTGTCATATATCTCTATATCAACATTTCTGATCTAACTAATATAGCTGACCTGCTACATTATTATATATTATTATAATGAAGGAAAGCAGGACCTGGAGAAACATGCCAGAATCACAAAAAGCACCAAAAAGCCATCTGGCAGCTACAATCCGTGATGTGCCGCTTGGCTTTTCTCACTCAGAGAGTGCTGCACTGTTCTGTTCTGTTCTGTTAGATGCATTACTTCATTTCAGTGCATCATCCTGACCCAGGGAAAAGAATTCTGACTTAAGTGGAACATGGGGTTGTTTCCTTCATGCAGATTCAAAGGTCTAGTTCCTGCTACTTGCAAATCCAAGCTGCATCTTTCCAAGAGCACGCTTACTTCTCATGCTGAGCAATGGGCTTGCACTAAGCATCTAATAAAGATCTGCAGATAAAAGGCACATTTCATGAACCAAATGATGGGGTATGAGGACAGAGAATTCACTGGTTCTTGCTTCATGCAGATCTCCCACTATTACAAGAGAGGCTGCAGGAAGGTCAGAGATGCTCAGGGAAAAGTACACTTTATAGCCTAAACAAGCAGTGGGAACCAAAAAATATGTCAGGTGCACAATGCTGCCTGAAACAGATCTGTAACCACACACACAACGCTTCCTCCTGTTTGCTCAACTCTTCTGCACTTTTATGTAATGGTAATAGAGGATGTAAGGAATGGAGCCCAAGGAAACAATGATCAATAAAATTACTTCTCACAGACTTCTGCACAAAACCATCTCCAATACCCCTGGTACTGCTGGCCTCCAAAATCTAATGGAGTAACAATACCAACGTAAAAATGGATAATTCCCAAGGCATTCAAAATTTAGGAATATTTAGTGATTTGGAACTGTCTCCTCTTGCACTGTTTTAAAGGCAAATTTCTAATGCAGCACACATTCAAAACCCCTGGCAGAGCCTCACTGGGTCTTAAGATCAATTTGTGGAAGGCAGAGTCAAAATCTGTGCCTTAGTGACCTGAAAGGTACGTGGCAATTTGCACAGCCAGTACCACTTCTCTTTGTTGCACATGTTGTGACTAAGGCAACAGTTACTCTGGGGACCAGTGTAACAAAACGAAGAGCCTTTACAATCTGCAGAGGTATCCTAAACTGAGCAATGTGCCTTACAAACTTCTTATATCAAGAGGTTTTGTGGGTTTGTGGAGGGTTTTTTCAAATACATTCAGCTCTGCAGCATTAAAAATAATTGCAAAAATTACAGTGATTATACTTCCTGAAGAGATGTCTAACTTGTTACCCTGCACCATTTGCAGCAAAAGCATTAGTACTTGTATGGAGTACAGAGACAGCACACAGACATGAAGTATTTATAACACTTACCTACACACAATTATTCTAAACAAAACTCTCTGATATGTTTTGTATTTAACAGACAATCTATCCAGGAAATAATCCACACCATGGTGGTATCAAGACAGACTGCTGTTGTTACACACTCTTACATGTTTAATAATAAAGGAGTGAATTATGATTACAGAAATTGAAATGAACTTAAACACTCACCAGCCTGTTTGCAAGCACACAAGTGAAAACTCTACAGATTACAGACTTTTTCTATTAAATTTATACAGAACTAGAAAGAATTACCAAAGGATACACTGACTTGTATTTCCTTTTCACACACAAAAATCCACATCACACACAGCTGAAAAAGTTAAAATGCTTTTCCAGGTTTGCTGACATGATAACATTACACTGCACTGACATTGTATTGACAGTGCACAATTGTATAACATTACAATTGTGCACTGACGTGAACAACTGGTCACTTCTGACAGTGCTGCCCTAAGAAATTAAACTAGCTTTGTAGAAGTTTGGGTATGTGTCTTAAAAGTCTCCCCACTTCACACAAAATTCCATCAGTATTCAAAACATAATGGACACTAACCCACATGCTCCCAACAGCCTCAAGGACCATATTTAGCAAACACACCAAATGGCTGCAGAGCTTCTAAACTATACTAACGCTTGATCAATATAAATACAAGCACAAACCCCCAAAAGCACACAACCACCAGAAACATTTATTTCATGTGAGACATTTTGGAGGAAATAGTTAAAAAGAAATGCATCTCAGGGCTGTTAGTACCCCAAGCAATTTGGATCCTCAGAACCTTCCTATATAATGGATTATACCCAAAGTGTACACCAGAAGAAACTCCTCAGAACAGGCTACATTCACCTGGACCCAAATCACTAGAGCAGCCTTGCCTCTGTTCACAGAATTATCTTCAGCAGAGCCATTATCTCCCAAAGCAATATTGCTCTGAGAGGAGAACACAGGAGTCTCCCATGTTTTATGGGCAGCCAGTGGGCAGCTCCAAGCTTGAAGTACTGAAATGCTATTTTTTATCACCAGAAAACTTGAGGGAGAAGATGGGTCTTGCAAAAGCCCTCCCTGTTCCACAAAAAAAAGTGCTTAAAACCAAATGAAACCCAGGCAGACATTGCAGGTAAGGGCCCACTGAGGGACAAATGCTTGTCTCCTCCCTACCCTAAGGACTAATTGTTTATCAGGTATAAAACATTTGCCCTGTTATGAAGATCTTCAAAACACAATCAAAAGCATACAGAATGCCTTTGTTTCCAACTTAATAATCTAGGGTTTTAATAAGTATTCCAGCACAGAACAAATTAGTTAGATGGTAGCAGTTCCCAACCCTCCCATTCTGCTAACTGTTCCTCAGGAATAACACTGGAGAGCTGAAACAATAATTAAACTTGCTTCCACACTTTTTAATAGCTTTTTTAATATTTGTGACAAAACAGATTGTAAGTAGAGTGAAAAGTCTGCTTTTCCTGACTTAACTGCAGCTTTCCAGAATCGCCTACAGTACTTCCTTGTAAATGCAGCAGAGTTGTATTATTAATCCATTGTATGAACATCACAAAAAAGATGAAGTATCCCAGTATAAAAAAAAAATAGCTTAAGGATAAATAAATTTATAATTAGTCAACAGAGATCAATAATCACCTCTGCACTGGAAAAAAGTTTGTTTTTTCCCTAAAGCCTGTTACGACCAGATACACAAAACCATTTTTCTATACTTGTTAAAACCAGCTCCTTGTAGACTGTGCAGTAAATGTCAGAACACACACAAAAAAAAGACTATTTGAGCCCAAAATGTCCCCAGTCCATTAATCAGGTTCCAGTTCTAATACAGAGCAAAGCCTATCTTTTCCCATTCATTTCACACTTTTCTAGTAATAGTCATCCAAAAAGACTACAAAATCTGCCTCTCTTACTCTGCTTCCCCCCTTCCCCATATACTAAAACACCAAAATTAGTATAAAAGAAAGTTGTATTTTTCACAATACTTATACTGTATTGCATCAAACTTACTTAACAGGACTGATTCCTGTCACCTAACACAGAAAATCTCAATGGGAGCTGCAAAGGCCTAAGTGATTTTCATCTAATTTGGTTTTGAAAACAAGTCACTGTGTATCTTCTGAACACTGAAGTCTGATTTACATATTTTTATTACAATGCAATAAACTGCTGGTGACCTGGGTGTGTGTGTGTGTGTGGAGGTGTGTAGCCATCACTCTCCAAAATCCAGCTAGCACTCCAAGTGTAGCTAGCTCCATGCATTCCACCTACCACTCACTGGTGGCCACCTAATCTGTTGGAGTCTGTGAAAAGAAAGTTGTTGGTGGGGTGGTTTTCCTGTTGTTGTTGTTTTGGGGTTTTTTCCTATGTCAGGAAGAATATGTTTCACCTCAACTGGCAAAAAAAATTAGATTTCATTTAAATACAAAATTATAAATTTAATTACACTCATCATTTGCTGAAAAGTTTTTTCTTTCCCCTATCTAGCTCCTTCAAACTATGTTAATCTTTGACTGTTCTGCTCAAACTATATCTAATCTTCCTTTTTTTGAGAGACATTTTGTTTTCCTGAATAGCTTTAAAGAACATTCTTTAATAAAATTATCACCATTTTATTAGACAAGAGTGAGACTACCTCCTAACAAAAATAGCAGTAAACAAAAGGGAAGAAATTTGCTCTGTTGAAGGTAGGTTAATATTTATATAGTGTTGTCTTCTGGGGAAAAAATACAGAACACACTACACTGAATTAGAGTCACTAAACAAGCTCCGATGAAAAATGAAGCAAAACAAAACAAAAAATATTGTGGACATGCAAGTAAGACAAGAGTTAACTTTTTCACTCTTTCTACTGCCAAGATGATAGTAATGACTGGGATGATAGCTGTTAAGTCAGAACCAGCACCAGTTTGCCTTCCAGCAAACTACTCTCTATTGAATTCGCAGCAAAACCAATCCCAGCCGTTCATGTGTTCCTCCCAAACTCTCCGAGTTACTTTTACAAATGAATTAAAAGACACTTGTTAGGAAAATCTAGAATTCATCAGATATTGAATCAATTATTAGCCACCTGGCAGCTAGCAATATCTTCCTTGTATTACCAATTCAGTGCTCCCACTGTAAGACAGAGATTAATGCAACAAATACATTTTAGATGCACATTTAACTGAGTGCACCATCAGCTCTGAATAGAGTCCATAAATGGCTTACTTTCCTGCATAATTCACATTATAAATAAGATCCACTGACCTTTAAGAGGGTGCAGGAAAAAAGAGCAAACCAAAGTCTGATTTAACTACAACTTTCTGAGCACAGTTTGAAGCATTTTCAATTATCTTTTATCAAATACTCAGTGAAACAGAGGAGATTAAATTAAGTGCACTTCAACTGAATCATTTTCTGCAGAATCAAGCAGTCTCAAATTGCTTTGCAACTTGATAAAGAGTAGAAAATCCTACACGTAAGTGAAAAGCAAGTACAAATGTATTATATTCGTATGATACAAAGGCTTTTCTAAGATTAATATTATTTTAGCATTAAGAACATAAAGATACTAATGTGTACTAAGTAGGATTTATCACACAAGAAACAAAATCCTTTGTGCTTAATTTCTTGAACGTGTATTAACAAAGTCCAAGACTGCCGCTGGGAATTTCCCAAGGCACCAAAGAATCCATGCCTTATGCAGACACAAGGAAGCCAGAAAGCTCCAACTCCAGTTTCTCAGCTTTTATCACTGTCAATCATGTTGTCACAGAACAACTTCTACATTTCCCCTGGTTTAAAGATTATACGAACAATAACCTCAAAAATTGCTGGGTTAATTGCAACGTTATCCATAAAGGAGGAATGTGGGCCTAAAAGATCTATCCCCTGCTCTCCTAGATGCACATAATGTTATAGTTTTCAGCCTTCCTCATGCTAGCTCGGTATAGCATGTCCTAATCAAACCTTACACGTTAAATAAACACATTAGTTATATTAATGTTTGGCTCTTGTATTCTTACTATTTTCTGCCTGAGGTACCATTAGACATGTGCTTTGGCAAAATCTGCATCATCTCAAGACCCCTGGCCTGATGTTTTCTGGTACAGGTCTAATCTTATTGAAAGCCTCTGGAGAAAATCTGAAAACCAAGAGACTCGGCTGCACAAAGGCAGATACCACACTTCGAAGGCCACTGAGGTCAAAATCAAATTTATTTAATGGTTGTGTTTTGTGGGATACATTAAAGAAACACGGTACACAGATATCCAGACTTTTTTCGTTATCTGAAGATCTTAAAACACATGTTCCTGCCCTAATCATTTAAAGTTATTTAAATATTAAAATGCATTATGTAAGGCAAACTCAGAAGGATAAATTCTACATTCAAAGCTTTACAATCAAACTTAATTGCTTCTGATTTAACTCCTTTGGGGGAAAAAACCCCACCTTACTTACTAGAATCTCAGTCTTACAAAAAAAGTGATTTCTAAATTACTCTAGCCCTATGTTCATACTTCATATGTTGGTGGTATCACTGTCAGAATCTACCCTGCTTATAGTCAGGGGCAGATACACAGGAAATCCATTAATCCAAATTCACAAACTCTTAACCAGCAACCATCAGCTGAATCAGCAACCTTGGCTGACAGGATAAACAAAACACTAATGAATTTATGACAGTATTTCCCTCTTCTGTAGACAGCCAAAATAATTTTGACACATTTATGTACATCAACTTTAGCAGCAGATGTCAAGTGAGTTAACTTGTTTGTCTACTCCCCATCCATCCCAAGCTTAAAACCTTCCAAACGGAATCCCAGAATGTTTCCTGGCTAGAAGCTATGTATGAAGCTATGTTTTCAAGAGGAAAAAAAAAAAATAAAAATTGTTTAGGCTAATCCAGCAAACAAGAAGAAAATCTTGTTCCTCCCAGCAAATGCAAGGCAGGGGATGATGAATGGGTTTTCTGAGGTTCACAATGTCCCAGAGAATGGAAAGAAAATATTGCGTATCCCTCTTTTCCATATGAGGGAACTGTGATATTTTTTTTAATATTAAGACAACATAGATAAAACATATTATGCCTTAAATGAAGGGCCTTGACCGAGATCCTGCAAAAAATAACTGATCTAGTTTGCATAGTAGTCCCTCTTACTTAAAGCTTTACCCTTGAGTTTTTTGGATACTGGTTCCAAAACTGCTCTTCTCTTTGGAATTTCAGACTCAATAATGAGATGAACATCGTGAAATCCAAACTCCAGCAACGCTCAAATGCAGCAACTTCAAAATGAGTTAGATGTAACTGGTAGACATTTTAGCACAGAAGAGCTGCTTCTCTGTGCAAGGAAGCAAGTCTACAAGCAAGGAATAAAGCATCATTTTTCAATGGGTGTGGAAGAGCTACATTGCATGAAATACTTAATAATTCACTTAGCTGAACAAACGTCTTACATTTTCCAGCAAAATACAAGTCAGAAACATGCTGAAGATGTATTTATTGCAAAAATCTTACCACAGTGACAATAATCACTGTCAAAAAGCGAAATATATACTCATTTATACATATGTTAATGGAAACAGCTTAAAACCCTCTCCTCTGGAATTCAAAATGAACCTGCAATCACACTGCATTCCATTTTCTTTTTCCATCACTATGAAGTCTGCTATTTACATCATTTGACTCTACCTGGTTACCCAAGAAATGACATTTCAAACACAGTATTTGAAAGACAGTCTTGGCCTCACCTTCCAGTGTTCAGAAGCACATATTTGAAAATCCCTAATGGCAAAACACAAGCACAGAACAAAGACATCTATGAGGCAAGGGCAGAACAGGGATGTGCGTGTTTCTCTGAATAATAGGCTGGAACAATTAATTAAAAGTTGAAAAGGACAAACTATAACCACATCCAGAAACAACAAATAACCTCTCCTGAAGCAGTAACAGACAACACACTATTTCCAAATAAATACTGAGGAGCTCTATAAAGATAAGTTTATCCATGATGCACAGACAAGGCTACCATTCAAACAGGAGGCTGTATTGCCTGCCTTTGCCTTTTTACTATTGATGTTTTTTCCTTCCCTTAATTCCTTTCTGTGAAGGCTTGGGCCCAAGAAAGGCTTACTCATTTACAGAATTGAAAATAACCCCAACATCTGGTAGATTGCATTAGCTCAGCCTTTCAAGGTTTGCCACAGAGCCAGGCAACATTCACCCTCACAGACTCCACCAAGAAAGTTCTCAATTACTTCTTCCCCCTTAATATAAGGACTTCAATTAGAATATTTTTCTTCTTAGGAACAAGTATTTGTAATATTGCATGTCAGCCTGCAGGACTTGATAGTTCTCATGGTATGAGAATAGATGGGATTTGGATGAGGTTTGTTTGGGTTTTTTTGAGGGGGACATGGTTTTTGTGTTCTAACATTTCGAAACAAACATCTAATATCTCACTACATGTATATAAACAAGAATCATCATAATACAGCCAAGCTTTTTGGTAGATTAGGATTAATTCCTACTTTTAGAAACAGAAGAATAGAAAAACCTGGAGTTGAGGAACTTTCAAAGCCAAGTATATTTTTTGCACTTGCCATCAATGGATTTCTCCCAGATTCACATTTTGAATTCTCATAAACTTTCCTCCTGGTTTACCACAGCATTCAGAACAGTCTTTTAGTTTAACTACACTGTTTGGTAATCCAGAGCTGCTCCAAACATGCAAGATGTAGGCACACACTGCTTGGGACTTGTCCTTTGTCTTTCTCCTAGTGACACCTGCCACTCCATTTGCTGGGCACTACTTAGGCCTACTGAGCATCAGGCTCCTGCCTTCCCAGAGTGAGCCATGGGAAGATGATCCTGGAAATACAAGGGACAAGAGCCAGATCAGAACCTAGCATGGCAGAACTACAATTTTCTCATGTTTTCCATTCCCATGGGTGTACTCACATTTATCTACATCAAACTTAATTTACAATTTTGTGGCTTAGTTAAGCAGGACTGTAAGAGTGTTGCGCAATTCTTTAGAGCTGGCCTTTAACTACCCTGAATAAATTGGTACTTCATTACCTCACTGTTCACCTGCTCTTCCAAATCATACAGCCAACACAACAGGGAGTAGAAATCCCTTTTTTTCCAGTATGTTATTACAACGTTTCCAGCTTTCCAGAGTTGATACTGCCTATTTCAAAATTTATTTATACTTGAAAGTTACTGTTTAATTTGACATTTAGGGCTACAGAACACAGTGCTTTTCTGCAGGGGAAAAACACCCCACTGTCTTACTCATACTCTTCATTTTTGGCAGTCTCTCTCAGAAACACTTTGTCTCATGGCAGAGATCATTATCCTGAGATGATGCAGCCTGTGTGCAGGAATGAGCTATGTGCCATTATGACTCTTGCAGTAACAGACCTGATTCCAGTTTCACACTGTTACAACACGTCACACTTTGTCCCTATTTCATTGCTCTTGAGTCCATTAAGAATGACAGTTTGATCTATTAGCAGGGACTTGGCTCAAAGGGAATGTAAAATAAGGAACTCCAGCTTCAGGATAAGTGCTGCACCCTGCTACTTAGAAAACTAGAGTAAGCTCGTTTAAATGTCATTTCAGTACACAAAAAGCTTTTTCCATGTTTACAACACTCATTTTGGCTTTTGCTAACATCCCATTTTATAAAATTTCAAGTCAACCTGCTACAGCAGCTTCACTGCAAGATGAACTAACAATCAGGTGGGCCTTCTGTCCTGATGACCGCTGAAGCACAGGGATTTATTCTGAAGAGCTAACACAAGTCAACAAAATACAGAAATGCAGACCAGGTGAGACTTCACACATTTAAGCAAGGCAGTAGGTAAGAGAAGAGAGGAAATGCAATGAAACAGTTGAGTGCTTACACTTGTAAAGAAATCTAACTTAGCAGCTTATGCCTAGTAAGGAGACAGTGACAGGCCAGCAATTCAGTTACTGAGGAATTTCTCTCAAACTTGAAGTACATGGCCAAAGCTTAGATTACATCCCAAGACCTAACAGATGGAAGATGAAATTAACAGCCACCAAATTCAAGAATAAAACTTCCAGTCAGCATATCTTGGTTTCATACAATACCATAGTTAAAGATAATAATGGAGTTACCTCTGTGAAGCATGGGCTTCAGCAACTGGTAATTTTTAACACAGTAAAGAGCAGGTAGAAACTAAAAACTGGGTCTAATTATAAAAACAATATGGGAAGTGACAATCTGCAGAGCAGTAAGAGGTTTACCTGATGCACAACAGCAAAAGGTGCATATTACATACTATAGCAGCCAAGCCAGGAGGAAAACAGGTCTCAGCTGAACTGAGAAAAGGCAAATTTTGAGCACATAAGTAAGTACCTTGTCAAGTTTCGGCATAAGTCAGGGGTGTGAGGGGGAAATCAAGGGAGTGATTATTTTCCTGTACAATGAAGAATCTCAACTGTTCTTGCTGTCTCTTCACACTACACAAACATTTCAGAAGAAAACATGAGAGGCCAGGATAGGAGGGCTGGGGTCCAACTCACTACGGCTTACCGTACCTCATAGCTAGAAACTGGTTTGAAGACTGAAACATGAAATTAACCTCTATTCATAATACCACCTCCCTGTATTGTAGCCATTTATCATCATTCATTAGCAGAGATCTCCTGAAATATTTAAAGAGGAAGATAACGGTAACATGGGATAGAAGGTACAGGCAAATATGAGCAACCACTGTGAGTTACAAATTAGTTCATGTTTCTTTAAAAATCTCTTCCTTTTGTGATTTTCTTAGTGGTTTTTCAGTTTCATCTGCCTTTTCAGATTTTAACAGACATTGCTGCTTGTACTGGAATACAAGAGAGACACTTCAAGACCTCAATTAGAAATTCAAAGAATGGTTTTGAGGAAGACTGTTTTCCTCTTCTAACTCTGAACTGTACATTGGTTTTGGTCTAACTTCTTCACACAGGTAACTTAGTCCCTTTCCCCCTCTCCTTAATTACAAAAAGCAGAAGTGGTCCTACACCTCTGTGTGCCCTTCTTTCATTTAACCAACTGCATTTCAGACCCATATTCAGAAGCATTTCAGAGGCCTGCACAAAACAGTTGGTTGCCAAAATACTTACTTTAATGACTTTGCAACCCATTGAAACGTGCTTATGATGGTCTTAAAAATCTATGCACACATCACACTTTTGCAGTCTTTCATTGGCAATGCATCTTCATAGGCAGAGTATTTTCAGCACTTCAGTACTGGGAGGAAGGGAAAAGAAATTTGAGAACTGCAAGCACGCAGTACAAAGAACACGAGCAGCACTGGGTACCCAGACCTTGGCTTGTCAGAGGTGCAGTGTCTGCACAGTTTTCTCCCTGCTCACTCCAAGTATAAGGCTTCTGACAGTCACCCAAGTGATGCCTGTTTGCTTGCACATGGATTGAGACAGCCCTAGCGACACCAATCTGTCACTTCAGTCCAGTAGTTAGGGGAACATCAGCTAAGGGAGACTGCAGGGCAAGACTCAAGGAGGTCAAACAGGAGGAAAGAAAACCAGAAGAGGCAGCAGCCTGTGCTCCAGTCTCCTCTAACTCCTGTAACTGCAGAAAAGCCTGCACAACAGCATTAATTGATAAATGTGACTAAACAACCTAACCTAAAGCAGAAACCTGTACTACTCTAATTTTGAACTTAGTCTCTAACATTTTCATTAATCTTGCCTTATTTATCATTTGTATCTTTGGAGTCTCACAGGTGAGAAAAGTTCTGAAGCTAAGGACTGTGTGGACAATTGGGTGCTGAGCATCTCCAAGCATGGAGACTCTACAACCTCTCTTTGCCATCCTGTCATTGCAAGGGGATCAAAAACTCTAGTCTGGTATCATAAGCCAAACTACACGGGGCACACTCAGCATGAGGGAGGAATCAATTCAAAGGGAGAGACAATTTAATTTAAATATACCTACAGAAGAATGAAGTGAGGGGAGTATTATTTCTGAAATAAGAAACTAACAAGCATGTTCTTAGAAATCAAAATTAGGTAATGACAGGTTTCAAGTGTGATACTGCTGCTTCCAGAAGAAGGAGGCCAGTCAGTATTTCTTATTCTCTGTTCTAACATATCCTTGCAGTCAGTTACAGCGAGAACGAAAAGATGTATCAAACCATTTCACAGAGCTGTATTCCCTACTGCCCTACTTTCTAGGAATTATCAAGAGAGTAAAATGTGGTCTTCCAAAACCTCTCTCTTCAACACTGCTGACTTGCAATCACAAAACTGGGTGGCAAGACAGAAGAGCTTTATCACTTGAATACTTAGCCTTTATACAGTCAGTGCCTCCAAAATCCTCGTTCTTCAGGGACTATCATCATTGGCCTTCCCAATCATATTTAATATTACTACCCATATACTATAAAATTCTCTTTAAATGGAATAGACAGCTGCAAGAAGCCATGAGAAACTTCATTCCTTTGAGCACTGGCATTACTGTCCCTCGTTAACAATCAATAAAATAAATCCCTGCATGTGCCCTTCACTTGGCCACCATCAGAAATCAATACTGAGAGGAATGAGGAATGGTGTGCTCACCTGCCCCTCCCAATGCTGCAGCCAGGGAAGGGGAGAACAAGCTGTCTGGGGGACCTCTGGCAGTTACTTCACATCTACGTTAAAAATCTCCTGCAAGTGCCAACTGCACAGATTACACAGCTTTTTATCTGCTTTACAGCAAACAAAGCAGTTGCCAAGATAAAGCCACTGTGTGCAACCCAGCAGGGTTACAAACACACAATGGCAAATTTAAAAGGTAATAGGAAAAAAGCAATTACCTACTACTACCCATCCTCTCCTGCCACTGTAAGACTATACTGGAGTCAGTCTTTGGCTTCAAGTCAAGGGATAAAGAGAAAAAGAAGTGCATAATCTTCAGGTCTTTATGCAATTCTGCTGTTCAGACAGAGCTGTTTGCTACCTTCTGTACTCTGACACGAGGGTTTGACTTTGCCAGGGGTTCCCTTCCAGTCTCATGCACTCTTATAACATTCCCACACAGAAGGGATTAGGACAACCCTCTTCCATCAGCAACTCTTACCGAATATTAGCATTTGAAATTAGGTTTAGATCACGTAAGAGATCACAAAGGCACAACCAACCACTTTTCTTTTTCCTTCTCAGATTTTTTGGGACTGGGATTAAAGGGAAGCTAACAGAAAATTAGGTTTTAGCCCAAACCCCAACTATGCCTGAATCTACCAGCAAGATGTCTTCCTATCCCTTAAATCTCTTGTTATCCCCCCATTAAAGACAGGGGTTTACAAAGCAGAAATTAAATGTCAGGTTTTTTAAATTACAGTTGTACACTGGTTTCAACATGCTTTCATCACTGTAAATCCATTTAGCTTGTTGCTGTCCCCATGACTTTCTTGCAAATGCAGATTTCCAGTTTGGGTTTACGTCTAACAGTAGCAAAAGCTGTCTGTTTTCTGTGTTTGGAGACAAAATACAGGATATTATGCATCTAATCTACAGATTAGCATAAGCAGCATAACCATCTTTTCACAGCACTCAGGAGAAAGCAGCTGAAACTCAGATGAACATACCAGATATATTCATTTCCAAGTAAAATGCAGAGGAAGTAAGGGTTTGGTCTGAGTTCTTTCGCTTAGAAAAGAGGAGTAGGGGGATGCACTCAGGGTTTTTTCTCAAAATGTTGGACCTCCCTTATTTTATTGAAGACCTTTTACATTCAGTATACTAAAACTAGGATGAAAAAAAGAACTCCTCTAGCTCTGCCCGACCCAGATATGAAATTATAGTTAGGTCATATTTAGACTTTCAGAGATGACCTAATATACTGAACATCAAAGTTGGACCAACCTGTTTCTTTACGCTTTGTTAGACAAACCTAGAAGTTTGTTCAGTCACAGGACTGGCTGTCATATGCTCTAAACATTTCTGACTGAGATGAAGCTGCTCCATGACAGCAAGCAAATTTCACTTTGCCATACACTCTTTCTTTGCCTACTCTGCATTTTGTATGACAACCCAAGAAAACCATAACCCTGATCATAAAACCATCTGGGTGACCATGCCAGACAGAACTATGTTGAAGATCTTTCCAAGTCTCTTTGAATTTTCCGTTGATGTAATAAACGCTGAGACACTGGTCCTAACGTGAAACATGTTCCGGAGCAGAGCTTTCAACTGCAAGACCATCCAGGCAAATCTCATTCCTAGCATACAACTGCCAAAAAATGTGCATGACTAACCCAGTATCTTTAGACTCCCTCTACCAGAATTTTGACAGCACAATTGAGCTCTTTCTACAGTATGAATCTTAAATAGGTTAAATTTGTTCCCCACGAGCATGTTGCTCTCCACAGCCTAGAAAAGGAGATGAAGGCAATTAACTAAGGTAGAGACAAAAGGTAAAGTGAATCCAGACCCTGGTCTCTACACAACCCCCATAAAATCATCTCTGCTCTCAGCTAAGCAGCTACTACCGTCACCCATTTCCCACAGTCAAGCCAGTTAAAAGATTTGAGTCAGCAGAGCAAACCAAAGAAACAAAAACCCCAGCAGTCACAGTCCATCCTCTGCTATATACAATGTGACGGCAGTACACGTACACCTCTAAATGTAAAAGCTGGGCTGTCCATCCATTTGGTTTGAACACTTGCATGACAGTAAGGAGAAATGAGAAGGTTTTTTTCCTCCTATCTATGCATCTTTCTGTGAATTTCTTTTGAAGATGGCAACCACACTACCCACATGCATAATGCCTACAAGCTGAAGAAAGTGTCAATTTCCACCAGCCTCCCACCAGCACAACTGACACCATCTGAGCTCTGAGATTTAATCCGATTCAAGTTAACCAACCTCCTGAACCACACTCAGCAAAATATATTTTACTTTTTCCCTTTCAGGAATCCCTTCTCCCCTCCCAAGGATTTAGAACACTGCTCAGAGTGACTAGCTCTTTTTGAAAACAGATTTTTTCAAATAACACAACAGACTGATCTGTGAGGAAGCCAAAATTAATGCCCTCATTTTCAACCCAGGTACTTAAGATGTAGTTTTCCATGTCTTCTACTAGACAGCAAAAGTAAGTATAAAACCTTGACAGTATGATAAATATCATTTTGAGGTAATGGGTACACTCTAAATGCAAACTTAATTAGAATAGAATTGAAAAGTTAAGAAGCCATAAAAAAACATGAATAAAACATTGTCCAAAAGTACAGATAATGGATAAAAAAAACCCTACCCTTTTTCTCCCTACTCCTTCACTCAAATCTTTCTCTAAAATCTGCTGCCTTTTTTCACAGACATGTTTTGCTCAATCGTGCATTTGCTAAATGCTGACTGCTGTAAGGGTTTGCTCCTAGGTTAAAAATCTGAGCTGGTTTCTTCTTCTGCTGTAAAAAGCTTCTACAACAACATAAATTCTAAGAGGGTAGGAGCAGCTTTCTGCCCCACCTCATGGATTTTCACATAGACACCTCCCAGCTGTGGGACTCTAAACGACCCCTGAGAAAGAGGATGGTGAAGAACTGTAGGAGCAGTACAGTCATGCCTACATTTAACCTTCAATCACTGCTTTAAAAAGACCTGCTGATGTAACTCCACATTTGAATTACAGCAAGTGTAATGTTCAACTTGAGGACTGTACAATTTACAGGCTAATGCCTTGAAAACATAACAAAAGCAACCTAGCCTTGCATATGAAGTATTTTTAAACAAGGAGATGCATAACTAGACAAGTAGCAAGTCTTCTCAGTATTTCAGCTTTACTTTCAAACCTGTGTTGGTATTTTTTTTTTTAAGGTAATAACAGATCTTCAGCAACAAGGGAGTTTTTATAGAGGCTGTCAATACAACAGTCTACATTTCCAGCTTTCCTCAGAGCTGACAGGAGAAATTTTGTGTATTTCTACTAGGTAAGGTTAGAATCACCCCAGCCTCCCATAAGAATTCTTGCACTTCATGAGCTGTTCTTCCCCTTTTTTTGTTCAACTACTACAGCCCAGTCAGATTTCAGAAGCACAGTGCAAGTAACAAAAGGCATCAATTATCAGCACTTGAAACAAGAGAAATACTTCATATGTAGGGAACTCTCCATTTCATTTGAAGATCACAAAGTTAAAGATAATTTATTCATTTGGTTTAGTAGTAGAATGCAAAGTTTTGGAGTAACTGCCTTATTTGCTTGTTTCTCAAAAATCAATTATGAAAGTCTTCTTTTGTGCAAATGCTTTATTTAATCTCTTGCTCACTGTTAAACTTGAATGCCAAAAGAAAAACAAATGCAACTTCCTGCTATTGGGGAACACTGTACTGAGGACTTTTCATACATTTTCTTTATACTTACATTCTTACAAATTATGTATGTGAGAAGCAGATGATGAGCAGCAATTTGGCAACACTTCACCATCTGCTATTTGCAGATCTAGTCAAATTCAGAGTTAATTAAAGATTAAAAACAAGGGCCGACACTTTTGAAGCAAACAGCTTCTTTCCTGGTATGACTGTAAATAAATAACTTTGGTAGGTTGTTCCCACTCACTCCAACACAATCATAAATCTAAAACATCATAAGGGCAACACAACTTGCACTCATAAAATACCTGTATATCTTTTCTTTTAATTGAAAAAAGATACTAAAATCATGTCAGCTTTTTTAGAATGCCACAATCACACCAGGCTATGCAAAGCCCTATTCAGGAAAAAGTCTATCTGAATTATAAATATAAATTATAACTGAAAGACTCTTTTAGAAAGGGCTACAGAAAACATTAGACAGAGAAAAAAAATTAGTCAGCTTGTAACATCTTTTACCATTTATTACATATATATTTAAGCAAGTAATATTTAATTAAGGGTGAATGAAGAAATAAGATGACCGTGATGGGTCCCTTGCATTACTACACTGATAGCAGGCTACCTTCCTGTCATCCAGTCTACATCTCCTATGTTGCTTCTGCAAGAACCAGCTCGTGTTAGAATACCACCCTCCCTCCTCAGGGCTCCCAGACCCTCTTCTCTACAGCCTTTCTTCAGCTGCCTCCCTCATTTACTGAACTCTTCTGACAGAGCTGGGAAAGAACAACGACAAGATACAAAACTGGAAAGGGTGCAACAAGTCCTCCCAAGATGCTGGCTCAGGTGTATGAAGCAAAGGCTCCTGCTTAACTCTTAAGAGCAGTCACCTGAGCTTGGTGTTTCAGAATGGGTCGGAAAGCTCTGCTCTGTTTCCTCTGCTACCTGAGCCCGCAGCTGAGCTGTGCCAAGTCCAAAAACTCACCAGGCTGCTGCACAGCAGCTCACTGTGGCTGGCTGCCAGGGAGAGAGAGTAGTGCTGGTGGAGCTGAGCTTCGCGGGATGCCGCCTGCCAGCTGCCCCTGCCTGCTGCTCAGCGCTCCTCAGGCAGCTGGAGAGCGATCCATGGAAACACCGCAACTGCCAGGGTGCAGGATGCAGGGGTACAAAAGAGACCCAAAGATGGGGAGCCAGCTTGGAGAATGTTGGGGGACAGAGCAGGAGTGGGCTATGAGCTGAAAAAAAAAAGGCAAAGTCTGTCCCCTCCCCAGCAACCAGAAGCTGGTGATGGATTGAGAGATAACTACTGAAAAGTAATTATACCAGAAACAGACTACTTCTGTAGATTGCAAACAATTTTTTTTAATTAAATGTCAAACATCAGTCTTCTTGCTTTCTCCTCCTTATTTTTGCAGCAGTTAAAATTTTCAGAACTGGTTGTGTGAGCATCATGGCAGCAATCAAGCTTTGGTTCACCAGCACTTCACTGAAGCTTACCGCCTGTGAGACTGGTACCCAGGAAACAGGGCAAATAGGGCTTCAGGGAGCCTGATTTGGGTTAAATACTCTTTTGTTTCAACAAAGAAAAGCTGAACCAATGGAAATTTTATGTCAAAATGTTTAATTTCTAAATGCCACCATTAAATTCTCCCCAGCTTTTAAATAACTCTCTGTAAGAAGTTGCCCCACACAGTTGGGGCTTACTCAGTCCCCCCCATGTCAGGATAGAGGAGAGAATCGGAAGAGTAAAGTGAGAAAACTGAGACAAGAGTAGCTTAATAGCTAAAGCAAAAGCCATGCACACAAGCAAAGCAGAACAGGGAATTCACTCACCACTTCCCATAGGCAGGCAGCCATTCAGCCTTTCCCAGGAAAGCACAGCTCTTTTCCCAGGAAAGCACAGCTCTATCACACATAACACTGACTTGGGAACACAAACACCATCACTACAAACGTCTGCCCCTTCCTCCTTATTCCCCCCACTGCATATGCCAAGCAAGATGCCATTTCATGTGGGATATCCCTTGGGTCAGTTGGGGTCACCTGTCCCAGCTATGTCCCCCTATTTGTGCACCCCTAGCCTCCTCACTGGTGGGGTGGGATGAGGCACAGAAAAGGCCTTTAGACTCTGTGCAAGTGCTGCTCACCAATAACAAAAACATTCCGGTGTTATCAACACTGTTTCCAGCACAAATCCCAAAACCAGCTTCATACCAGTTACTCCAAAGAAAATTAACTCTATCCCAGCAAAAATCAGTTGACCATTCCCCTCAAGCTGGTTACTGCACTTGAGAGACTTGGTGCATCACATCTAAGACCATTTTTTCAGCTGTGTTTCCACTGCAGTCTAAATTTAGTTCACGCTGTCTCTGTAGAAGATTTCCTGAAGTGAGTATCAATGATATATTAGAGAAATATTGAGGTTAAAAAAGGAGATGCTGATTGCATCACTCAAAGCATTCTCCTGACAGGGCATGATTTCAGCTGTTTTGCAGAGTCAAATTTTAAAATATCAGGTGTTAACTTTTAAATTCTTCTTGTCACTGATATCAATTTATCAGGAGAGGTTTGAGGGTCTTCTGCTTTCTTCTGGACAGACTTCAGTAAAATTATTCATTAGTCAAAGTTTTATATTTCTATTTCTTAAACTTTCTAATTTCAAAACATTCATTGGTTCCAGACCCTCAGCATCAGGTCGTTCCTCATTAAGTTAGCTACAACCATTCAGCCTTTCAGTTTCTAAATACATTTAAGAGAGAAGAAAGACAGGCAGTAAACAGCACAAATTATTTCATGTGTACAACCCTGGAACACAATAGGACAGACCTCCAAGATCAAGTCCAACCTTTATGATGCAAATTTTAGATATTATAATTGGGAAGGCTGTGGTGAACAATCAGTGGGAACACCATCCACAGCCCTGGTGACCTGCAATCAAGAAATAAACTCATATCTAACAGGTGCAGAGCAGGGCTGTGATGATGACAGCAGCAATCCTGGGTCTGTTTTATGAGACACTAAAGGGGTTTGCCTCCTTTGGCTAGGCAAAAATGAAGGTGGGAGAAGAGAGGGAGAAGATGGTTTTGTTATCCCTACAGCAGGCAACAAAAGGGGAAGAAATATGGGCGGGAGAGAAATATAGGAAATCTGGGTGGACAGTGCTGACCAGAGAACAAGTGGGTATTAATTGGGTCATCAGTAAGAAGCTTGCCAGACATGAGCACTAAAGAGGTCTCACACCGTCTCTGAATCCAGGTAGACTGGAAAATAAATATTAACAGTGTTAAAGTGGAGCTTGAACCATTCCTGGAGAGGGCTGCAAGAATGCTAGAAGTGACAGATGAGTGGATTCAGTGCTCTAGGAGAGGTCCTTCCCAGTCCTGTAGTTCCTCCTTTCTGCAATTTTAAAACAACCCTCCAGATTCCCCATCAGCTGCCATTAACTGCTTTGCTAATTTCATCGCTGGTGTCATGCATACGGATTTTACAAACAAAAGTTCAAATAAGCAGCTTCCCAGAGGACTAGCACCTGCTAGTTCATTATCAACCTATGATTTATCTATGCAGAAACACAGGGAAGAGCCCTAACAGCCACAAGGCTGGTGAGGCACTGGAACAGGTTACTCAGTGAAGCTGTGCATGTCCCATCTCTGCAGGTGTTCAAGACCAGGCTGGACAGGGCTTTGAGCAATCTGGTGGAGTTGAAGGTGCCCACAGCAGGGGAGTTGGAACCAGATGATCTTCAAGGTCCCTTCCAACCCAAGCCATTTAAATTTTTTTAAAATAAATTTAAAGGCAGCACTGCTAGGAGAGGAGAGAAAGAAGAGGACAGAGGCTCCAGATTTAGAGGCAGGAATTTCTTTGGAAATCAACACTTACAAATACAGTCTGGCTGCAGCAATACTTCCCAGCACAGGCAACTCTTAGGCACCTGTCACTCTAGCAGCTTTACTTGATAGTCACTATCTTCATATTTAATTTTTTAAGTATTTCCTGTATGTAATCTTAATAATTTCATAGTGTGGATACACATGCAATGACTTCATGTATTTATATATATATATTCTTATCCAAAAGTTAGTAAGTGCTCAGGAAAAGTACTAGTGCATATAGTAATTAAATTTTTAATAGTGGCATATATTTGAAACTGCATCACAGTGATTTGAGAGTTCACTTTCTGAACTGAAATGTTGATGAACCTTTCAGTAAAACAGAGGTGAGCCCCTTAATAAGGTGGCAAGAGAGAAAACGGAAATCACTCAGAATTGAGCATTTCTGTATTTACAATTCACATATTTCCTTTAGTTCCCCTTTAGTTCCTTTTTCTCCTTCCCTTTTCACTAGAAAGGCTGCACACAGATTTATAATAAAAGATTTTCCATGTTTTGGGTTAAGGGTTAAAAGGATAATGGTTTATCAGTCTAAGAAAGGAAAACAAACCATATGTCTGCAGAACAAACTAAACGTGCTTCCTGTATATTCTCATATTTTGCACAGTTTTATGAACTAAAAGAAACGGCAGACCAAAATGATGGCCTGCATGCAGCCACAAACAGTAAACAGATACAGTTTTGAAGCCTATACACTGATCAAGTCTCTTCTGTAGGAGAGGTTTTCAAAAAACATACAATAACAACAAAACCCCACAAAATAATGAGATCATCCAGGTTTGTTTATAAATGGATAAGGAGAAGAAGGGGCCTCCCTTGTGAAATACTTACCAGCAAGGGCAACTCTGTGCTCCATATGACAAGGATTACAAAGGTCAAACTATACAGAAGTCTGAAACTAACAGATGGCATCAGTCTACTTTTTTCAAACTTAACAGGAACAAGCAAATCTAAGCTAGGAAAGCAAATACTTAAACAGTGCTAACAATTATCTGAGGAAAGAACAAACACAGAGCAAAACACCCACACATTCATGTCCTGGTACATGCACAGCATGTTACTGCAAATGTGACATTAAGAAACCAAGGGGGAAAAATTTGGTTAACTTTAGTTATAGAAAATATTAGAACAAATGCCAAAAGAAAGCCAAGCACCAGCACTCAGACAGTGAGACCAAGTAAATTCTAAGCATTTGATCCTGTAAAAGACTACTCTGAAAAAATACATTATCAAGAGATCACTTGTATCTTTTCCATTCCAGTACAAAGGAATATCATTTTTGTGAGCTGAGGAAATATTTTTACATATATTTTTACCATCCTGCATATTTCATATTAAAAAAATGAGGTGGCAGCTTCACTACTGACTTCAAGAAAAAGGTAAGTACCTACTTGATCCCTCCTTTCCTCAAATTATTTCTAGAAAGTATGATGTATGAACATTCAACCCCTACTTTTGATTTCAAAATGCATTTAAGCCTTCTATATTTTGACACAGTAACACATTAATTTCATATTTAAAGAATAAAAATTAAGCCATTATCATCATGAGAAATCAGAACACTTCAATTTTTTTCCAAAATGTTTTGAGGCCAGATACAATTAAAAAGTATAAGCCATAAAAGGCAGCAGCTCATCTTCTGTGGCCTTGAAGTAGCTTTTATTGATTTCATCTGGCTTGATATTAAAGAAGTGCTGAATAATAATAAAAGCCATTCTTTTCAGTTTCAGACTCCTACCACACTATTAAGTGGGCTTTTTTGCTTTTAAATAGATTTGGNCTTACAGTTTTGAATACAAATGGCTTGATTGTGAGAAGTTTCATTTGTCTGTATTACTTTCCTAAAAAATATGTTTGCTGCTGTTACAGTCTTAAAATGCTAAGCCTGCCTGTGCAGAGCTCAGTCACCTTCCCACCTCTCCGTGTTACTTCCAGAGGCTGAAAATTACAGTTCTGCCTAATTCCAGCCCTGGACTCCACACTTGAAAGTTGATTTGCAACTTACTGTATTTTGCTGTTCTCCAACAGTGTTTTTAGTACATATGGACTAGAAACAGGCCAAAGAGCTACACTGAGCTCCTACCACACTCACAGTGCCAGAACTGTGCTGCGAGTTTAACACCACCGCACGTGAACGAGGCGTGCTACACTAAATACATTTTGTACACCCCACAAATCATCTCTCCTGAGGCCCAGCACTTCACCCTATACGCCTGCATTTAAGTAAGATGCCCCTCTCAAGCTGGAAGAAGATGTATCTTGTCCCCCATTCCGAACACGAGCTCAGAAGGTTGCCTGAGCATGAGCAGAGGTGATGGTGCGTGTGGCCGAGTGCTTTGTGTCCGTGGGGCTCGGACCCCCGGCCGCCCCCACCACAGGCACACGGAGCGCCTTGCTCTGCCATGCTGTTATGGCAGACATCACTGGGTGGCACTGTTAGACAGTATTTGTGTCCCTGTCAAGGTAAGGAATATCCTCTCTCCCCACCTTGCCAATTTTTAGCAGCTGGTAGTGCAGCTGTGCAGCTTTTCCAAGGATGCTGCTGCGAACGGCAGCAGCAGCAGCGCTGCTCTCCGACATCACTATTCCCGTTACACACCTGGGAAAAAACAGCACTTGCTCATCAAGGAAATGAAACCTGGTGCTTTGAAAAAATTCTAGAAAGCAGTTTTGCTTTTTTCCACATCCAATAATGTAGGTGTAGAGTGTTATATTTACAAGTCCTCAAATACAAAATAGTTGTATTGAAGTTGTACCATTATTCCCTATAATTGTTTTGTCAATAAAGTCAAGTGTCTCAACAATCTCAAAAGCTGATGTCTGAAAGGCTACTTGCACTAGTACTGTTAGAGATACTCCCAGTCTTACTCTGTCTGCACCTGAAAGTTCCATTTTGCCCAACCAGAGAAAACACTTAAGTATTTTTTATTGCTGTGCTTTTCAAGATGCTGTCACAGGTTGCCCAGAAAAGCTGTGAATGCCCCATCCCTGGCAATGTTCAAGACCAGACTGGATGGGCCTTTGAGCAATGTGGTCTAGTGGAAGGTGTCCCTGGCCCATGGCACAAGGGTTGGAACAAGATGATCTTCCAACTTAAACCATTTTATGATTCTATGATAATTCTTAAATAGAGGTAACTTAGGTGCAATTAGAATGCTTTTTAAAATTATTTCTGAGAGTAACGTTCTTTACAAGTTAGCTTATTTTCAGTAATATACTCAGAACCGCAGTAAGATACTTACTGAAAGGCGGTAATGCTACTCCTGATGGTCCAGAATGTGTGGGCTAACAATCACCAGAATTCCGTGCAGGTTTTTCAACCTCCAGCACAAATTGAAAGGTTAATGTAATACTACAGGATGTGGAAAACTAGAAGCCAGTGCCTTGATAATGACTACACGGCTTCAAATACAGCTATTTGGCTAAAAGTAGGCTTGACTCACACAAAAAAATTTCAACTCTACAAATACATCTGAGGGTCAGAAGTTAACTACTGCATTTCAGATTGCAGATGATACATTAGTAACAATAGCTAAAAGCTTACTTAGTACTATTGACTGTGTTCACATTACACAACTTCATCATCAAAACCAACAGCTCTGCAGAAAAACCACCTCTTTTACAAGTAATAGGATGGGAAGGAGGTTGAAAAATTATGTCAAGATACAATAATTTGACAGCTTACAGGTTTTTCAGTGCTGCACCGTGTACAAGGAATTTGGAGAAGGCAAACGTTGAATTCAGAGCTGCAGAGGCCTCATTACATAATGTCACTGTGAAGTGGGTTATTAGAGATGTGAATGATGAGATTGTGACAGTCTTGGTCATTTGAGGATTCCACCACAGCTCCCACAGATGTATACACTGGATATTACACATGGTATTCAGCTTCCATGGACAAAAATGGCACGTTCTGGGTGACTTCCACAAAATCAGAACCTGATGTCTTGATACAACATAGAGAGGTTTGTTTTAAATTAAAAGAAAACTATCAACTTTTACACCAGAACTGATAAGTCAATGAAAATGCAACCTTAATTTTAAAGGTAAATTGACCCTTAAAATCTGTTTTATTCTGGTTTTTAACTCCACCCAAAGAAACCAAACAACCAAAAAACCAAACACACAAAAAAACCCAAACCAAAACAACAACAAAATACCATTGCTTCAGTAAGTCGAAACTTCAAGTCCTCCTACATATTATCTCCAAACTACTTAGCACCTACCCTTTGAACAGTCATGTCATACTATGAATTCAGGAGTCCAGACCAGCAGTTTTCATCTCAGCATCAACATGAGCTGCTTTACATGACACAATGCCTTCATTAACCAAAGCAGCTACAACGAAGAGCTGCCTCTAAAACATGTTGAAAATACTTAGCCTTCTTGCTTTTCCTCTCCCAACTGACAAATGTTTGTCTTCTGCCTTACACTGTTTTCAAGTTGGTCAAATCAACAAAATTTTGACTCCACAAAATTGTCATCAAGGACAAAAGAGCCACTAACAGAAGTTTTTTAAAGAAACAAATATTTCAGATCTAACGGAATATATACATTAATGGACTATTTTCAAAATAGACAGATGCATAAGGAGACACCTGTGTTTTGTCAAAAAGCATAATTACCTGGTTTCCACACATTTTCAGGTCCCAGCAGGGGAATGCAGGCCTTTGCACCAATAAAAGATGTGCTTTGAGCAGTTACAATTGTCTCTTCTCTCTCTGATTCTTTACCTCTTCTTGAAGGTACAGGATAAAAGCCTAACTAAAAACAATTCTTAGAAGCTGAACTGTACATGGTTCATTTTTCCCTTTATTTTAAGGTTCATAAAAACATCCGTTTTCTCACAGAGCAAAGGACTGGGCTGCACAGTATGACTGGCTGAAGAACACACTCAGCTCCAAGCACACACTCATGGCCTAGTGAGATGAAGAGGAATTAATTGTTTTCCCTCCTCGGGATGCCTGCCAGAGAGAGTGCAAGGCATGCAACACATTTACAATTTCACTTGACTTAAAAGACCAGCATACAAGTAGCAATAAATCAAACTCCTACTGATGTGCTTACTTGGTCCTTCTCCCTCCCTTGCCCTGCAATTCTGAAAACAAGTAAATTACAACCCCAGAGCGATAGAGCTCTGCTAATATTGATGGAAATTAACACATTCATTGAAGCAATTAGCAAGTTAAGAGACAAGAGTTAATCCTGACTGGAAGTAAAAGAGCTTGAATACAGCCTTTACCTTACACAAGTAAATCTTATTTTCAAGAGTTTAAAAGTGAGGCTTTTTTATTCTGACATTTAAAAAGTATTTTTTTTTAAAGGATATGCAAATCACTGTGTTAAAGTGTTATAATCTACACAGCAAATTCTACCAACTTTCAGTCAGCAGACACCTTTCTTTTGCACAAGCTTAAACCACACAGGCATTCTGCGAACTGTGTCCCTTTTATCTCTCCTCCCTTGGGCGCGGGCTTTTATTAAAAGCACCGAACTGTTGCCAGCGTGCTGGTTTAAACACCACCACTAATTACACTGGAGACAGATGATTTCTTGTAGGGCAGACGGCCAGGGCAGGTCCCCATGGGGTGGCTCCATGTCCCTGTCGGGCACCAGGGCTGGCCACTGCTTCTCCACACGGCTGCACTAAGTAGGTCAGCTGTCACCTGCGACGGGGTTCAAGCTTCTCACGCAAGAGTACATTATCAATCCCATCTCAGGATCAGTTTTCGACAGCTGAGACTCAAATCTTTTTGCCTTTAAAAAACCCTGAGTATTTTTCAGCCAAGAAACCCGCTTTCTTTCTCCCTTGGTTTTGTGAGGGAAAGGCAGCAGCTGGAGCAGCGCTCCAGGTGCAGTGCTGACCACCTCTCCCCCACCCACCTCTAGCCATCTGCTTTGCACAAGAATCAAGACACAAGAACACACTGTTTCAAAGCAAACAAAAACTAACACAATCAGTATTTTCAAGTTTGAAAACACATCCTAACAACAAACATTTCTTTTTTTCTTCTAGATCACTTCGTGCCTGAAAACGGAACCAAACTGGGGAGAGAAGTCATATTTGCTGTTTCAAGTAACTGCCTAAATACTTCTCCATTTGATAAATATCTATACTCTTCTGATCCTGCCAGCAACAATAAATGTTGTAACATCAATCAGAACAACGAATAGTTGGTTTTTTAAAAAAGCACCTCTCCCAAACTACTTTTTCCTCACCAGTGTTTCTGAAATGCACAGGTCATTGTAGGTTATTATTTAAAAAAAAAACTTGTTTCTGTGTTTCAGCTACAGTTTTATCCTGAATGTGATTTATCATAACCAGTATCTCTAGATCAAGCACTACCCTAAATTTGAGACTGCTGGACCACTGTGGGACAACAAACAGGAAGGTGGATTGGAATTCAAATGTTCTGGCACCCAGGCAAGTGAATCAAGGATACAGCTGGTAAAGTTCAGTAACTGCCCAGCTGCTGCTCCAGCCCTCCATGGTGCAAATCAAAAATCATTCTGGGGTGCCCAAGTGCTGATTTTGCTGAGTGGTCACCGTCTCACTGCTCATCTCTGCTACCTGGGCTCAAGGCTGCAACAAAGGCAAACATCAAATGCAGAAATCTGTACCCCATACCATTTAGGGTGATAGAATCATTCTTTGAAAAAATAAAATGTCCATGGATTTGTCCACTCCAAATCCTTATCTGCAAAACAGAACACAAGATGGCTTATCCTTCCTCATCAGGTACTTGTACTTTCCCTGAAAATTAGGTCCATATATACCTCTTGTCAAAAAAATATTTTATTACATACCATGAATAGGAAAAAATCGTTGATTTCCCTTTTCCCCCTATAGAAAGCTTTTTTCTTCCTCATATAAAAAAAAATGCAGGTGGCAAACAGCTACATATGGGCTTCATGTACACTCACTTCCCCTAATGATACTATCTAATCATTAGATATGCAAAAGGAGAGATGCTGAGTATCCAAGAGGACCAAGACACAATAAAACATATATCCCCCTTTGCCATACTTGCAACTGAAGGCACATTTATTGTCAGAACGAAAGTTTCAAGTGCCATCCACTTGGAAAACAAGGAAATTAAAATATCTTCTCTCTTCCGTTTGCTTCAAAAAGCTTTTCAGCTCCACTTGAAAAGAAATACAAAAGAGTCTTCAGGACAGAAAAGAGTGGGTGGACAATTTAAAAATTCAAGACCAAGCCTGCAACAAGAGTTTTGAGACATTATTTCTTCAGGCAGTAAGAAGCAGGTAAGATACTACATCTTTGCACGTATCCTCTATAAAAGGCATTTTACAAGCTCTCTCATCTCATCTGTAGTAAAGGGGTTTTCCCTTCTTGCCATGCCAGCAGGAGATTGCTGTGCAGATGAGATGATGTCACCTCCTGGAATCCCCCTCAAGCCCTGCCAGCTCTGTCTTCCCAGTAACAGAGATACTGGCTATAAATAGTTATCTGCTGAAAACAAGGTTAGCTAGGGAATTGTGAGAAAAACAAGAAATGATGAAGACCTAAAAAAACCCAAAAACAAAGAACATCACATTTTAAAAGATACTGTTCTTCACCTCTGAACATCAATAGTTAAAGTTCTTATGAAAAGAAGAGAACCTTTGGGAGAATACCTTTGCCATGTCATAACTCTACAAAATCTATCATCTTAATCTGCCACTGTTCCTAAAATTATGCCAGAAATAGAAGCAATATGAACATATACAAGGTTATATGCACATAAATGTACTTCTGTCATAAAAATCTCCTATTCAGAACCATCTCTAACAAACAGGGATATTGCATACTGAGAAACATCACTCTATGCTTCACAACCTTGAAACACAAAGCTGGAGACTGAAAAGCCCCATTTAGGCAAGTGCTGCACTGTTTTCCCAGCATGGCATAAATTTCAAACACTAGCTCTGCATGTCTTAGAGTATTTCAAAAGTTCTATAGAACTGTAAACATGGGAAGATTTCTCTCAAAATACATAAAGTTTTAGTAATTCAGAAAGCCTAGAAGACATTCTGCAGAAAAGTACACAGAATTACAGGTTTAAAAGCCCTCTCTGCAACTGTTCTGGTGATTAAAAATTGTTGTTAAATACATGATATTCAAAGAGGGACTGAAAGCAAACACCATTCCCAAAAGATTTCAGCAAACTTCTACCAGTCAGGGCCTCGCATTTGTAAGATTCTAAGACATACAAAGATATACACTGAAAACACAGTGTCTCAAGCATTAAGTTTAAATCAGTGTACCAAGGCATGTGACATTTCAGTAGCATATTTACATCCTGCCAAAGTAACAGGCACTGCTGGTACATACAAGCCTATCAAATGACAAGTAACACATGCCTTTCATCTAAGGTGAGAAGTGTTCAGAGTGATTTAGGGGGATTTTCACAAGTGCTGGTGTGCAGAAACCCATGCAGAGCTCTGCCTAGGCTGGCAAAAGAAAAGTAGTCTCGTTTTAGTGCAACAAGCCTATGTCAGATGCATATAAAATATTTTTGAATCCTGAATTAACACTGTAAATTATTACTTCAGGTTTTCAGGGAAGTCAAGTTCATCTCTGACACCATTTGATATTACACCTCCCAAATCCCTTGATGAAATACCTGCTGCACCTTGTGAGAGCAGAAAGTGTCATAAAGAAATAAGAGAATAGACTACCATAAACCAATTGTCTTAGCAAAGAATTGGCAAAACAAGGCAAATGAATTAATGAGTTAGCTTAAGAGCACAGTGTCAGGGTAGTAAAAATATCCTCCTCAGTGCTGTACTGACTAAAGGAAACAGCTGTCTAAATATTTGAGTTTTTCTGAAAAAACATTACTATACTATGGCAAACAGTGAAGCTAATACTTTCACACAGTGAAGAAAAAAGTAGTGACCAGAAGCAAAGGGAACCCTCACAGTGATGTCAGCTAATTAACGAAGCTATTTTCACTGAAAAAAAACTGCATGAGAAACTTCTGCAGGTATTCTGTCAAGGAAGGAAATGAAATTAAAACAGACTAGGCTAATGCAAACTGCTAAATGATGGTGTCAGTTCAAGTGAAACCAGCCTCACTGCTGACCAAGTGCACTGAAAGAGCTCATTAGAACAGGACTGCCATAATTTAATCCACACCTCAATGACTGCCACAAAACAGATCTAAGCCTACCTGGTAAAATCTTTACATTATTAACTTTACTCTGAACAATGAAATAGAATTTCGGTGAAATCCTGGAACACACTAAAGAGGCAACTAAATCAAGTATTGTATCTCAGATCTGGAGCTGAGATACAGAGACCCCAATAAAGAGAAACTGTGGGGATTAAGACTAGTCTTAATCTGCACTAGAAGTCCTGCAGTCTGAATACCACCAGGTCCAGCTGCCAAACAGACAAGGTCTTCCAAAGCAAATGCTCCCTTCTCCACAAGAAGTACCCAAGTAAGAAATCAACAACAGCAGCATGGAAATTACACTGTGCTAAAATAAAATAGCCAGCTCCTGTAAATTATCCAGAACATGTCCCTTCCATACCTGACATTTTAATTTGACTTCCCTGAGAATGAAATGGCAAATGGCCTCAAATGTTGAAAGTCAGTGTTTTGGGTTTGTACACTTTCATTTGAGTAAAATAAAATAACAGAGGTAGGAATTTCATGTTTGTCGCACTGGTACAATCACTTACCAAGTGACAAACTTGCACAAATATTAGAGTTTTAAAATTTTAGCCCCTGCAAATTACATAATCAGAGTATAATGACTGAATATAAACATAATTTCACTTTTATGCACTTCCCACCCAAGAATAAATTAACTTCACAGAAGGCTCAGATTAATCTTCCCCTCTCAATCTACCAAAATAAGCATTCTTCTAATTTGCAACAGCACCTAAATTGAAAGCAACCTCACTGAGCTCAAAAGCCAATTTCAAGCATGCCTCAAACCAGAAGCTCCATACCTTCTATAAGAACTATTAATTTCCTTTTCCCCAAAAAATGTCTCATTCCTCCATTCCTCCATTTTTGTGCAAGAGTCAAGATATTCATTTCAAAATATCATATTTAAAAAGCAAAAGAGTCATTAGGATTTGTAGGATCTCTCACTCATCAGTGCCAGCAGCCCCTACTACAAGTCACATCAAAAGGCAAGTAAACCATTTCTCCAAGTCCAGTGCTCTGTGCACTTGGATAGATCAGGAAAAAAGGATAGGACAGGAAAAAACATTCTGACTCTAGCTACAACCTAATACTTCTCCAAACACAGTAGTTAACATTGTCAGGCTGGCTCAAAATGAGTAGTCCTGCCAAATACAGGGCAGAGGAAAGACTGCTTTTCCCTGTACCACAGGGCTGGGGAACATGCCCAAGACTCAGGGAGGTCACTGCTGCAGAGACTCCCAGGCCACTTCTCGGTGCGTTAGGCTCAGGTACCAGAACCAATTTAGCTCTTGTAGCACAGAGTCTCCTGCAGGCAGATGCACCCAGCTGAGCAGCTAACCCTGTGTTGACTCAGATGCAGACACTACAGCCTGCTTTGTTATTTTACCTGCTTCTGTGACAGCCCCCAGCAATCAGCTGAGCCTGTTCTTCCCAACTTGAAAGGTGTAACTCACCCTTGAAACACTGCAGAGAACAAGTGAGGCACGAAGAACCTTCCCACTCTGAGAACCACATACTATAATAAGCCAAGAATTTTCAATAGTAAAAATTAGATATGGACTAGAAAAAGCTGAGAAACCCTGACTAATACCAGCCCCTGCACACCCTGCCATCTTTAGACCATCTCTACCACACACAGCAGAATTCCTCTGCAGAAGCATTGCAGGCAGCTACCTGAACAGAAGCAGATATCCCTGGCTACATCAGTGTAGCTCTAAGGCTGAGCTGACAGGCTCTCAGCAGGGTTAACTCACTGCTCTGTTGCTTTCAGAGTCCAGCTATGACCTCCATTTCCACGCAGTACACCATGGCTAGGGGACCAAGGGGGTTCCCTACTTAGGCCCAGCTTTTATTTGTGCATCTTTGCAATGGTGTCAGTGTTTCATCTAGCTCTTCTAAGTCTCTGGAGTATTTTTTTTCAGACTGTGAAACATCTGTAATTGGAAAATTTCAATCTTGTGTAATCTAAAGCTCCACCAAAGCAAATTAAAATAATTTATTTTAGCTTCAGTAGAAATGAAGAATACAGAATAGTTGATCTGTATCTTTCTTATACCATCTTTTTGTATCATTGAAGATTCAGACATCCTCAAACCTTTTTGTTTTCTAGGCTAAAAAACCTCAAAGCCTTCACATATTCCCTAAAGGCTGAGTTTTTCAAACCTCGCGTCCAAGCCTTGCTGGTGCCATTGAGACCCTGTGCCTTTATCTACCACATCCTCCTTTAATTATAGGGCTAAACCAGAGGCTAAAAGCACACTGCTAAGCACAGAAGAATAATTATCTCCTCTGCCATTTATCTGACATGTTTCATCACTTACACAGCCCTAATGAAATCTCAGTGTAATGCACACCACCCCTGACAAGTTCAGTTTGCAAAGCCACTGCGATTCCTGAGGCCTTCCTGGCCAGCATGCTGCCTAGCCCATTTATATCTGTACATTTGATTTCTCCTAAGCATAACACTTTACAGTTGTCTTTATTAAATTTCACCTCATTGATTTCAAACCATTTTTCCAATTCATCATATGAAATTCTAAATCTGTCCTCCTAACTGCTTATAATCCCTTCCCGCTTCATCTTCCAAAAATACTCAAATGATCCTCTTTGACAGCGATAAATGGATGATGAATACTGAGAATATCGACTAGTAAACAACTTAAGCCAACCTCCTCCAGGAATTAACTTAATAGTCTGAGAGCAAACAACCGAGCCTAGCTCAACGTTTCAGACTGATTTCTCAGTGGACTGAAGCATTGCCTGTCATCATCCAGGCATTCAAAAGAAATGATTTCTCTGGCATCTGCTTTAACCAAACTAATGTCATCTCATTTCTGTGAATGCTTCTTTGCTCTCACGGTTTGTAGATAGAATTTTAAATGCTAACGTTTAGTCTGGTGGTCAGAGTTTGAACAGGACCTATTTTTACAATCATATACCTATTTACTGTGCTAAAGAACATTATCATTGCAAAAAGTATGTAATTAAGCAGGAACCAAAAAAATACCTCAAAAACAAGTAACTATTTAAGGAATGAATCTAGCTACACAAGCTGGAGACCCCTTGCCAAGTTTTCAGATGTAAGACAACACTTCCAAAACCATGTGCTCCCCTAAGCAGGGAAAAAACAAAAACCACCCACCCTCCCCAAGCACATAAAAGACACAGATAATAAAAGTATACTAAATGGTCCATGTGCTTCAAATAAAGCAGAAACACACCTATGTAGGTTAAAGATGATTCACTTGGCTGAGGAACCATTTCATGTTTGCAAAGGTATACACAAAAAACCACTTACTGTTTTAAGTCCTAAAAGAGCAACTATTCTTCAGCCAGAAAACTATACAAGCTTTGGCTTGGTCAACAGAGATCAAAATAATTTTATTTAATTAAAGACCTACATCTTCAATTTAAATCACAGAACCTTGGAGAAAAAGCCATATAAACAAACTACAGTTTAATCTATCAAAATTCTGTAGCATCAGCAGTCAACTGTAACATTATACAGATCGCTTCAGCAGGAGAAGTGCCAGGTTTTTCAGGAGCTATGCTTATCTTCCTGTTGCTCTGTTTGGCACACAAATGCTCAGTTCTTCCTTCCAATGCCCATTATTGGCACCATTTCTGAACTCTACAACCCCTTAGATTTCCTTCTGGGTTTAAAACAAGAAAATAATGAATAATATCCCTTCTCATAGCTCAAAACCCAATCTGTGAATTCCCTCACATCCTGAATTTTACACGTGGGACGCACTCAAGTACCTCTTCTTGGATCAGGAGGAGCCCAGGTGCCTCCTGCAGCCCACCCAGGACCCAGCAGCTCTGGCCAGGGCAAGGCTGCATGGCACCCAGGCACCCTGCCAGACACCACACACAAGCTTCCTCTTGCTGTAAAATACAACAGAGGAGAGCCTGGCAGAGGGGAAAACACGCTCGCCATTAACTTCTCATCCCGAGATGGAGTCACGGTGCAACTGAAACATCTGTGTGGGCCTGGGGAGCTACCTTGATCCCACCACTTTGGATGAGTCCAGGCACAATTCACCTCCTGATTCTTTCACCTTACCACTAAACCTTCTCTGTAGTTTTGGAGACTGCCCAAAGAAGTCTCCAAAATCAAAAACCTAACTCACAAGTCACATCAGTGTTTTTAACAGTTTTTATATAGTGTTGTAATTTTGTAGTTTGAAGAAAAGCAAAAGCTTTGCATTTCTTTTTCCTGTTTCATGCAAGACTGACCAAGGGAGAACAGTAATGTATCTGTTACATTCTAAAAGGAGGCATACATGTATAAACTAAATCCTGTTCCTTTGGGGAGCAATTAAATCCGTATTTATTCATGCAAAAAGAGAAATGTACATTTCTCACACTTCAATCATACATGTTTTTTCTATAAATTAAATACGAAAAAGTACAAGGATCACCTACTACTAACTAACTAAATTAAGGTCATCCATACTTCATTTCCCGTGAGTGAGGTAAAATAAAGCAGTATTTGATAATTCACAATATCATGTATCATCACAGAAGTAAGCCTTTTCATGAAGGCACTTGGGAGTTCTTCAAAATGCAGAACAAATAAGCACAGTCATAGAAGTTGGCAAATTTGCTTCAAAAGGATGTTTTAGGTCATGTGAATCTTGCCACTGACAAGTTAAACACAAAATAATGATAAAACAGGAAACACATGAACACTGGTCTTCCTTTTCAATGGTTTCTATTTCGTATCACTGTGCTTCTGTTTAACAAGGTTTGGAAGTCCACTTGCAAAAAACAGAAAAAACATCTAACAAAAGCAGGCTTAGAGTTTATTTAACTTTTCTATTTTCAGTTTCTAGAAACTTCATTTTAATTGTTTAACAAGTAGCCACCTCAGCAATCACAAAAATTCCAAGAGCACTGCTTCTTCTTGTCAACTACTAATTTCATTAATTATTCAGATTTTATTTATTTTACTTTTAAGGTAAGAGACAACATTTATACAGAATGAGCAGCAAGACAGCCATCTGAAAAGAAATGAAACCCCATTTTTTGGATCAAGCCAAGTTTTTCATTTGTTACGTGCTTCATGCCAAAGCTCCCTCAGGCTTGAGGGAGAGCCAGGACTTTACACCCAAGTTGTTAAACACACATAGTAAAAATTTACCAAGGAGAAGGCTTTCACAAATGTGCAACTAATAATATCCAAAACTGCTCTGAGAGCACATTAGCATCTGCATTGATCTGAAAGGCTGACACACAAAACGTTCAACAGGACAGGTAGCTGAATATCCTCAAGAAAATATCCAGCAAGAGGCTCCTGCTGTGCTGCCAGCACAACTGTCACTGTCCTGCTCACCCCCTTGGCGCACAGAACCTTCAGCTTGACACTTCCTGGCATAAACACCAAGGCAAAAGGCACCAACATCACTGGCACCACTGGTGAGCCATATGCCATGTTACACTGCATGGGATACGGCAACTCTCCCTCCCTAACTTTTACTTCCATACCATAATTACAGCCACAGCTCGAGAAGACATGAAGCCACGTACAAGAAACACAGGCTACTTTCCCATCTGTGACCCAGGCAGATATCTTCCCAATTAAATGGAAAACAAGTGAGGAAATCTATTGAGGCATCATCCACACAACCCAGGTGTGGGAAATATTTCTGTCTTCTGACTTCATGACCACGAACACCAGGCACCAGAGCATGGTGTCCAGAGAAGGGTGGGAGATGCCTGGGAGCAGTTGGACAATACTCAACAGCCACTGCACCATCCCTGGAGGAGCTTTCCACCCCACTGCCAGACTGGAAGGAAGCACAGGTATGCAAAAGAAGATTGTCAGTATCCCATACCTGCCATGCATCCTCCAGCCTTTCAAAAGTTTTGAGCTTTTCATGCTAGTTTGGAAGGTTACAGTATGTTGTACATGTAACCGATGCTACATTAGCATGGGATAAATTTGTTTCTGTTTTTGCTTCTGTTTTGCAGTTAGCAGACTCCAATGAATCTTTAAACAATTCGATACAGAAATAAGGATAAGACCTTTTATCCATCAGATTCATGTCTTCCAAGCTTTATACATAATGTCAGAAAAAACAGCTAATATACTACCTCAAGGAAACCTGGCAGACTTTAGAACATGATGTGATATATGTTCATACTGCACCTGTAGACATTCAAGTACTGTAATTATTTTTTCTGTACTTTAAAGGACAGAGTCAGTGACTAAAATCATGGAATATGCTAAGTCGGAAGGGACCCAACAGGATCATCAAGTCCAAGTCCTGGCCATGCACAGAACACCCAAAGAATCACATCATTTGCTCAAGAGCATTGTCCAAACACTCCTTGAACAGGCTTGCTGCAGCGACCCCTTCCCTGGGCAGCCTGTTCCAGTGCCTAGCCACCCACTGGGTGAAAAACCTCCTCCTAGCATCCAAACATTCCCTCAGTCACTGGTCACAAGAGTGAAAAGATCGGTACCTGCCTCTCTGCTTTCCCCTGTGAGAATGCTGAAAACAACAATGAGGTCTCTCTCAGCCTCCTCCAGGCTGAACAAAACCAAGTGACCTCAGCTGCCCCTAGTAAGGCTTCCCCTCCAGACATTCACCAGCCTCATTACCCTCCTGTGCATGCTCTCTAATAGCTTAATGTCCTTCTCATACTGTGGTGCCCAAAACTGCTCCCAGGACTCGAGGTGAGCCCACCCCAGTGCAGTGCAGAGAGGGACAATCCCCCCCCTGGCCTGGCCAGCGATGCTGTGCCTGAAGTACCCCAGGACATGGGTGGCCCTACTGGCTGGCAGAGCACTGCTAACTCATCTACAGAGACTGTGAGAAGTTTTCCCAGCACGGTAATTCCAGCAGAAAACAGTGCTGGTCTTTTGTGATTAACTAGTTTCATTTTTGGTTCTTCTGCTTTGGAGTTCCCTTGCTGTATTTCCAACATATGAATGACACGTAGATTCTTGTATTTAAATGACAATCCTAAAAAGGCACAAATCATCAGGCCTAATGTAACTTCTGTTCAGCCTGGATTATTTGGTCCCAAAAATGAGAGATGGATGCAAAAAAGATCAACCTGGAAGCCCAGGTCTATAATCTTCCATGCTCTTACCACTAAATCAGGATGTCCAAGATTACACAAGATTCCTGCAAACACAGGGACCAAATAATTTACCCCTCAGTGAGCACGAAAGCCTTCCCCAGGGAGGGTGGAAATCACTGCAGAAGGTCAACAGGCAAAGGTCTGGCCAGAGGCTCAGCTTTCTCCACTATGAACAGAGAACACCACTGGGATTGCCAGCTGTGTGAAATTCAGCTGACCATGGACAGTGACAGGGCTGCTGTTAGTTTCCGAGTATCAGTCAAAGAAGCATGTCTGATTAATTCAATTTTGCAGCCCTTTGAGTGATGTTAGAGGCAGCTGCTTGACTCAAGATATCGGATTAAAAAACACCATAAAACCTCACATGTTCCCACCCACAAATATGGATTTGGATCTATTTACAGAGGCCTCATTCTCAGTGTTGCACTCATAAACAGTAAGGATTATATTTTAAAGTCACAAGACCCTATGCTCTGAACACAGCTAGAAAACAGTTCTGCTACAACACTGGTATTGAGATTTGCAAGGATATCTCCTTACACCTGGACAAATGTTCCAGTGCAAGGGCAGCTCTGCATCCATTCAGGCATTTCTAGTATAGGAAAATATTTCTGTATGAATCCAAAATGTATAGAATATTCTATTTAAAAGGCAATACAGCAAGTATACTTCTTCTTTTGTTGATTTTAAAAAATGCACCTGACTTTTTTTTCTTACACTTCATCTTTGAAGAACATAATAGTTCATATACTGCACAGTCATTTAAAAAGCTGAAATGCTCAACCCGATTAAGCCTAGTCAAAGAAGTTACTGCAGTTTTTCAAATATGCAAAAGTCAACAAAAAGGGACAAGCACATCCATAGCTGTACTTTACAATTTTCATATGTGCTATCAGATGTTCTACAAAATGGTCTTAGTCTTCATTTTAGAATAGATATTTAACAGTGACTTTAGTTATTCTAGTTAGTTATTTAGTTGGTTAAACAGTTAGACTTGTGCCTTGCATCACAGATGATCATTCTAAGTTTTAGCAATCAGCTAATGAGCTTCACATTAGGAAGCAAAAAGCTGAAGACCCTCAGCTTCTTTCTTTCCTCCTACAGAAGGAAAAACATTTCAAACTGGCACAGAGGCTTTTAAGAATCCTACAGCATGTAGAGGATCACAGGTCCTTCCTAACATGAGGTGAGAGTCTCCTGACCTGTATTATGTTACAGGAATCATGGCAACAGCACCAGAAATGCTGAAGCTGCTCTGTCTGGATGGTGGAAGACTACAGAAGGAACCAGGCCACGAGCAGCAAGTCCTGCTCTCACATGGAGGGGAACAACAACCAAGAAACCCTTGGCAAGCAGAGGTTACTGGTATTCAGTCGTTAACCTGGGCAGCCACCCTTCATCCCCCCCAGAAGGATAGGTGGCAGCAGAATTCATTTAAAACATACATTGTATAAATTATAAAACCAAAAGCATTTCACATATCAACTGAAAACTGATGTCAGAGATGTTCCTAGTACTTTATATCACCAAGTTAAAGCAAGTGGATGACAAAGTTGAAAAAGAACTGCAACTTTTATATTAATCAGCAAGACATCATAAGATGAATAAGACCTGGCAGCAGTACCAAAAATACATCTTTAAGTTAATAAACCAGCATTTTGCACTTGGCTTTAGGCAAGACTCTGAGAAAACAGGTAATCTTCTAGGCTTTGCAAGAAAATTTCAAGGGTTGTACCTCCCTCACAGACAGGATACTATGCCTCTTAATTATCTTTCAGCTGACCATGGAAGACAAAATGAGATATCAGCAGGAAAAAGCATTTTAGTCCAATTCCACTTCTACAAAACAACATAGTATGAAACTCCAGCCCCTTGCAGATGTTTACAAAAGCACTACACTGAAATTGTTCTTCTAATCATTCTGAGTGCATTCAATTCTTTTAGGTATTGGTAATAACTTCCGTAAAACACCAAATTACATCATTCTGGAAAAAATATCTAACCTTTTAAGAACAGAAAAACTAAAAGACAAAACTTGGTCTTTGAATTTAAGATTCAAAGTTACTACATTTAATTAGCCTTGGTCTCAAGACCACCCATATATGATTTTGTGATTTATTTGAGAATTTACCATCATGGACAAGTAAACTCCTGTTGGCCTCTTGAACTAATCTAAAACTAAATACTTGCTTTTCAAAGAACTTAAGTGAAGATCATTTACCAGCAGCCATTTACAGAAACTGTTTAGGTTAACAGAGATAAGGCAAACAGTATTTACCACTCTTTTAAGTGAATTTACTCAGCCCTCTATAAACTGTTTGGCTTATCTGATACATTTAGAAAGGACTGACTGCTGGTACAGAGAGCACCACAGCCCATGTGTAGAGTCACTGGTTCTTCAGCCATACTGCAAACCTGCATCAGCAAATAGTAAAAAAAAAAAAAAAATTAAAGAAGGGGGAGGGGGGGAAGAGAGAAATGGCTGCACTTGTCACTTCAGTTAGCCGGCTGAGGCACAAGCTTGTCACCCTTCCCCAGAGAGGTTTTCTTGCACCAAGTCCAGGTGAGCCACAGAGGATGTGCTAAGCCACCCGTCCCTGTGACTGCTCTGCACGCTCAGCAGCCAAACCACTGCCTCTTGCAGGCCTGCAGCCACTTGACAGCCTTCACTGGCTCTTACATTACTGGAATTAAAAGCAAAACAGTCTCTGTACAGCTGAAGCAAGTATTTTACTAGACAAGATTGAAGAGAGTCATCCATTTCTGCTCATCTCCAGCCGAGTATGGGGAGGCTTAGGAACACTGCTCCAGTATGAAATACTGAAAAAGTTCTATAAACATCCCCAAATGTCCCCTTCAGCTTCTTTTCAGCTAATCGAGTTTAGATGGAAAGTTGTTTTTTCTAAAAAAACAACAATAAGTTCAAAGTGACATATATATAAAAGAATCCTAGCTTAGACCTACACAACCTGTCTTTTTTACTTCTGCATGCAAATATTCCCATAAGGATGATTCTCCTGATGGTGCACCTCAGCTAGAAAAGTGCTATAAGAATATAACTTTCTCCTTTTTTGCAGTGACCAAAACAGAAGTAGTCTCTCACATAATATGTGATCTGATTTTCTGTACTTGCTAGAATTGGGTATTTTTCCAAAAGCTTTCTGGCACCAGATCTCAAAGAGCACCAACTTTTCAACACACTTTGTTTCATTGTCTTTGGGATCACATCACAAATCGACACAGTTCAGTAAAAAGAAAAAAGTAGGGGGAGGACGGGAAGAGGCAAGGGATAAAAGTGGAAGGAAAGATGAAGTGGGACAGGGTCTCCCCTCCAGACACCACCACCACTCCCCCTGCAAGCCATCATCTCTAACCCACAGAACAAGCTGTTCTGTAAACAGGACAAATCTTGGTCCTTTTCATTAAATGCACAAGTAAAGTCATAAGCCTTTATGACCAACAGTGTCAACTACTTGAAATGCAAAACCACTTTTTTAATTGTTGCCACCTGATCAAGGTTAAAACATGAACAATTATTTCTTAGTAGCCCTCCCTAATGCTGTAAACTTACGATGCTTTCAATTTCTAACAACAATTTCTCTGACAAGTTGCAAGCAATTTATTCCCTATATACAGCTCTTCTATTAATTCCACACAGATTTTCTTGGCAGAGAAAAATCACCACAGAAGATTCAGATCTTAAATAATAATCACTTTGCCTTAGGAAGGTATGTATTAGAAAAAATAAAACCTCTTCTTTCTAAAATTTTAAGAAGCTTTTCAGAGAGTAATTGTCTTAATTAATCACTGCTATATAAAAACAAATTATTGCAAACTATACTGAGATCCAAGTAGTTTTCAAGGGTCGGGATAATCTGTATTTGGCTGAGTGCCCATGAACATCCTGCAGGTCTGAGAATATACCAGAGCAGCGTACACTCGGTTTTAAGATACAACAAAGCCTTTGGAGAGTTAAGTGACAGCACATCTGAGTCACTGTCTGAATGAGACATTTTGGCCTTCCACACACTTCCCAGTGCCAGAGAGACTCTGGATTTCAACAAAGTTATATCAGAGAGAAGACAAATCAAAAACAAAAGGTGCTGCAAAAGCAACAGACTCAAACTTTTCTCACTGTAAACTTTTACATATTATTCTGCAGGCAGCTCCACTACATTACATCCATAACAATTCAAGTGAAGTTAATAAAAGGTAACAAATATTCCAGTTTAAAAAGAGACAAAAAGAGAAAGCTGTGACTCCTGTAGAAAAGATGACGAAGAGATTTGCTACTGAAAACACAACAACTGACTATATTTGGAATCAAGGCTTCATAGTAACAATTCATACTCTCATTTAAAGATTAAACCTTGCTTTTGTTCTGGAATCCTGGTTGTGGAGATGACGTTTCCTACACCTGAGGGGAGGTTGCAGGGAATATACTCTCAGTGAAGAAAAAGACAAAACTGTACAAGGAGAACACACGTGTATGCATGCTTTAACCACGCAGGTAATAACAAGTGGCACTATTTTGAGAGCAATATTGACGCAACAGATTGGGGCACTAGATTCCAAATGAGAAGAATAAAATGCCTTTTGTGACTCTGCTGCTGGGATTTTGGAAGACTTATTGTAAGGAAAATAAAAGTCAACATCGGATTATATTCTGCACAAAGAGAAATAAACATGATTCGTGACAAGTCTTCCTGGCTGTTTTATAAGACATAGGAGTGAACAGAACCAAAAGGGAAGTAAAAGGAATACCACTGACTTCACTGCACTTTTCTCCTGGGAAAACTAATGGGCTTGCTTCCACTATTCTTTAAGAAAACCTTGAGGTAATTTATGTACATCAGCATACAAAAGGCAACCTTTAGAGGAGGGGACTGTACATCTAAAAGGAAAAAAAAAAGCCAGCAAAATTGGAAATTCTCAAAAAGAGATTAAAAAACCTGTTACAGCGTGTTAAGGAAGACAGATTGCACAGCCCAACAGGGCAGGGCACATCAGTCAGCCAGGCATGAGAAAGAAACCTTCAGTTCTGAAGGAACACAACAAGCTACACGGCCACACATGAGGGCATCATTTTCTAACAGTATTTGTTTTCACTTCTTGTTCTTACATCATCCTCTTTTTCAAAGAACATTAACTGAATTAAACAACAACAATCAGCATCTGCAATGTGAGGCCTGAAATCTTTCCTTTTCCATAGGAAGAGGGGCAAGCAAAAAAAAAAAGGGACTTCACTTTTGGTACAAGTTACATGAAACCACCCAGGTTTAAACAGACTATAGACTGCATGAGAAAAGGAAAGGTCAAACATAAATGTTTTACACAGGTGCACAGAGCATAAGATCTAGGATCACCCTTCATCCCAGCAGGAAAAAGGAGGACTTTATTCCACAATTTCAGTCTAGCAATAAAGCAAAAATCCATATCCTCTTGCTGTGGCTATTGCCCTCGCACCAGGAAAGCAAAACCACTTACAACAGCCTCAATTTAGAGCTCCAGGCACCAGCATAAAAAATTCTTCAAGGTCCCCAGCAAGGAGTAACCCAAGTTTCTTTGACTACCACTGGGTGGGCACATTATCTCATGCCTCCTGCACAGGCAACAGATGCCTGGCAATCCAGTTACAGCAGAACACCATCTCTTAGTGCCACCCAATCCTCTCAGTTTCATGCCCTGGACTCAGTCCAGGTACGCCCAGTTTAGAATATGAGATTCAATTAAATGAGTCTGTAGTCATGCTTTAGAAGGTTTTCTGTGAACTTTGCCCATCAGACAGGAAATATGACAGCTGTAATTATTCTGGGATATCTATCAGGATCTGAAACAAGAAGTTGGAGTACTACCTACAAAGAACTGGGTTTGTTAGCCAAGCATGGCACCAACTGGTCACAGCTCTTGCACGCAACAGAAACAAAACATATCAGACCAACAGGTCTTGCCCTGAAACTTCTCCACATCTCAAACCTACAGAAAGTAACAAGGATGGGTACTTTTTTGTAGGTTGGTCCTGGCCATTTGAGGTATCCTTCAAAACAGAGGCCTTTCCAGCAAATCTTTTCCAGGATTTATTCCTCTGCTGCTTAATTCCATTCGCTGAATCCATGAAAAGGTTTTAGACTCTTGACAGACAACCCACTAAAACAGAATTTGGCAACTTCAGTAGACATTGGAGTGTTTGGTTTCTGCCTATGAAAAGCTTCAAACTTTGTTCTTTTCTCCTCTGTTTCATTTCACTAGGATATTTTGTAAGTGTCCACATAGCAAACAGCACATGGCAGATAAAGAAGTTCATATTTTATTCATTTTTGCCAAGCACCTTAGATAAAAAACAAACAAACCCCACACAAGATTAGGAGACAAATGAGGATGTAAACTTGAAAAGCCAAAATATATAAGGCAGCTACAGTGTGTGTGTATGTGTACTACTATAATCACGGTATTGTAAATATTTCAAGTACCCTGATTACAGAAGTTGATGACATGCATTCCAGTCATCACTATTTTCTTGGTACATGACAAAGGCATGACATTAAACAGTCCATATTAACACATGTTTTATAGCCAGCAATGCAAGAAAACAGCCTTTTTTAATGGAGATTCCAAATTTGCTTATAAAGGGAAAGAAAAAAAAAGTCACATACAGATACATAAATTTTTCTAAGATGTTTGTTGATTTGGGGAGAGGGGTTTGTGTTTCTTAGGCTTGGCTATTTTTTTTTAATAATCAAAAGGCATTCATTTTGATTAACTCAGGAATTAAGAGTTAGTAACCTGCGACCCAAGGCTCTTACAGGACTGAAAACAGGCAAAAGGTCTTCTAAAGCTTCAGAGTCTTTTCAGTACATAGCAAAACAAAAAAAGTATTAATGCTTTTGCCTCTGCAACACCTGCCTGGTGACACAACTACCCACAACTATTTCCCTATCTGAATGGGAAGTTAAATGCTACAGAGGAAATTGGTGGGGTTTCAAGAAGAAAGCTTTTAACACTCACCTTTCCCTTACAGAGTGGTTCTGGTTCACACATTCCTCTCCTGCTGCAGTGCCAGTGAACCAGAAAGAGGCACACTTACACAAGCAGGGGATGCTGTCCTGTCAGAAACTAATGAGCAGTCTCATTTATTTACTATCCAATAGCAAACATCCAGGCTTTTTCTATTTCCAGTTCTACAGTAAAGTTTAGGAGCACCTGCTGATCTCAGGAAGATGTTTGCAGGATATTACAGTCCTGCTGTGTACAAACACATTGCCTATATGGACCATTTTTCTGGTGGTTTGAAGAGAAATTAGACCTTTGACAGAGACTTCTACAGTGCTGCAGATACACAAATATGAATAACTATCCTCTCTGGGTCATTTATCATACTCAGCAGCTCTCACTACTGAAGGTTAATACTCCTTACTCATTTGAATTACTTAAATGCGTAGATGCTGAAGCAGAAAACAAAAGGTAATTCAAACTCCTCTTGTGACTTTTCCCTAGCTTCAAGCAGCATCCTTTCTGACAGTTATTGTATACTGAACCGGTAATAAATTCAGCCTGCTGCTTTCCCAGCCTCCTACAACACAGAATATTTCAGAGCCAACTCAGCCTCTTCCTTCCCAGGTCCCTACTACACTGAAACTTTCAGAAGACTCACCTTACTTAGAATAAAGCTTAGCAGGTACTCATCAAGAAATACGATTTTTTCATGTCCAGAAACTGAAGGGGGAATCAAAAAGGACAAAAAAACCCCAACACACTGCTTTCAAACAAGGACTCCAGCAGTTAAATGGTTGCCATGTATTATTCCCGTGTTTACAGATTATTATTTTTAAATGCTCTTTTAGACTTCTGTAAAAAGGTAGTTTTTCTAGAAGACTGAGGCACAGGAGGGGGGAAAAACACTTCAAAAGAAACTGTTTTCACCACAATAATCCATGGTAAAGGATTAACATAAAATCAAGCAAAAATTATTCACTTTGTAGTTAAAATATAGTTGTGAAAGGATTTTGTAGCATTCTCTGGCTACACAGGTAATCTAATCTCTCCATTGATTCAACTGCTCTGCTCATTAGAAAAAGTATTATTATTGCCACCAGTTATCTTTGAATAAAGATAAAATCTGCCTTTTTTAAACCAAAAATGTTTCTGCTGAACCTTAAGGGAGGCAATTGAAATCCTGGCCCTGTATCAAGGCACAGAAAGAAGCCACTGCCCTCCCACAGCACCTTATTTTTTGAGAATCATGATGGAACCAGGGTTTAGTTTTGCCAGTTTTGTTATATTTAAGCTTCATTTTTGCCTGAATTCGTATGAAACCATAGTAATTGGTTAGTATTTGATGATAAAATTATTAGAAGCAGCTTGCATCATCTGTTCAGATAAAGTTAAGGCACAAATTGAAGTCACTTTTAATCTTGTTCAACTTAACAGAGCATCAAGATACAGCAGATTCCCAACAACAAATTCCAGCACCACCAGTATCTTCCATCAGAAATAAAGACATATTTTAAGAGCTATACATTAACCTGTCCTCCATAGTCAAATATCTTCTTATTACTATAATCTCTAGAAACAACTTCTTCTGGTGACTTACAAGAGGTGCCCACTGTGCCAAAAAAGCTTTCTCTTTGCATGGCTGTAGCTGAGCAGGAGATGATGACATAATCACTTCGAGAGAAATGTCCTGCAGCACAACGAGACAGATATCCCTGGAACAGCTATTCATGCTTCAGGTAGGTGAACACCTGCTACTAACAGCACCTGCAGCTTGTTGGGCTTTCCCATCTGCTCTTCATTTCCATGTATTCAAAGCATCTCTTCAGCTCCTTTGCTGAGTTTAGTTGCCCAGTATCATGACCTGGAAAGCTGTTCCTATGTTAAACCTATCTCTGTTTTTTAATTTTATTTTTTTAGTATATTTGTGGTAAATCTTTAACAATACTCACCTTTGGGCAACCAGTAAGTTCTCTTGAACTACATTTTTCTAATTACAGATAATTAAATCAAATATTATAAAATTAAGTCAAAGGCACTAGCAAGCCCTCTCCCCAGTTATTGTTCAATGTGTTCCAAAGACAGTAAACGCGTTTAAACTTCTTTCATAGGGATGTATGCTTCCCCTAGATTTTAATTTATGTTATGATTTATACTACACCAAGGCAATTCATGCTTTAAATTACAATATCTGTATCTTTCTCCTCAAATGTATCTAATCAACTGAGCAACCCTGGAAGCTACACTTCCAAAAATATTACCTCCATTATCGAGATTACTTATCCATGAAGGTGATGCCACCTACAGAACTTGCTCAAAACTTCAAGTATTGTTGCTCTACTAACTTTTCTGAAGCAGTCAGCATAATTTTGTGATACTCTGAACTTTTCCAGATGCTTATTTTCATTTTCTTTCATTTCTCACCTCAAGAGATTCCCTTACCTCAGGTTTGATTTTAGATTTACACATGCAAGATTCAGGTATTTCCTAGTCAGGTTTAAAGGGCAACATTCACCCTCATAAGGAAACAAACAAACATGAGAAAGCAGCAAAGAAAAAATATGCCAGAGAGTGTCAGAGCTGAAAGACAACTGCCATTCCTCTCAATTTCAATTGTCATGCCACTATCAGATGAACCAAGGACTAGGGAAAGATAACTGCTTCCTTCCAGTAATTAGAAAATGGACCTTTCTGATAGTCATATTAGAAACACTGGCAGTAACTATGCAAGATCTATATAAAAGCTTTCTTTCCCTTTTTCTTACAGCTGTCCAAAGCGAAGTACGGTGGTCACACTATCTGTCCTGCTTTCAAGCTATGCCAAACTCCAGAGCAGCACATGCTCAGGAAATTATGAAACTTCTCAAGAGTGATCTATGCAAATATTTTGCTAGCAACACTACTACATTTGGATGTATTAACTCAAATATATATATATATGTATCTTCCTAACACAACATATCTTGCTGCTATACCAAGATAATTATTTACATGGTGGACCCTCAATCACACAAAGCATTCTTCCTGTAGAACACCTTATTAGCAAACATAACTTTGCATTTTTAAGGGAGATTTCTGTATCTCATGTTTGGTCAAAAGGTCTCTGAATTAATCAAGTGTTTTAATTATCCCCTTAAGAGAGTTGAGTAAAAGGTGATCACAGAAGGGTTGAGGTTCAAAGGGAAGCTCTGTTGGTCAGCTGCTCCAACCAACACCTGTGCTCCATCAGGGCCAGCTAGAGCCAGCTGCACAGGGCCCCATCAAGATGGCTTTTGAATGACTCCAAGGATGGAACTCCACAACCTCTCCGGGCAACCTGGGCTAGTGTTTGAAAAGCAGAAACTCACTTACTGTGATAGCTGTCAATCAATGCCCATTACCTCTTGCCCCGTCACTGGGCACTACTGAAAAGAGCTTGGCTGCTCCTTTCTCCATTTCCTACAACCAGCTTTTATACACCCAGATAAGGCCCCTCTGAGCCTTGTCTTCTCCACACTTAGCGGCCCCAGCTCTCCTGGATTTTCTCAAATTAAAGATGTCCCAGTCTCAGGGCCATCTCTGTGCACCAGCACTGAACTTCTTCCAGTATGTCCATGTTTTTCTCATACTGGGGAGACCAGAACTGAAGCCAGCACTTCAGGTATGGCCTCACCAGTGCTGAGGAGAGGATTCACCTCTGTCAACCTGCTGGCAACAATTCTCCTTATGCAGCTCAGAAGGCTTTTGGAAAATTCTCTAAGACAACCCATAAAAGCCTCTGTCTCCATAAATCAAGGGGTGAAGGCAAAGAGTCTAACACACTTTCAGAAGCCATACCAACAGGATTATAACCAACAAGATATCTGCAGAGTAACTTGCTGATGGGCAGTACTTCTGAGATTAGCCAAGGTTATACAAATAACCTACAGCAAAATATTTTCTGTTTTTTTTACAATAGGATACAAGATGCAAGGCTAATAGTGTACAGAAAATTCACATGCATTTAAGACTTCTGTTAATGACAGCAATATCCCTCATCTTCTCTGTGGTAAACAAATGGTATTTACACATGAAGTAAGTGTCACCTGAGATTCAGAGCTCCAGGGAAGGAACAGTACCTTGTTAAAAGGATAAAAGTATGCTATTCCCTAATGTACAATCTCTCTATATGTATAAGTTAACCTTCCTGTACTTTCACATGTCACACAGAAACTGTGAATATGGACCAATTACTAAGAGCCCAGCAAAGTGGCACAAAGATGACTTATGTGACCAAGGCATCTCTCCTATGATGAAAGGCTGAGAGAGCTGGGGCTGGACCAGATGATCTCCAGAGGTCCCTCCCAGTCTGAACTCTTCTGGGCTTCTGTGAGGCTGTCACAGCTTGTGCTTTTTCACTGAGAGTGACTGACAAAGGTACTTTGACACATCATTCATAAAAATTACAGATACACTATCTCTCCAGTGGAGTGGAAAGCAGAAGATTAAATGATAAAATGGGGGGGAGGGGGGGGAAACAAAAAACCAAATCAAACCATACCTGATGAGGTAGTCAACAGCCCAGAAGCTAAAACTGATCTCCCAGCTGAAATGAGTGCGGGTTCTTCCCCTTTTGTACAAGTATGGAATTTTTTGAGTTAACTTCTTTCCCCCAACTAGTAGAAGTAACCTTATCTCAAGATGCTCCAAACACAGCATCCCAAAGTAATTTTCTCCTCCTTCTTACTGATAACATAAGGACAGATTAAAAGTTGTTATGGTTAACAGAGACTTTAAGCACTTTATCTCAGCAAACTTTTTTTTTTAATATGCAGAAAGTTCATTCTCTGATAATCTAAACCAAACTTAGGTTTGGTACACACACAGAACATATGACTGACTAAAAATTTCACCAACTACCTTTGCCAGTTCTCTGCTTGTTGAGAGTCAAGTTCCCCAGAAGCTACCACCCAGCTTCCTGCCCTGCTGCACAGGCACCTCCAGGATAGTCACCTGAGCCAAAAGGGCTTGTGAGCCAAAGCAGTACCAAAACAGCTCTCTGCTTTGGATTTCTAAACTACCTTAGTTCTAAATTCCCTGAGTAACACTTCACTGTACTGAAACACACCCCCTTACCCACTGTGCTCTTCATTTCTTCTTCCCAAATTCTCCATCTATAGTCCAATACACCATGTTATGCCATTAGGTTCCCCTCTAGTAATCACAGACACCACCACTTGGGTGACACAGGACAGCAGGTTTCTCAGGGAAGTAAATAATGCTCCCACACCTGTCTGGTATGTACATCTTTAGTACAACCCATGTGATTTTAAGAGTGACTCTATTATATCCGAAAAAGTAAGTTAAACTGATTTTATTTAAGGTGATCCAAACGTGTTCATTACTGCAAAAAATTTCTTTGTAAAGGGACACAGAAAACATATAAAGTCTTCTGCTTGTTTTTCCAACAATAAAGAACAACCACATGCACAGAAAACATTTTAGACTACACTTCTGAAGAGAAGGCAACAGCGAGGCAAACTTTCTTAGCAAACCAGCCACCTAAAATGGACAAGTTCATCCTCACTTGGTAAATGAACGTTGCAAAGTAGAAAGGCACTTAGCTCACTCTTAAAATAAGTGCTAATGCTGTAAAAGATCAGATATAACAAAGTAGTTTAAACCAAAGAAAAATCATGCACTGCAAAAGGAAGGCCAAAATAAGAAATCCTAGGATGACAACTTGATTCACAGTTTACTCAAGTTAATGAAAGACTCCAACTCCCACAGATTTCAGCGGGTTATGAAACAGGTCCTGCAGAGGGAAATGTTCCAAGTCACAAACAGCAATGCCGTATTTTGATACGTAATTGCCACCACTGCCTATGAAGAAATCCCTGGTGTAAAATAGAGAACAAATACAATAATCTCGCTTTCTCATTTTAAAAATGCCATGAAAAAAACAACAAAAGAAAGTTATTGAAGAGAACTAGATTGTTCCCAGCTGTTGTCATAAAATACTACAGCTGTTCATGTCATTGCAGCTAATGACCAGTTGTACTTTTTTAAAGATTGTAACACAGTATGACCATTGTAATCTACATCAAATTGAAACTTGGCAAGCATCATGGAAAAAAGACTATGAAATTATTTAAATCCTGTTTGATTTTGTTTTTTAATTTCTGTTCATGAGTTGGTTTTGAGTGTTTTGGGGGGATAGGAAGGGATTTTGTATGAATGGTTCTTTATTCAAATTGTCAATTATGTTAAACTACTTAAAAAATCATGGTAAATAACAGATGTTAAATTATCAAAATTGTCTTTTCCAGTATTAAAAAGAGAATTCAACTAATAAATCCTGGGTCGGTTTTTTTGGTTGTTGTTGAAAAGAGGTGTGCTGACTAGAAGTCTCAAGTTCAAAGACGATGATGAAAAATCTTTTCTCTGGAGCCAAGAACAGGGTAGGCACCAGCATCTAGAAGCTTTTAATTGTTTTGTTAATTGAACTACACATGAACCAAATCAGATCTTTTCATAAAGATTCAAGTATGCAAATGCAAAGAAAAGGATAAAATAGAAAAATCCGTATATATATATCTGCAGGAAGAATTTTCAGATACAACTCCCTCCAATGAAGCATTACTCCTTGGCATACGAAGAAAAAGCTAGAGGAAAGCATGCATTCCCACATAAAATCTCCACAGAACCTGAAAGATACTACTTCAAATAATTTCATGTAATTTCTCAAGAAAATGAGAGAGTATAGGTTCCTCTCTAGCAATGTGTCTTCCCCTCCAAGATCATCCATATAGAGCTACAGACCAGAAAGAAATCACAATACTGCACTGCTTTTTATCTTCCCTACAGTCATCAAGAAAATCAATAATTCATGAAGAAAACTACAAAAACTACCTTCTCCACTTTAAGACACAAAAACACTGCCAGAGAAATTCCAAATACTTTAGAAAGAAGATGACCTAAACATACACTGCTCCGACCCATTTTCGTGGCAGCAGCCGAGGACTCTGTAACAAGTAACAAACACTGCTGCAACACAAAACCTATGACAATGAAGCTTCCTTATCCAAAGAAAGAAATAATTGCTAAACATGTACTTACAACCAAACTTAGCAACAGGTAAGTTAGAAGCTGAGCCTCTTTTCCTCACTTTGAGACATATATCTAGACTGCAAAGCATTTATTTCCAAACGATGGTTACTTCAAAACACGAATAACCCTGAAACTTTATGCAGCCACAGAGTTACTCATCTGTCACTATCAGCAAATTAAAAAAATAATAAAAAAGTAAAATCGTAAACTCTACCTTCAAAGACACTCACAAAAGTCTAAATTAAAAATAAAAATCTAATCACACACTACATGAGGCCAAAACCCCGTAGTTTGGATTCTATTAATTAAGCCTATTGAATAATGCCCAGAGTGACTGTTATAAGACTCTCTGTAGCATCACATCTGCATAAGCCATTATTAACACATGTTATTTTTACCATTCCAATCAGAAGTTCAAAGTGCACTTCCTTTCTTACGGCAACATCGTACAAAAAGATCAAGTCTGCACAATTAGGCAGTATAAGACAAACATTGTAGCAGAATTTGCTCTACTGCAATTCTGGGGTTTTTTTCCCTTCATTTCATCAGCTCTACATTGTGCAAATGTTAAGATAATTTGAAGTATTTTGGCCAACAGTAATCTGATGCAATAAAATGCCTAAGCTGAATGCCTCTAAAAGATGGGATGGAGAAAAAGAATATAGAATAGAATACTGTTATACCAATACCTGTCTCCATCAGTACGTGTTTAATCACATTACAGCATTTTTTAGTTTTGAAAGCTTGGTTTTATTAACCCAGATATGCTATCTGAAAGATGAAAAAATAGCTGCTGCTTCTTTCAAAGATTTTATACAACCCTTTTTTAGCATGGTTTTTCCCTTTCTTTTCCACAAAGTTTTGGTACAGTCTCCATACAGACTAGGTTCTGCACTTTCTAAGCCTAAAGTTTAAGGTGGGGGTTTTAAAATTCACTCATCTGTGGTGAACCTCAGGATTCTTCTCAAGTATTACCAACTTCACCAAGTCTCACCTTTCATTGCTAACTAACTTCCATGTCCGATTATAAAAGCGCCAAAGGGCTTTTATACGAGGGCCTATACCACTCCCTTCCAAGTTAATCCAAGTTAATCGAGAACATGCTGTCCATGCTAGCTTTGCAAACTACACAAGTTGAAACTGACAGTCACACTATGAGTGTTCAACATAAACTGCTAAGAAACCTGCAAGCAGCAGCTGAGCTGCAGAATAGAGACATCCTTCTGTGACAAGCTGGGTAGAGCTTGAGCAGCACACTGACAGTGCAGCTATTCACTGAAAAGAAAGCTACAGTCAGCAGCTGGCTGCAGAGTTACAACAGAAGTCTGAGAAGAGGCAGAATATACTTCCCCTGCTCTCACAGGCTTCCCCAGGCACCTACAGATGCACCAAAAGGAAAGATACAGTGTTCCATGAACATCTTCCATTGAATACACGCACCCAAATCTACCAGGCAGCATTTAGGCTGCTCGTCGTATTTAGCAATTAGCAAAAAAGCAGTAAGGAAATAAGAGTTTTTTATAAATGTAGGACATGAATAGACAGGAAAAGGACATTTTGAAACATGAGAGGGAGAAAGCATTAAAAACCCAACTTGCTGAGAAGAAAAAGGAGCTGCAACAAAAGTTCAGCATAGCTTTTAATTACAAGTAGAAAGAAGTTTGAGTGATAGACAGTTTTCAAATGAAATGTTTTCAAAAACTGGTTAAATACGCCCTGAAGTGAAAGGATGCCATCTACACCTTAGACACAAGCCCCCCAAGACACACAAGAACTAACTTCTAATTAAAACCACCATTTTTAATGTGTGCTGCCTTTGCACTCTGCTTCTTTTCCTCTCCAGCTCCAAACATAAATGGTGCTAGTTGACAATTGCTGGAGATGATGCTGGCCATCCTAAATCAATCTTAAATGAAACACTCATGTTCTCCTCATACAGCAGCGTTGCTGTATCAACATTACCATGCCTAAGCTCTCTTATAAATAGAGATATCAGTCAGTTTAAAACACACGTAGATGACTCGCAAGGAGATACTACTCTGGAGGTGTTATTTCAACAGCGGCAGCTTTCTGGGGGAAGAGTAAATAGAGTGGGAATTAGTTCAGATTTTTACCTTTAAAAGAATAATTTATCATCACAGCACTTACTGTCTTCCTGGTTTTCTACATATGATCTCCAGTCTCTTCCTTCATTCAGTAACGATAGGAAAACAGTAAGTATGTACCTGGAGTACCACCTCCAGCAATTATACATCTCAACGTACAACCCAAGTGGCAGAGCAGTCAGTAAGCCACACACTTAGGTGAACGTGCATACTTAGGCTGCACATGCAGTATAGTGGTTTTCAAAACTGGGATGATAGTTTCCACCATTACTGAGCAGACATAAAATGATCTTTTACGGGGGAAAGTCAAGGTAAATGACCGATTATCAGAAGAGGAAATTATTTGAGTGTTCAGCTGAAGAACAATTGTGAAATCATAGCCTGTATTTGATTCATGAAACCACATACAAAAGAATATAAGAAGGAACCTTTTCATGAAGATGATTTGAAGTGGCTTTTACTTCAGAAACTTGTGGCTTCTTTTATGGCATGCTTACAGTAAGTGTTAAGCAGTATCTCTCCATCTTAAAATACTTTTAAGGAAGTACTTTTTTCCACATTCCTTGAAGCTATGAAGAAGAAACTAACCCCCACTATAAACTGCTTCAATGTCACTGAGAAGCCTTAGATAAATTAATATTCACACTTAAATGGAGTACCGAATTTAACTTACAGTCCTGCTTTTGTACTCCAAGTAGGAGCCACTCAGCAGAATAGAAGAAACTGGGAAAAAAAACAGGGAAGATGAGTTGGGAGTATCCAAGCTACAGGTACTTACTTATTGACGTTACCCAAGATTACTTTTGATAGAAAATCCCTTCAGAAATACCAGACAGAAAACACTGTGCTGAGTTCTAGAAGCCTAGAACTACACAAAGATAACTTGATATTTTAAATTATATAATCAAAGATAAATATATTTTGCACATGATCTTCCTGCCACAACCTGCACTGAAATGCAAGCATATCCATGCAACAACTATTGTCTCTAAGTGGGATACATGTGATGGAAGTAAATACCATTCAATTTGGGTATGGATAACAGAGAGAAAACAACTGTTCTCTTCAATATCCCCCTATAGAAAATTACCTCAACTGGCTCATGTTTTCCAATTAAGTTAAATGCTGATATCATCCAGGATGTACTCCTCTTTCAAGATTACTAGTGGTATTAAAAGCACCAGCTCTCTAGTGAGGCTCAGCCAAAAAGAGCAGGCAAGAGAAGGCAGCTTTAGCCACCGTGGAATTCAGAAGCATACAAAAGGTTTTTTAACACACAAACAAGGCAATTTTGTGCCTCACTTCATATCAGTCCTACGACTCAGCACACTCAGCAAGCCACTCTCATCACAAAGAGCATGAGGAAAGCCTCCCACCTATGCAGTGTAGCAATAACTCTGTAAGAAAGGCACCCTTCAGCATGAGCACAATCTTCTCCCTATGCCTATACAGCAAAAGACTTGTTTCACTAAAGGGCTTATTTACAAAATGATCTTAATGACTAAGAGGCTCAGTGAGTTCATAAATCAAAACAAATCACCAGCTTTATTACACATAGTCATCAAAGACTGTACTTTGGTTTTGTTTCAGTTCCTCAGCACCACATTCATAATCCCTGACGAGCGTTACACACATACCACATACACACGCAGGTTTGCACAATGTAAAACATACAAAGACTGCAACACCTAAGTGTCATCCAGTTGATAAAATCTACTAGTCTTGCAAGTATTAACTTAGTTTTGACACTAGGAACAAATCAGTTACACACACAAAAAAACCATAACACAGCAACCTTGTTTTCTTTCCTAAACAACCATAATATCTCTCCAAGTATAGTCAACTGTTTTCTGCTCTTAGGTGCCTCTCCCACAGCTTGTTTCATCAAGGTACCAGGAGATTTGCAACTATGGAGTTACTAAAACTGAGGTGGATGTACACCTGTTCCTTCAAATGAAGATAAAAGCGGATAGGGAAGAGAATCAATCTCCAGCTGTACCAGTGCCACCTTTCTGGCATACCTGTGGGTGGATTCTCTAGTTAATATTACACCTTGAACCTAGATGCAGTCTTCCTCAGAACAAGCAGTATACTCCTAAGTACTACAACAATAAATTAATTAAAAGTCAGCTTTCCTCTGCCAACAGAAACAGCTACAAAGCAATTCCTTCTTTTTCCTCATGAGGATCAGATAAACAAAATCTTCAGCATCCTCAAAAGAGAGGCATCTCATCCTTTAATCTACTGTATTAGACAGTTATAACTATTTAAGTAACCATGGTCCTTGCCACAAATGAGCAATACTCAAATTTACACCAAAATATATACCAAATCCACCAACATTCATGTCAACACAAATGTTCAAAAAACACTGAAGCACTTGCAGGACACATCTATGCTGGAAAAATTTAACTCAATTCAGAGGGAGACAGAGGCAGGCTTCTGCAATTCACCAATGCCGGATTCCAGCCTGGAGCACAAGCCTTTGGTGAATACACACAAGTCTCCCTGGACTAATGGGAATTAGCAATGAAGTTTAGAGTTTCCATTATTGACAGCAATTTTACCTCTCACAATCTGAAATTAACACTGATGGTGAGATATCGATTGTGAGCTGGCATTCATATTATATTACAAACAACTGTCAGCCTGCACTTTAGGAGAGCACTAACAATGACACAGTTTGAAATTCAGAGACAGCAGAGAGCGGTGTCTGGTTTTATTGTGTGTTGTCAATTGCTGACATAACCACATACACCTCCCCATGCAACGCACAAGAGGAAAGGACAACACCAAGGATCACAAGCCATGGCTACAGCCCTTCTAAACAGCTGAGACAGAATTATTTCGTTAAAACTCCACTTCCAATATAAAAGCACAAAAAAAAAAAAAAAAAACCCACACCAACGACGACAAAAAACCCACACAAAAGCATACAACTATCTGACCTGACCAGAAAAAAATCAAAACAATTACTGTACCGAACTAACTGCAAGATTTTCAATTAATACTGACTTCACTTTTTTGTAATACTACTCCAGTTGACTTTCGAAGTTTTTATTTAGGATTTCTATGCTTTAGTGCAGTATTCCTCAGAAGCACTAATGCAACAATAAATACATTGAGGAGGTCAAGTAACATGATACATGGCTTTTCCTTCCCCAGGGGTGAGGTTCAAATCTTGCCCATGTCAGAGTGAGCAAAAGCTGTTGACATCAGGCAACTGAGCCATGTGAAATGAGCTACTATCCTCAGTCCAGTTTTTCCTGGACAGGTATTCCTACCTTCACAAGAACAACCAAGCTCACACTCTGGCTGGCAAGTCTCAGGAGTTAGAAGCAACACGGATAAGGAATAGCTTCCTCAGTCCTGAAGAAAGACACTAACTTTTAAGACAGCTCTGTTCTAGTGAAAGCTGCACCATATTACTAACAAAAAGGCAAGGAATTTCAATTAATAAGTACATCAAGTCAGCACCTCCTGCAACAGTATGCTGTCCTGAGCCCTAATCCCACAAACTTCTGAATGCACCTGAATATACAGTTTATTGTATTTGCAGACAACGGACCAAAGTGCTGCTCCTCTACAGCAGGACAAAATCCAGAGTAAAGATGAATTGTGTCATTTGCATCACAACATACGTACCATCTTAAGGAGAGCACCAGAGTAAAATGAAAGTACCCCTCAAACCATAACTGCATTCTCTGGATTAATTTTACCTTTTTCTTTAGCTCAACAAAACAGTTTTGTCAAATTCAACTGGAGTTAATTTGCTTCTGGAAACCTACCATTACACACAAACTTGAATTTCATCTTTACACCTCTCATCGTATGACAGTGTAAGATATGCATAACAAAGCCAGAAAACCAAGACGTTAAAAACATTAGGGGCCCCCAACCCTTTTCCCCCTCATCCCAAAAGCATGTTTTATTTTTGAGTCAAATCAGTTTAAGTACAGTTCAGACAACTCAAAAAGCAAAGAAAAATGAGTGCGAGATTAAATCCTCGCCTATGGAAATAACTCCATTTCTCTGTATATTTGAGCTTTAAGTACAAGAAGCAAAAAACAAAACCAAACCCACAGCAACCCCCTGAAGAAGCAGCTCTCAGCCACAAGCAATTTGCACAAAGCTGCTGGAACTGTAATCCCCCCAAGCCCGTCCCACTGTTACGTAACAGTGCCAAGCCAGGATTTTTCACCAGCCAGCTCAGAGTTACTGTGAGTAGAAAACATCTCCTCTCACACACCAGCAATAGAGAGGGTTGGAAAAAAATCAACAAAACATAATAAAATCAAACAAAAAAAATCCCATACAGGCAAGCAGAGGGAAAAATTTAATCCACAGACTACATCCATGTTAAAGGCATTTCCTTTAAGGTTTTATATGATATTCTAACTTAAAAGAACTTAACTAACTTGTTTTCTCACGTTACACCCTACCAGTGTTAGAATATCTGTTTTTTCTCTCTAAAATAACAAGACTTCAACTACTTATATAGGTGCTCACAATGTACCTTTTTATTTAATTATTCTCTATTAATTTAACATTGCAAGCCCATTTCAGTTGTTTATCTCAGGGTACAAATCACGTCCTATATGACAGAAACAACAAAGTGATCTTCCCTTTATTACCACCGGTTGTTTTCTTGATTTCCTTAACATCCATATGAAGGCAGTGTGAAGTGCCTATGATGCAGCAAAGAATACTCCTACGAACAATCAGTTTACTGTGTAGTACACTCTTCAGATGCTATTTTAAGACCTTAAAAGGATTTCAATATTTAATAGAGGCCTGAACCAGTTAAGCAGATCTTCACATCTACACTGAAACACTGACATTATGAGACAAACATAATAGTTAGCAGGGGCAATGGACACCCAAGCAGCATCTATATTCTTTTTGTTCAAGACTTGAACTCAGTTTAACCAAGTTGATTTCTCTCTGAGTTACATTATAAAAGTCTTTAACCACACATACTTCTAAGTTTTCTTAGAAATACTGGTTTTAGATGTTTAAGACATTTACATGTGGGAAGAATGCAAAGAGCAATTGCTGACAAAACACATTTAGATGAGCTGAAAGCCCTAAAGGTTTTATAAATACTGAAATAAATTGTCTTAAGCCAAAGGAAGTTCTGCCACAGCAAAGATCACGACGTTTGGCCATGGACCAGTCAGATTAAGGAAATTAAGAAAAAAAAGAAGAGATACCCCATAATCATGAAATTCTCCTAACGGGATGGCCAATTGTTGTTCCTACAGGAGACAAGTATCAGATAAACACAGGCTTTAAAGCCTACTCTTGGTGTGGTATAACAGACTGAAACTTAAACTGTAAATATTCCAGAAATTACAAGTCAAACGTGAATTTACAAGTTATTTTCTAAAAATTCTTGCAATTATGTTTCTTACAATATCTGAATATCTACACTTTCCTTTGGAGGGGCATAAAATGAAGTAAGAGGGGGAAAGGCATAAAAGGTAAATGTAAATATAAACACAAAACCATAAATAACACATCTTACAAAATAATATTTACACTGAGTGTTTCATTCTGGGATATACTCAAGTAAATACAGACGTGTATGTATTTCAAGGCCATTTCCATTTCTAGCTTCCCAAAATCTGGACACATGCACACTGCACCTAAGATTTGTGCTGTCCACCGTAGCACACGAGTTATAACCTAACTGGGTGAAATACACTAGAGCTGGGTACACTTGGCTGTGTGCCCAGTGCGGAAGGAAAGAAACAAACAAAAAACAAACAAACAAAAAACCCGGACCACTAAATACACGTGCACTTCCTACACACCGAGAAATGCACATGTGCAATTTACATCAGGTATCACCCCAGTAAATAAAACCTTAGTCTGTACTGCGGGGCACAACGTGCTGTCAATCCAAACTGTAATTTGTTTATACGGCCGAGGCTGGCAGCACACGCGTACCTCCGAAACGTAGAAAAAATCATGGAGCCCATACGTGTTTGTGCCGAGCACCCGCCCGCACATCTGCACGCACACGCGGGAGCACGGCCACGGTACGCCCGCCGGGTAACTTCACATCCTAGCAGGCCGGGCCGTCAGCAAGAGACGGCGATGGAGCAGGAGGAGAAGGAGGAGGAGAAGAAGGAGAAGGAGGAGGAAGCAGCCTTCGCCACCTCCCACAACGCCCGCGGCCCGCGCCCACGGCGCGCTCCCCCTCGCCCGGCATCCCCGCCGCGGGTGCCGCGGGGGCGGCCCTGCGGGAGCGGGGCACGGGGGAGCCGAGCGGCGCAACCGGTCCCCCCAGCAGCGGCGTTCGGTGCGGGAGCGCAGCCCCGGCTGCTGGCGCGGGGAGGTTTCCAGGCATCCTTGCTGCATGCGGGAGCAGAACGGCAGTGACAAGCGGTGGCGGCGCAGCCTGCGGGGCGGGGGGGAGGGGGGTGGCTCCGGGGAGCGCGGTCCGGAGGAGAAGGAGGAACGGGGGATG
>VXAX01000390.1:321211-409753 GCA_013399835.1 Leptocoma aspasia
ACCTGCCGCTCACGGGCGCGGCGGCTGCGCGCCTCGAACCGCGCCCGGTGGCCGCGCCTGCGTGCCCGGCCACCCCGCGCGGGTGCGGACGAGTGCGGAACGCCTGCCGCTCCGAACGCCTGCCCCGCGGGGTGCCCGCCCCGAGCGGGGGCGCCCCCGGAGAGGTGACAGCAGGTACCGGTACGCGCGAAGCCGGGGCTGGCCTGCGCGAAAGGGGAATCTTCTTAAATAGCATCCTTGAGTCGGGGGGTTGCTCATCCATCCCCTCGGATAAAGGAAAAATACATCCATCGCCCCTAGCTGTGTGTATTGCCCAGCGCATCTTGCACACGCCAACTTGGGGCATGGGCTGGCGCAGCCTGCAGCACTCGGCCTCAATGCTGGGGCACCACCGTCCCCTCAAATGAGCCTGCGAGGACAAACGGAGCGGCCAAACCTGGGTGAGAAGTGTTCGCCGCCCCCAGCTGGAAGACAACAACTCTTGCTTCATGTTTCTTACAGGATTAGAAAGTAATTTACATCTGTGAAGGTGTCCTCCACCATTCCAGACAACATAAATATTGTTATGGGCTTGTTTATACATGTTCTTCAGGACGAGCTATTCCTGACTAATTTCATGACTAATTTCCAGAATAAGGCTGGGGTGTTCCGGTTTAGTTTAGCACTGTGAGTTTTAATTAAAGAGGAAAATAGGGCATACCTGTTCTGGAAGAGGGATGTTTAGAGAATTGTTGTTGAATAACTTATGTCTGGATGAGCCAAGAATCAACAGAGACCTAACCTGGCTTCTCGTTTCCTCCTGGGGTGATGTGCAAGTAGCTTGCTTAGCAGATACTATTGCTTTAGAAAGCCACCAAGAATATGAGATGGCAGTTGTGACACATACTCTGCTTTGATTTGCCTGACATTTTTAGGGGATGCTTTGTTGGCTGTCCTTGTGGTATTTTCTCTGAGCATGGGAAGACATTGTATGTGACTGACATTTAGCAGAACAGCATAAGTTCTCAGCTTGTTCCAATAACTGTGGTGAGCTCCATGTGCTGTGACCGTCCTCTTGTCCCAGGAGCACAGACTAGCTGGGTAATAGAGTTGCCATCTGAGATTCCTATTGCAGTGGTAACACGAGAATGTGAAACGAAGCTAGGGCTCAAGCGAGGGTGTCTTATATATGCCCAGAAAAATCCTGAGGCCCATGAGAAGTCAGCATCTCCCCATATTGTAGGCATACTTCATGAGGCAGGAAGTGCACAGAAGAATCTGAACAGGAAAACCCCTCCATCTTCATCCCCACTGCTGGGAAACACTGCCCAGCGGCAATTGGTGCTTGGACACGGAAGGAGAGGCAGCATGTGAGGAATGCAGTATGGCCAGTATTGCCTACACGTTGTGAGCCCCAGCTTCATGAGGTGTGGAGGACCAGTTTGGATCCGTTCTTCTGTGACTGCAGGCTGTTTGCATGAGTCATCTGGATTTGTCTTCATAGGCTGGAATAACAGAGACTCTGGATCTCTCAGGTTTATGTTTGCTCCCCCATTATTCACAGGACAGGACTTCAGCTCTGATTTTTTAACAAGAAAGTATCATTGTTGCTGCTGCTTATATAAGGACATCCAATGTCACAACTCCAGCATGTTTGTATTAATTCTGAAGGCTATATAGGAATTCTTTTCTTTAAATGGTTTTCCTTTCCTTCTAGTTTTCAATTATAATATGCCATCCAGGCTACATAAAACTCTTTCATTTTATCTTGTGGAGGGTCTTGATTATTCATCTGTTGGATGTGTTTAGTCTTCCTTGCCAAGGCAGAATCCCCATTTCAGGCCATCTCTCCTTTGGGAATGTTCAGATGAGCTCTCATAAGACAAAAGGTCAGTACCACAGCCAAATACCATGTATCATGCCATTTCTGCAAGGTATGATACACCCAAGATTCAGATCACAGGTGTAAGACCTCATAACTACTCTGTCATGGTGTGGTGGAATCTTAACTTGTTTCTGTAGCAAAATCCTTATCCTTGCTGTGATGGAGGGAAAGGAAGAGAGAGAGAGAAATCACCGAGCATCGTCTTTGTTCTCTGATAATGGTAAAAAACTAGAGATACTCTTTCAGATTTGTGTTAGTAGTAAAGGTTGTATAGGCATTCCTTATTACTTAAATCTGTCCTTCAAATCCATCCACACAGGTGGTCCTTCAGGTTTTTCTCACACTCCTTGGTCACAGAAGGATGTCTTTTTCATGGGATCTGAATTCTATTAGATTCCTTTTTCTCATTTAACAGCAGGAGGAGAATATGAAGATCATGTCTTTGAATGAAAAGAACACAGTCAGTGGCTTCTGGGAAAATTCTAACACATTTGACCTCTTGCATCACTAATCCCTAGTAGCATTGTTAGTCATTTCATCCCCTAGTAGAATAGAAGCCCAGCATGATAGATTGGAAGCTCTGATCTTCCAAAGAGCAGTCACTCCTGATTACTGATTTTGAAGACAAGCTCTGTGAGAGCTGGAGGAGAGATTTTTTCCAAGTCTGGAATAAGTTAGTACCCACCTCTTTGCCTCAGATGAGCAGTTCTATTCCATTTTAGCTGAGACATGACAATTCTTTTAGGCACACAGCAGTCTGGAAAGTAGCAGCATCCAGATGAAGTGGAAGGAGGAATAAATGCCCATACAATGAGAAGTCAGTAATTTTAAGCCAGACTTTCATGAAGACATGCAGAGTGAGGGATTTCAAATAGTATCATGGATCCCATTAAAAATTAGCAATCAAGTGGTCTTGACTCTATTTCAGCAGCAAGGTGAGGATTATTTCATAGACATGTAGCAATACTTTTGCCCACTGACTCAACCAATTAAGATACTGTTTTAAAGTATTGATTGCAAGAGATAGTGTTTAAAATTTTAACCATTATTATTAGAGAAAGACTGTTCTAGCTACAGGGAGTGTATCCTTCCTGCATTGTTGTTAGCCTCTGGAAGTTCAGGCTTCACTTGTAATAAATGTAAGTTTGACAATATCTTGGAAGTAAAGCGGAATTAGCGAGGGCCCTTAAGCACTATGATGGCTGGATGGAAAATGTGTGCAACAAGGTTAGTCTGGATATTGGTGCTGCCTTAAATAATGATTTTCCTGATTTTTCTTTTAAGACAGACGTGCAATTGTTTTGGTTTACTTCCCTTTAATATAAAAATTACTTCAACATCTGTGTATATATATCTATTGCCTAGGTCATAGCCTCTACAGCATCATTGCCTACAAGATTAAAACCACTACATACTGGTCTATGTTGGTAGTGTGTCTTGAGGAGATGCTCCATAGTGAACTCAACATTCTGTTAGAGGTCACAGTCACAACAGTGACAACAAGCACCTAAAACTTTCAGAAGAACTAGATTCTTCTACATTTAACTAAAATAAATTTGATACCAAGCATCCTATACTAGCCTTGGATAGGCAATATAATTTATCAGTACTCCACATGTCATTTGGTTCCATCATATCCTCAAGAGAGGAAATTCACCCCAGTGTAGAGAGCCTATACGAAGGACCACATAGCAATTTAGATCACCATCAAGGGTCTGAGGATTTTTTTGACAATAGTTTTCCCGCTCTTGTTCTACCTCAGTACACAAGAGGAAGATAGATAAAGGGCCTGTAGCAAATAAATTCTTTGTACCATTGAAATGCTTTCTGGTTATGTTGGCTAGGAGATGGATAGTTCAGATGGCAAAACACAGACACATAACCCATCACTAAATGTATCCTTTCCTTGGGTAGGTACATGAAGATACATGGTCTTCATAGATCCATTGTGGGCACTTAACCTGTTGATCATCAGCCTCTCTGGAGCTTTGCATGTTTTTCCCAGCATACATCTGTTGGGCTTTGGGCTTGGCTAATTATGCAGGTTCTGGATTTTGTCCTGAAGCTTTTAGCATAATTTATATGCACTGTTAATGATACTGTGCCTGGTTTAGAAGGCAAAGCTAAATAGATAATTCTATAGAAACTCATGAAATTGATGATACCAAAATGAATTGTGTTGCAATAAAATGCAAGCAATGACATCTGAGATACAGAAGAGAGAAAGGTTAGCTACAAATTCCAAGATGCTAAATCAACATGGAAAACAGTAACAACTGGTGCCATGAACAGTTATACAGAGCTTGACTGACATTTGAAAAGTCAAATAGTAAAAGAGAAGAACACAAGTGAAAATAACCTTGAGCCCTGGAAGTCGTTTACCCTAGGCCAAAACTGGCCTGCTTACAACAGGTTTCAATATAAAAGAAGCATAACTGTGGTCATCTAAGGCTGCAAATTAATATTTGCATTCAGATTAAGCCTGTGCTGCGAAACTGATCCACAAGTCATGCCTGTAATCCCTCACAGCATGCAGACTCAAGAGAAAGCATGCAAAGGACTTCCATATCTGTCCCCATTCCAATACTGCTGAGAAGCAGCCTAACACAAGTTTCCTCCGCTGCAGTTTCAGATTTCCTAAGAGGCACATACTTTGATCAGACTACTCCACTAAGCCCAAGGTAAAGACCAGATAAGAATTGAGTTTGGATAGGAGTGAAGCCAGCATAAGAATAAATCAAAACACCAGAGATGGAAAGAATCATCTCAGACTGAAAAGCATAGTCAGAAATTCACAGAGCCAGGTGTTTGAAAACCAGAGTCCCTATTGTAAGTCAAGTCAGGACTGGGACAAGGTGAGGTATAGGAGCATAACACAAAGGAAGCAGGAACCAGGAATCAAGACTAAGCAAACAAGAATGAAAGGCAAAAGAGTCAGAAGCAAAACTACAGCCAAATGGCACTGCAGGCTGCCAAGAACAACTGGTGGAGTTGCCTGACACATCTGCTATTAGAGGAAATTAGCCAAGCTTTAGCTCCTGCACAGCTGGGCCACAGTCCCAGTTGCCCTATTGCATCCAGCTGCAGGGCCAGTAGCCCAGGCAAAGCCCAACAGTGTGGTTAAACATTCATTGACTTAAAACTTGATCTGCAGGAGTAGCTTGTCCCTATAAATTTACTGGTGCAAGCAGCAGGTTTAACTCAATTTATGTATCCAGCAGAACACTGCACTGATTTGCCTAAATGTGTTTAAAATTATTGCTTTAATTAAGCACTGCAAGTTTGTGCAGTGAAAATGTGTTACTGTAGAAAAAACCAAAAAGCTGTATCTGAAGGCAGGCAACAGTGCCAAGGTTCCCAGAAGTGGAAAGACATCCCCTCATCTCCCCCTGCTGGTGTGCCCGTCCTCGAGCCTCTGCCTGTGCCAGTGCGTTGTGAAACTGAAAGAAAGGACCCTTGGGAGCAGCTTCCAGCATCGAACTGTTCTCAAGATGTTGGCAACAGCTTAAAAACACAGTCCTGCTATCAAGAATTAGTCATTTGCTCCCAGGGAGTTCATCCTGCAGTCTTTGGTTGTTAATTAGACATCGCTTTTAATGGGAGTCTACAGAATACAGATTTTGCAAGGGGCTTTAGGATGTTATCCCAGTGAATATTAAAATCTGCCAGAAAATAAAAATTAAGAAAGGAATAGAAAGAAAGCTCACTGCATTTTAAAGATGTCCTTACATTAACAAACATCATGACAGACCATTGCCTGTTGAGAGAAATGAACAGTATTTGAAGGAAATGGGAACAGCAAAATAACAAGATATATATATTCCTTTTGTATTATAAGTATCTCTATACAGCTGATTTACCTCTGGTGTGTTATTGAAAACTACTAGTGACAGAAGCAGCTGAACAGATCCTGAAGTAAGACATAATACCCAGGATGTTTAATACCCAGGATGCTTTTCTGCCTCCTTTTTCAGGAGTAATGCTGATGGCAGAGACACAAGAACAAAGAGGAATGTGGGTAATTACTTTTTCAAGAGTAAGCCTTATTTGTTTTCATAGAGATGCCATGATTTATTACTTAGTTTTTCTGCCTTTATGGCCTGAAAACAGTATAGATTAAATCTCTGCCACTTTAAAGGTAACATGCATGGAACACATCCTGGAGTAAATGATTTATTCAAGTGCCATCAGTGCCAGCTGAGGGCTCAGTGGCAAGACACCATAACTGGTGCTAAGAGTGAGATAATTAATCACAATAAGTTGATACTCAAAGAACAAACACTGAAAACTTTGATTTAGTTGCCAAAACTCTCGGAATGTAAAGTGTCTTGTGATGTATTATTTAAAGAAGCACAGTGAATATGAAAAGGAACAATGGACTAGAAAGTGTTTTCCAAACTGACCTCCTGTGCTATGTCTTTTCTGATGAACTTTAGGATGGATAAGAAAGGACAGAACAATCTGATCTTTGAATGTCTGTTTGTAAAATTCCCAAATATTTTCAAAGCAAAATAGTGAAAACTAGAGATTACTGTACAGTTTAAGGAACTCTAATTCATATAAATACAATATTGAATTTGATGTAATTAACTTAGGTTGGCTTAGTGGTAGCACTACAAAATGTAAAAATCTTCAATTAATTTTCAGACTGACCATAATTTACACATTGGAAATCCAGATTCTCACTATCCCCAAGGCTTTAAACTGCTGTACAGTGCAAAGCTGCTTTTTAATGGTTGTAACAAACACTTACACTCACTTAAAATGCATTTTATGTTCCCAGGGTGATGTAGAACAGCCCTAATGTAAAGGAAACCAGGCTTCTAATTGACTACAAACATTCTCAACCAGGGATGCAAATTCAGTGCTACTGTCTTAACCAACTGCAGCAAAGGAAATCTGTCACTGTAGTAGTGCCCTACTAGTCTCACAAGGCTTTCCTGCAGGGCATCTTGCAAGATTAGGGATTAATCTCCTGAAAAAAACCCAAAAAAACCAAAAAAAAACTCCACCCAGAAATATTGACAACAAGTCTCTCCCTGTCTCCCTCATGCACCTATGTCATTGAAAAACATCAGCCTCAGACATACCACAGAACATCCCTTCAATCATATTTTAATCAAATTGCTTTTCATCAGCTCCTCAAATTTTATGTAAGAACCACATAAGCCCCTTTAATCTTTCCTCCTCCTCCCTCACTTCTCAAAAGAAAGTTTTAGTGCTCTGTGCTTACTCAAAGAATGGCATTCAGCACAGCAAGAGATGCATAAATCTTCTGAATTGCTAAAAAAGTGGTACCCAGAGGCTGTTTTGGCTCTAGATGATGACAATTGAATGCACAGGACTGGAGAACACAGTTAAAAAATACTCAGATAATAAATTTCCCTTTTAAAGTATCTGTAGCAGCAGAGGCACGAGCATTACTGATTTGTTAGAAACAGCAGAAGTGCCTGGGAATGATCATGTAGGAATTAAGGCTTCACCCCTTAAAAAGGTGGCTGGATCAATAGCTCAGCTGAAGTGCACCTACACCACCATATGTGGCATAGGCAACCAAAAGGAGGAGCTGGAAACCAAGGTGCAGCAGGAAAAGCATGACAGAAGTTGCCATCATGGCAACAGTGTGGGTTGGTTGACACGGCTGGAGTGTTGTAGTGGATAGTACAGAGGGTGTAGGGATAGGCAAGGAAGAGAGGTGGTGGGGTAGCCGTGTATGTTAGAGAGTGGTTGGATTGTCTAGAGCTAAATGATGGTGGCCTGTTGATCTGCTGGAGGTAGGAAGCCTCTGCAGAGGGATCTGGACAGGCTGGATCAATGGCTGAGGCCAATTCTGTGAGGTTCAACAAGGTGAAGAGCTGGAGTTGTCAAACATTGGAACAAGCTTCCCAGGGAAGTGGTGGAATCACCATCCCTGGAAGAATTTAGAAGACTTGTAAATGGGGTATTAGGGACGTGGTTTAGTGATGGACTTGGTGATGCGGGGTTACCAATTGTACTCGATGACCTAAAGATCTTTTACAACCTAAATGATTCTATGATTCTTATTGGTACAGAGCACATCCATTCTGTAAATAGAGGTGCTCTATAGGATGGGACAATTTCATCATCTTGACTTTAATAGTTTGTGAAAATAATTTAAACTTAAGGCAAGGAGCAGACATTAGCACTATTCAAAACTATTAGGATGTTTCTTATTGAGTGGAAGCAAACACTGTTCAGTTACTCTTGCTATCTTAGCTTTGCCAATAAACCCAGCACTTGTGTTTGTTCCTTTATATGACACTGCTTTCTGCCTAAGAAGGAAATATTTCTCTAACTCTCCTGGAGTTCACAGCTATCCCAAGAGTAATGACTTCTTGCTGGTTGTCTTCCAAAGGATGTTGTCAGCCCCTCAGTAGTTCATTCCGGGTGAAAATAACCCTTGTGCCAAGGCCAGGCCAAGATCATATACCAAATAAGTCCCATTAAAATCTTCAGATAAGGCATAAATGACATTTAAGTACTACAGTGCTGACCTTCTGCTCAGTAGTGAATTAATCTAATATCTGCAAAAATGGGTTTGCTCTGAGTTAAAAAATTGACAAGTGCTCATCCTGACCTCAGATTGGGCTTGGTGAAACTTGCAAAATTGAGTAGCCCAGGACATGCATGCTCTGCCAGATTCTCAGGAGTTTTCCACTTAAATATATCAGCTGGGAGAGGGCTGATGACAACAGTACCAGTGAAGGATCTGGGTGCTGTTACAATACATTGGTCCCTGGATGCTTGAAGGCTGGGAGCAGCCCTAGCACCATGACTCGTGCCAAACACAAAAGTCACAGAGTGCTAGAACCATATGCTTGTGCCGTGTTCCCCCCAGCTGGGAAAGAGTGTCACGTCATTTCATCTCTGAATCTACCTATTTTAGTCATGGAGCTTACAGGAAGAGAAAGGAAGGGAGATGAGACAGAGGAAAGTGATTGCTGCTATGCAGATCCACAATTAAATGAGGTTTAGCAGATGGCAGATGACCTGAACTCCATCTCTTCACTAAAATGCTTTCCTTTTGCCTCCTTCCTGTCCAGACTTAGCTTGAGCTGTCAGTTTTTATTCTCGATCCAATTTTTTTCAGTCATTGGGTCAGCTGGGAAAAAAAAGTGTTGTTCACTGGAAAGAAACAAGACAAACGGATGCTTCCAACACCACATAATTAGAGTGCAAAGCATAGGCACAGATAAAATATAGATGCATGTAAAATATGGGAACCAGACCTTCTGCCTTACTAATGCAATTATTCATATGCATGGCAACACAAATATGCTGTGGAAGGGAATCTGTGTCAGTGATAATGTTTGTTCAGATATTCACTTGCATATTCATGGGCTCAGATGGAGAATATGCAGTGGGGAATGATTGGTTCACCTCCTTCCATTTATATGTCCTCAAAATTTTGCTCTTTTGTTTTTCCTTCTTTTCTCTCTTTTTAGTTTGGATTTTTTATTCCCCCTCCTCCCTCATTTTGGAAGTGCCTGGAACAGTATTTCAGAAAAGTTTTATAACATCATGCTTCTCTTTAAGGATGTAGGTTGCACCTTGCAGTAACCATACATATTCTTCTAGAAGTACCTTTGCAGTAAAGCTGCTGTTCCTGCCTTCCCTCCCCTCCTCCCTCTTCTTTTTCCCCTCATCTTCTTAGCTTTGTTGTAGCCCATGGTGGGCAGTGATAGGGAGGGATGATTAAGGCACTGCTGTGACATTTTCCAGTGAATCTTTCCCAGGAAGGAACCATTTCACAGACTCCCAGCATATACTCCCATAGTGTCCAGAAGCACTTTCCAAAGTATTCTGGCAATTCTTTATTTTGAACTCCATTATTTTAAGTGGTCACCAATTTCTCCCAGTCAGAGTGTGTACTTTGAATGTCCTCAAGCTTTCTCTGGCCACTGTCTTTGAACTATCTACCAAAATAAATTAGGGTAAACTCTGACTATGTCATTCACAAACAGAGATGAGCTTAGTAAATCTGGGTTTTTCCTATTTTAAAAAATTGCTAATACTGCTCTAAATATATAGTCACTGCCAACAGTAACACACATAGCAGCCAGCTTCCATCTGCATTGAGATTTCCCAGACAAGCTGTATAATATCACTCCAGAAACTACTAAGCCTTGGCAATAATCAGAAGATTGGTGGTGGCAAGACAATCCAGAAACAATGGATGAAGTTAATCAGGGAGGCCAATGAAATAAATACTAGCACAAAACTGAGGAAGAAGAAACTGCTGACATACTAGGAGCAGACACTGGCCTTTCACCTTGAAGTTCTTTGTATTCTGCATGTCATTAATATATTATATTCCCATTTTAAGAAGAGCATATAGGAAAACTTGTATGAAGTAATGCTAAAAACATTACATTGAATTTCTCCTAAGACTATGCTGATTTTCCAAATGGAGGAACAAGAAGAAAGAATACTCATACCCTCTGTCCATCCTACTTGCCAATTGCAGAGAATAATTTCCTTTCCGTGTGCAGACAAGCTGTATAAGAAATAAACAACAAAAAGTTTCACCTTTCACATTCAAAGATGCAGATCTTGGAAGCTGAACTCAGCAAAATTCACACTGGAAACAAGACACACATTTTTAACACTGTGAGTACTTAACCAGTGGGATTGCTTGCCCTGGAATATACTGAGACACTTGGAGCTTTTAAATCACATCAGGGTGTCTATAAAGAGATGCTGTCTGCTTCAGTTACAAGACACTGAACTTGTGTAGAAATTGGCCCTGCTATGAAGAAGGTTGGACTAGATGGTCCCAAGGGCTTTAGTGATTAGGAAATACACTCAGGAACACATCCAAATGCCCAATTTGCACAAATACTAGTAATGCACACAATGTATTAATTCACTTTTGCTGAGAACATAAAGCATGCAAATTTAGAGTTAGCTCTCTGTGGTTGCACTAGTCATACTGTAGAACAGAATGTATGCAGGAGAAAGAAAGTGGCTTCAAGTGCAACCAAACCAAAATTCCAATTAAATGTGAACCCTGCATTTGCACATTTTTGTTTATGTATTCATTTTTAAAATCAGTTCTTTTTAATAGCCTGAAAATGAAGAACTGTATTCCAGTAAAAATAACACAGAGACCAGCTACAGCTAGAGAATGAAAGGGTATCAGCTCAGGAAATCACCGCTTAACCAACACCAAGCTGTTGAGACTCCCAAGCACCACAGTCTGCATTTCTTCTGAGACACCTATGTGTCTTCATAATTTAATTTGTATAATCCACAGTAAACCTGGGTATAATTACAGTTCCATTAGTCTTAGTGCCCTGCAAAGCAAAATCCTTGTCCCAGAGCGCAAAGAGAAAAATTCCACTTGCTCTGCTCTCATCAGCCATTGCCAGAAAGAAACTTCAGTCCCCACTGATGGAGTTTTCCCTTGGAGCACTGGTCACCAAGACCAGGCAGCAGGAATGCAGTGAAGCAGTTTGCAGAGCTCATGGCTTGTTGGTTTGCATAAAAGTTTGACTTTTATCCAAAGAGCTAGTATCCATGGCAGCTTCTCCTTCCTAGGAATCATATATTTGAATGCTGAATGCCCTGCCACCTCCAATTAATTTTCAGAAAGTTCTTTATGGCATTTTATGCCAGGAAATTTATCAATTCAGCCTGCTGACTATGCGAGTCTTTTTTTTCTAAATACTCTGCACTGAATATCTGTAGGCAAGTAAAAGATGCCATGCATGAAAGCACAGGACGTTTTCTTAGATGTTCAGTGACGAAGTCTCTTTCTTGGCTGCTTCATGGCACTGAGACTTAGGGCACCTTTCTAGTGATACTTGTACAAGTTATTGGTCATAGTCCATCATGACTTTGATTAACTTTATTCAGCTATTCATTTGAATATTTTCCTTTATTTTTCAGATGAATTTCACTGATCAGACTAGCCAGATGGAATATTTTAGCCAGAGCTTTGCCCTAAATTGCACCTTGTTTACGATTTTATCAGGAAAAAAAAAAAAAAGAAGGAAACATTCAAGCCATTAAAGTCAGTGGTTTTACCTTACTCCTCAATTAGTCAATTTATTTCAGTGAAGCTCCACAATCTCCACAAGAGCTAAATATGTCTCCCAGTATATTTTTACTGCCGGGAATAGTCCTTGTGCAATTCAGAGCGCCCTGGGCTGCCACTGAAGGAAGGTACCACAGTGATCTCTGAGAAACCAGACCTCTCAGGTGAGATGTCAAACTGAGGCCACCAGAACTTCATTTCCAGACAGTAAGACTAAACTGAACTAGCTGGGGACATCACAGTCCTCACTGCACAGTCCTCCTGTAGCAGTGAGATAGCTGTTCATCATTTTGCAATACAAACTCTGCTCTAGTGTGTCCACATTTTTGATTTTGAGAATTGAGAAGCCTGGAGCTCAGTGCTTTTTCAAAATGTAATACATGCCAGATGCGTATTTGTCCACCACATGGTTATGTAAGAGAGGCTCAACAAGTCTCTTTGCTTCTCCTTTCCCATGGCACAGCAGACATGATCTAAATCCCAGTCTGCGATGTTTGCTGCCTGCTGATGACTTTCCACATGAAAGGTTTGAGATGTCATAGGCCACAGGACCACAGATAGGCAGCTAGCTATCAGTGCTGCAAGATTTCCTAGTCTATGGCTAGAAATTAAATAGCTGTAACAAACAACAGACTCCAAACCATCTTTCCTTAAAGCGTAACTCCTCCATCGTGAAAACTGCAGGGTAGGATTTGGTCAGAACTGATATCCCACCAAAAAATTCAGCAGAATTTTAGGAAATATTGACCTATCAATAAATAAAAATTACAGAAGAAGAGACATACATCCTTTGATTTTAATGATTTTTTTTTTTTTTTGCTGTCTTGTACCCCATTTATATGAGTTTTTAAATCTAGATGATCAAAACAATATGTATTGTAGCAGTACAGGAAAAAGAAAGCCCTTCACTCTCAGTTGTTCAGGCCCACACACTACTGCTGAGGTACCATTTTGATGTCCTGTGCTGGCAGCTGTGTAATTATATCACAAGTAGCATAATTAGATTTCCTGTGCACACACTCACTGAAAGAGAGATGAACAACTGCAGTGGCTTTCAAGATAAGATTTTTATACTGATGCTCTTTCTGCTGCTATATGAAAATTCTTGTAGTGAAGTCAGTGAATCACAGTAATATGTAAGTGTTGACAGCTATTTATGTTAGGTCCTTTTGAATTTGTAAACAGAATATGACAGAACTAAAGCAAACACCAAGAGGTTATTTTGCACTCTGCTGAACTACACAAAGTGATATAAAGACATTTCAGAAAAGTTTTATGGAGCTGGAGAAAAGTGCTGAACTGTAGGACAAAAATTCAAGACTGTTTTGGAGGAAAAGCCCTCACCTGGGTAAGTTAATCCTTGTAACTTCGTGCTGGTTCACATGAGCTTTCCATTTGTATAAAGCAGATGATTCCCAAACCAGGTGTGCTCAGCATGTGCACATGGACAGGAAGGTGCAGTGCCAGCCTCTGTAAGAGCTGCACACGCTGCTGTGGCCAGTGTCACCTCAGCACCCAGCACACACACACAAACCTAAAGGGTGTGCAGGTTCTGCCATAGCCACAGACAGGATGTAGCCCACAGAGCATTTCAGCAGCCAGCCACATCCTCCTCCACCGTTTCTTTTTTGGATTTTATGGGAGTCCCCAGGATCCACATGGAGCAACACTCATTCATTCTTCATGCTGCTCTTTCCCTTAACCTCCCACTCTCACCCCACTAGAAATCACCGAAGAGAGAAAAACACATCAGGACCTGGGTATAAGAATGTGAAAAGCTTGCTTGGTGAAGCTATAGACAAAATAGATTTAGAGTTAAAATTCACAAAAAATCTCTGCTCTGTGTCCCAGTTCTAGTTTTCAAAGAGTTGACTGTAAGGTATTCAAGATTTGGGGTGTTTGTTTGCTTGTTTGTTTGTTTGCCTCGCCTTGTTGCATTTCTATTTCTGAACACATTTCAAGGCAAAGGAACAGGGTACTTTCATTCAATCAAGGCCAATTCCCGTTTTGATAGTGCAAAGACTTCAAGTGTGGCTCAGGCTGACCCAAGGTATGCTCAGACTAATCTTGTGATGTCATTAAGCAATAGAGATGATGAGCATAAACAGATTAACATGAGAACTAGCTAGTCTGGCAGCACTGATGTCTTAACTGCTCAGTTCTCTATGTAATTGCACCATGTGCCTTTCCATCTCCAAGAGCTTTTGCTTACTTGATTCTTAAAGTAAAAAAATAATATGGAACCAGTAGGAAGGGGCAGTGATCATATAAGTTCTAACGGGCAAAAAAACGCATTATATTTGTTGCACACATGTTATAACTTATTTATGCAGTATTCTGATTTACTTATGGTAGTAGAAATCAAGAGTAACTCAGCCACTCAGCCAGCATGAAGGAGTTCTCAAAAGTGAGATATTTTGTGTTTTCTCAGCTCAGAGGGGGTCACAATATTTTGTGTGATTATCTCCTGTCACTTCTGCCCTCCCCTCAAGAAAGCACATTTCCTGCTAGCTATAGAGGAATGCTTGAAAGTGCAGGCACTCTGGGTTAAGAACGTCTAAATGTATTATTGCTTAAAACATTATAATTTTCAAGCCAATTTCATGATTTTGAGCACTCAGGGTTGGCAAGAATAAGCAAGTCAAAATAAATGAGGTGTAAATGCTAAGTAAGGCCAAAGAAATATACACTGCATGAACAGCATCATATATGAATCTCTTGTCCACAGTTCTATTGGCTGACCTCTAGATAATGTCTGGAATGCCACTTAGTGAATGTTGCTTCAGTAACCTCTGTCTTTCTGCCAAAATCAATATTCCTGGTTTTGGTAACATGGCCTGTTATGATACATGTTATTTAGTGGTGACCTGATCATAAAGAACCTGATTAAAACTGGAAATATTGAGAGAACAGACAATATTTTCAGGAAAAAAATATAAGACATGGAAAATTTTACTTATTTGGGCAGCTGAGCACAGCAGATGGCAAGATCTTCAGGGAAATAAACACAAAGTTTGGGAAAGCAAGAATGTGTTCTAGCAGTTGCCAGTGATCTCATGCAGCAGGAAAATCAGTAAAAAATTAAACAGACACTCAGTAGCACCAGTGTTTTGTCAACATTTAGTAAAAAATGGGGACTTGGCAGCCAGAAAGGATAGGACAGAGGAGGCTGACTGGCTTTGAGGGCCAGTGTTTGCAAAAATAATTGTCAGGATCAGATGGTATTATAAATTTAGCAATCAGGAGGTTTCAATGGAGATTCACCACTGTAAATCAAAGAGTGTGCAGCTATAAAACTAAACTAACTGTAGGACTATTAAGGTTGGAAAATACATCGAAAATTATGGAGTCCAAGCTCTGACCGAACACCACCATCCCAACTCAACCATAGAAGTAAGTTCCGTGTCCAATTTTCTCTTCAACACTTCCAGGGATGGTGACTCCACAACTTCCCTGGGCAGCCTGTTCCAATGCCTGATCACCCTTTCAGTGAAAAAACTATTCCTGATGTCCAGCCTGAACCTCCCCTTGTGCAGCTTGAGGCCACTTCCTCTCATCCTGTCACCAGTTGCCCAGGAGAAGGTGCTGACCCCCACCCAGCTACAGCCTCCTGTCAGGGACTTGTAGAGAGCAAGTGTGAACCTGCTACAGTCCCCTCCCAGGACAGTGACTGCCAAGTGATGGAACAAACCATGAGCAAGTCCTGGATGCATTACATGGTGAAGCAAATAATATTGTTCCAAGGACATATTGTTATCCATTAATATGGTTCTTAAATATTCAAATTGAATATTTAAGAATATGGTCTCTAAATAAATGATTAAGTTTAGAAATACAACTACTGAGTGTTCATAAATCCATGTAATTCCATTGAAGGTCCATAACCATCTCTTTCAGGTAAAGACTGCACAATATCTCACCTATGATTTATCCTTTCTCCGTTCATTACTACTCAAACTTCACATTCCACATATATAGGATAAATAAGAAAGGCAAAATTTGGCCTTTTATGTCAGACTGAATTAGCAAGTGATTTAATTTTAAAACAAGAAATTTTAGATGGCCAGAATTATCATTGTTCCACTTGTGTTTCACATTTAAATCTTTACTCAAGGTCTCTTTGCACATGGGAGTCTTTCTTAGTCTTCATTTTAAATTACTACCAGCTATCCAGGTGCCAGAATTTGAAAAAAAGGATAGCTATGGATGCAAGGAAAAGTGATGATGGAGAAAAATTATACATGCTTTCTGTATAGAGATGCTTGAAGTGTCATCATTGTGGAACTGAGTTGATCATTATATACAACCATACAACTTTTGTAATATCTGCCTCATGATCAAGTACCAATTTGAAAAGACTGGGTATAAAAACAAATTGGATAAAACCTTTCTCATGTATCTCATGTACCTGTGTGTGATACTTATGCCTGCGCAGGTATGCTTGTTGCAGCTGAGATGAATGAAGTGCTCTTCATGGCAAAATTAACTCAATTACTGTTTTTTTTTTAATTAGAATTTACACATTCAGTAGTAATTCTGCACTAATGAGGTGGGTGAATTCCTTGTCTACTGATGTCAGAGGTTTTTCCTGAAAGTGGAAAGGATTTCATGCAGCATTTGAAAAGACCTGAATCAAGCAACATGATCCATGATACATGTACCCATGTGGATACCTTAGGATTAGTGAGTACAACAGGACCATGACCAAACAATAGTAACTCAGCAGGAATTGTTTTGAATTTGTAGTATTTTGTAATTTACATCAGCTTTTGATCTTGTTTTAGGTATCCCAGAAGAGTAACATTACAGAAAACAATCCTTTTAATTTTTGACCATTTTTTTATTCATTGGATGTTCCAGCAGTTTATATCCTGAAAATTTCACTAGAGTCTTAGACTCTCAAATACTTCAAAAAATTAAGGCATGCCATCTACTCCAAAGCTTTGGGCCATTTGAGTAATCAAGACATACTGTTGTTCATCTAATCTAAAATTTTGCTCTGAATACAGACAAAAAAATTACACAATGGTCAATTTCTGAAATATATCTCCAGAAAAAATCCCCCAGAAAATCTCCATTAAAAAATGACAGAATTTAGTGACTTGAAATTTATTGATTCTCTGAAGCTTTAGTTCATTATGTACTCTTGTGCTTTTAATATTATAACTCTGAATATAGTTGATTTTGAAGTATTTTAAAATATTCTCTTTTGTACCCAGATAAAGAGACTGACCCTGAATATAGCTTCCACTGTTGAAACCAATCATCTAAATATTTGCATGGAAAGAGCAATCTTTCCATCAGTTCTGCATTTACAGTTGTTCAGTTGCAGTTAATCTTGCTCATCCCTTGGCCAAATGTCTTATCTGAATGCAATTAACATTTCTTTGTGTTTTTTAAAATTTTTTTTCAATAAAAGAGCATTTCTAACCCTTCCCCTCAAATTATGTATAGTATGCAGAATGTTTTCCAGAAAAAGCTTCTGTACCCACTTCTTACTCAGCAGACTCAAATCTCCTTCAGAAATCATTTGTAATAATCCAATCAACCACCTACCTTGGCTCACTAATGTCTATCACCAGACATATAAAAACCCCCAAAACTGTGGTAAGGTTTATTCCTCAGCCAGTGTGCCTACAGACTTAGTACACCTGTGGAATTTAACATATCTAGATGTCTTTCCTATTAGGATCTGCAACAACCTGAGCAGATTCCAAGGCAATAAAAAACTATTCTCCCTCCCACTGATTCAATGGGAGGAACTTGGAGAAAAACCCCATCTCTTCTGTGTGTTCAAAACCTTGCAGCATAAGACCTATGAGTCACTGAGCAGGGATCTTATCTTTATGTTCATCTTAGTGGCAATAAATAACTTTCATTCTTCATAAACAGATTAGTAAATACCTATAAACGTATGCACATGCACAATTCTGGCATATAGAAAAGGAGATAAATAAATAACCTGTGCTAAGTAAGTCTGAAGTGTTTCAGGTATTCCTATTTTCCTAGCTTGGTGGCAATTTTCTTTGCATTTAGCAACAATTTTATAGTCTTTAATCGTGTCACAATTGTCTGGAAGATAAATATCTTATTTACAAGGAAATCACTTTTACAGACCAGCTCAATGTTTTTCTGGTCAAATATTCAGTTAGGACAGACAGAATATACACAGTGTGGAGAGATTATGTCATCTTAACAATTAAATTCATCATTACTTAACATTTGAACTCCTAGGAACATGGATTTGTTCTTCTCTGGTTTGCAATCCAATGACATTCAAAGTAAGCACATACATAAGTTTATAGCCACCCCCTCCCTCCCCTTCAAACTTTTGATTAAATGTCCATGTAATGTTTCTGATGAAAGACATATCAAAATATAATATTTTCACAAGGCAATTATACATCATTTCCTGTCCCAGATCTACATAAAGGCCCAGATTCATGGGTCTACTGAGAGGGAGGTTTGTGACAGAAGGTTTGCACTGTCCTTTGTCTCCTGAGGGAAAATGCAGTTCACGTTGATGGCAGTGTAAGCCAACCATGGCAGGAAGCAAATGTACCATTTCAACACGAATGTCAAAAATTACTTTTCATTTTCAGCCAAGAATGTCAAACATAAGTTCTGAAAATAAATACATTTACAATTCAGGCAGTTTTGCTTTCATATTCTCTATCACAAAAAGTATTGCATTTGTTTGCACTTAGATTTCATCTTAAGTTTATTTGTGGGTATATCAAAAAGGTGGGTTTTTTCACATCTTCAACCCATTTGAATTTATAATAAAAGACTGCTTTAATTTTTTAAATGGATCACAGAATCATTAAGGTTGGAAAAGACCTTCAAGATTATCAAATCCAACCTTTGACTGAATACCACCATGACCACTAAACCATATTGCTAAGTGCCATATTTACTCATTTTTTGAACACTTCCAGGGATGGTGAATCCACAACTTCCCTGAGCAGCCTGTTCCAATGCTTACCACTCTTTCAGTGACCCAGGAGTTCTGTCTAACTAAAGATGTGGAAACCAAAACTGCTAGCAGATGATACTCCTGGTAACCATGAGAACATACTTATAAAGAATTCAACTTTTTTTTCGTAAACCTGTATAAGTTACTAGTTTTTCCCTGGGTCATATCTGAAACAACAATTCATAACTGTCTTTCCCAGTTCAAAGCTATTCTAGAAAAAAGGAGATTTTGAGAAATCATTTTTACAAAAAAATTAAAGAAATTGCTAATTATTTCAGTGAATATGTTGAATATGTGCCTGGCAGGCTGTTTCACAAAGTAGGGATGTAAACACCATGATTGTGTTCTTTAAAGGTCCTTTCTTCACAGAAAAATTTATCATTAGAATACAAAGACATGATAAAAACCCAAATGTCCTCAGCTGATAAGTATTAGCCTCTTCTCTAGCCTTCATGTAGAAAACAGGCAAACCTTGGCTTGCTTTGCCTTGTGGCTTAATTCAGACAGATAGCCACAAATCTCTCTGGACTGTTCCTTCACTCTTTCAGCTATTTGGTTTAGGCAGAAACTGGACAAAATCCAAATACCATACGTGCAAACATGTCCTGGACAACTGATGTTATATTTTGACCAGTAAAGAACAATTTTTAGTGGCAAGACTAAAGCTAAACTGTTGGATCAATATAATAGGAATTCTTTTGCAATGTCTATTTATAAATACATCCATATCATAGCAAAGCAGTTATGCAATTTCTATTTCTCCAATATACTTTCACATGCTGGTGACTATTTAATGAAAATAGAATGATAAGAAGAATTATCGCCCACTGATTGCTTCTAGTTTAAGCTTTGGGAGGAGGGTGTACAAGCCTTCACTTTCACATTCTGTTCCTTCAGCTAAACATACAAGGCTTGGTCTGTAGATCTGTATCATGTTAAATATATATATAGCTTGTAAGGTGGCCATAGTGCTGGGATGTGCAAATCCAGCTTTGAAGTCTACACCTCTTCCTGTTTATAAATAGAGTCCTGAATGTTAAATACTGCACTGAAGCAGATGGTACCTTACAAAATAAGCCATTAAATAGCTCTAATTTTACCATACCCATTATTGTACGTGCAAGTAGAAAATGCTTGCACACTTATGTGGATGAATGTGCAAATTATGTCTCTTCCTCACACTTTCAACAATATTGAAATGTCCCTAATGTTGCAAAATCTGTGTTTTACTTAGCATAAAGCTCCTCACTCTATTAGGAACAGCATATGCCCTTTATGCCTTAAACAGAGATAGCCAGGGGCACACCTGCCAGGGTTCCTGTGGCAGAGGACAGGCCCAGGAGAAAGCTGTGCTCCCCACCCCAGCTGCTCACAGGCTCTGCAGCCCCACAGTCCTAATGCAGTCCTGAGCTGCCCTGCACTATCTGCATGGCCCAAGGTTAGGACTTTACTATTAAGTCTTAAACAAACCAGCAAAAGCTATTGGAACACAATCTCCAAGTAGCCGAAGAGATCCTTATGCATCAGCTGCAAACAGACTCAGTAGAGACATTCCAAAACTGATAAAATAACTGTGTTTAATGGGGCATGGCAAAGTTAATTCTGAAGTCCAGAGGCTCCTTATTAGCTGGAGATTGGAAAGGCAAAGGGGCAGAGAGACGGAGAGAGTTCTGGACCTGACAAATCTGCAAAAGTGACTGCAAAGTCTCTGGAACCAAAAGGACAGACAAAAGCTCTGGGAATCAAACCACAGAGGGATGTTAACGGTGCTTGGTCCCCAGTGAGCTATTTTAAACGAAGATGACAGCTGCCAAGCACATTGTCCTATTAAAAAAGGCAGAGCACAAGAGACAGGTATTTCTAGACCAGTCAGACTGGATACCAAGAAGCTACAGTGCTGATTTACTTGTGAAGAGAGCTGGGTAAAACAATGTACTGTAATAAGAGTTTAACACCAACTGAAACCATCTTGGGAAGCTAAATTCCCTTTCTTTTCCTGGGAGATTCCACAGTATGATTGTTTCATTCTCACTCAAAGTCTGTTTGATATATTCCACTTTCTCTCCTAGGAAATAACATTTGATTTATGCTGTTCCTTTCCCATATATTCAAGAATTTCTGGTTTTATGCACTCAGTTATGCTGACAGTGGTTTCTGGCACCTTCTGTTCTGCAGGTACAATTTGTTCAGTACTGTGTTGTCCTCAGACATCACTGAGCAACACAATACTGTTGTGATGCCTGAATGTGTCACAGGCATGACTGACAATCCCAACCTTCCCATAAAAGCACAAGTCTAATCCTCAATTTGATAATGCATTTTTAACAACAGAATATATTTTGTTTGGAGTAAACCATGCAAAACTTTCTTATTTTGAAGTATTCACGCTACTTCTAGTTGCTAATTAAATGCTTGTCCCCATTAGCCTCCCAATAGTTTCAGCAACGTAATTATATCCCTATTTCTCACAGCAGAGCTCATTTGTGAAAGCCTTGCATAAAAAATGTCAACTACGTAATCAGAAAATAAAAAACATCCCATGATAATTAAGGTAACTAGCACTGGTAACAAATATAAAAGCACAGTGAAGATGAGTGATTCCCAAGCAAACCATAGTTTTTTAATGGGACTACCTGAGTAAGCATTACAATTAATGAAAAAAATCAGGGGAAACTGAGAGTAGGTCGTGAATAAATGTTTAACCAAAACAGAGCTAATTAATTAATTTTAAAAAACTGTTTGACCTGGAAAAGACTATGCAGAGAGTAATTGTTACAGAAGCTCTGTAAATTGGAAGATATTTTGGAGTTATAGTAGGTGTGGGATGTGTAAAGATAGAAGTGCTTCTACTTTATATGGAGGATGAGCAATGCACTAAAATTGCACAGGGATGTGCTGATAAAGTTCTTAAAATCAAAGATCTTTGTTCCACCATTATCAAAAACATTCAGCAGAGAACATAGTTCTGGAAAGCTGCATTTCAAACATCAGAGAACAGCCCTTGCTTTGAGATGCTTCATTTTCAGTGAGACATTGAAAATGTTACATCACCAGAGTTATTCCTAATTTTGTTGTATTATAACAATAGATGACTTTGCGTACTTTAATTGGCCATAACAATAATTAACTAGATTTGTAGCAGTTAGTGTTTTCCGTGAAATGAAGATTATCAGGTCAGTAATGAAGGGTTTGACATGTGTTTGCAGCTGGGATTTTATTTGCTTCATCAGAACATTCATGCTCACACCATATGTGTTTTCCCTTACTCTAGTGACTCTGGCCACTCTGCCAACTGAGCATTGCTTCAAATGGACTGAAGTTGGAAAAAAGCTTCAACTCTTTTTTGGTTTTAATTTTTTAAAAAACAAGCTTCTAACCTCAAAATCTTGCTGCATTAATTAAAAATATCACTGATCATTGGGTTAAAGGCTGGAAGTAGTTTGGCCACATCTGAGCAATGAGGTGAGAGCAGGACATTCTCTGCAGGGTGCAGGAGGGATTATGTTGATTACAGTCTGAAGAAGAACCAAATCAATCCCTCTGTCACTTTTGGTACTACTTACTTAGCACTGTTCTTCTAGTTACCATAAGAAGTCCTACAGACAATGTAGAATAATGTAGAATTCTCAGTCCAGCAGGGAAAGGTTCCCTCATAGGGAATCTGTGCACTAATAACAATGATTTACCATGATATAAACCTAGGGATTTATAAATCTAAAATGTAATTGCCAATCTGGAGAAAATCACCAAACAAATGGCATGCCATTCCACATCAGAGTAGCACAGGAACACTGGCAGTTTATTCACATGGCTACAGTATCACAGTACCTTGTTACATAGAGAGGCTGAGACATGCTCTGAAATTCAGGTGGACAAAAACCCTTGTCAATGCTGTGCAACACAACCTTCAACTTTGAACAGTCTTGGAGAAGTTTGCTTACAACTGTGTTTGCAATCAAACCGAATAAAGAATTATGCTGGGCTTAATCCCTTGCCTCTAGCCTTAATTAATCTGTAGTATATAGTCACCAATCACAGCATTGATTTTCTCCCATGGATTTCTAATATAATGTATCTTCAGACTCTCAGGCACAGTATCAGATAGAATTCCACTCTGGTCTGTTCATTGACATGTTGTTGAAAAAGGAAATATAAGCCTAAGCTTGAAGAAATACAATGGTGACAGAAATGCAGTAAAAAACTTTGTATACGGAAAAAAACCCCCTTATACACAGGGTATATAAATTGGGCAGCAAATGAGTTATAGTCACTTGTATCCATTTAATGCTTAATGGCCATGAAAAATTGATGTAAGTACATATATTTATCATTTTCTGGGTTCATTTTAAATCTAAAAGCTAAAGTTAAATCTTAAAGAATGTGTACCTAATAAAGTTATAGAGAGCTGCTTTTGGAGTTTCAAGGAAGGTCAGCCATGCATTAAAATTTACAATGCTGACGAATTAACGTCCACATTCAAGCAGGTATACTTACTAAAAATCGACCTCCCAGGAAGTAATTACTTAAATATCTTCTGTACACCCTGCATCCAATATTTAGCTTGTAGAATACATTTTCATAGTTGGTTAGCATTTAATTTTCTATACCTAAATTAAGGAGCAGGAAGCAGAAGCCCTACAAATGAAAAAAATGTTTCCTTTCAGTTTTTTCTAGCACTGCTCATTCTAAAGCCCACTACCTACTACTACCTACTGCCAAGACATTAAATACCTACTTTAATTCATCTTTACAGAGTTCACTAAGTAGCAAATGGACTTGATGTTAAGAGTGGAGAAAAATATACCATCCACTCTAGCAACATTGTTGTAGCACTAGAAAATGTATCCATTCCTAGTGGTTCCCCATCACAGGAAGGAATTCTGAAGTTCTTCCTGGATTAGAAGTGATGACGAAACTACTCCAGTTTATAGCACAACTTTATTTATCATGGTGTCCACAGAAAATTTGGTATTTAATCCCAATTTTGGGGGAGCATTTGCAATCTGAGTCAGGGTTTCCTCACACAGGTCTCAATTTATGAGAAGACTTCCTTTAGGCTGCAAGTATCTCACTGTTGCTTAAGGAAAGAGTGACTTTGATAGGACAGTCCCTCCAGCTCATCACAAATGCCAGTGCGGAGGCAAAATGAGAATCCAGGTGCTGGCATGAATAAGAGTCCCATCAGATGGTAAAAGCCAAGAAAATGCCATGAAAAATTAACAGTTTTTAACTGTTATGAACAGCTTACAATATGGAAAACCACAGAGTTCAGGAAAAAGGGACATAAAGGCTGCTCCACTATTCACTCTTTGCCAGTGGCCATTAGCACTTATCTAAGGAAGAAATGTGAGATGAACAGCAATTCTTTTAAATATTCAACCACCTTCCTAACCATATTCCTAACCACCTTCCCAAGATGAAAACTGCACCTGAAAAAACCTTTTAATAGCCATTGATTGACCTGTCTCCCACAGAAATTCAAGTCCTTACTTTGGCATTCTTAGTTCTTTGTCTTCATAACACCATGGATTAGCAGGCTGCATGAATTAACACTGTGTTGCCTGCACAACTCCCTCCTTTTTATTTATTTTGAAGTCACATCACAGCGTGAGTGTTGAAGAGGCCTTATACTGTAAGAAATAGTGAGTAATCACTGCCTACATGCTGTCTCTGAACCATCTATCATTTTACAGGCCTGTGTCATACCTCCCTTAGTCACCTCTTTTTCATAATAAAGGCAATCATGCCACAACTGTTAATGAGTTGTTAATGAGTCCCCTTTTTCCCTTGTCACGTCAATATATTTCCAACTGAAAGAAAATTTCCTACAGAATAGAGATAATGCTTGTAAATGCAAGCCGGGCTCCTGCCCTACTCTGCTCCTTGCAAAATAAGGTGAAACTTCTATGCTATCTTCCAGATAAATCATAACTTGCATAACATGCCCTATATAACCTCATTAGTCCTTTAGATATGGGAACTGTAGCAAGATGTATCTGTCTTTTCATCATGGCCTAGAGAAGTCAAAAAAGATTGTGTGTGATTTCTGTGTGAGCCAGGTGTGCACAATCTCATTTTACAGGAGGGCAGTAATTACAGAAGAATCTGTGATCAAGGAATTCTTGCAAAGCAAGATTGCACTGGTCTGTCTCGTGGTCTGCAGGCATCTAAGAACAGTCATTGCATTTGGGAGAAGGGTGACTGCTAAATGTTAACACTAAATTTATATAACTAAAGCAATTGTACTTTATGTTTCTGAATATATTTCAAGAGAGACTGTAAAAAACTGCTACAAAGAGCTCCACACCCCAGAGTTGCCTAACTCCTACTAGAGCCAGTGAGATCTATGCAGCAAAACCACCATCACAGGAAGGAAAGTTGTATGTGAACTTTTTAAATCTTCGTCTTTAGGCCATTATAACCTTTCAGTAATAGGAGATAATAATTGTCATCAATAGTAATTTCTTAATTACGTTTTGGAACTTCACTCAGTCCCTGATTCTTAGCATCTCTGCCTCCCTGTTCTTTCTAATTTGATGTAATGTTGTCCCAAAAATGTCAGCCTTTGTATAAATAGACTAAAATCTCCCTCTCTCCTATTGGAACCAGAGTATTTCCTGGTCTCCAGGTGCACAAGGGCAAAGAGTGTGTGTTGAGATTCACACCCTCTTGCCAGCCCTTTGCACCCAGACTCCCTGCAGAGCAAACCTCCGTGCGGTTGGCAGGCAGCAGCCAAAAGGAGCCGGGTGACAGAGGCAGGACTGCAAGGTGTGTCATGGGAGCTGCCCTGCTCCAACACAGCCAGAGACAGGCAGTGCTAGCAGAACTGAAAGTGTGTGGTCAAATCTTGAGAGATACTGAGGTGGATTTTGCCATCACCCTCTCCAGATTGTGAGTAATTATTTTCCTTTTTTTCTTGGAAGATGCACAAGTACTATAAACAAGCGTTGAATAGCAGAGTAACATAAGGCATCTTCTCATTTTTTTGTTTTTTCCCTTGTCTTACAAAAAGTGTTAAATCCTTTGGGACATTTTCTTGCAGTACTATAGACTCAGATTCTGTGATCAGCTGAGAAAAAGTTAGGTGAAAAATGACATGATTCTATTCTTTGTTAACAAGTAATTTCATAAGAAACAAACTTATGATTTATTTGTATATTCTTTAGAATTTAAGTTTAATACATTGCACAAACCTAAGAGCAATACTAATGGCGTTTTCATGCCTCACCAGTATTCCAGTATACACTGGCATTCCTGTTCTACTTCCTAAAACCATTCTAAGATCTTGATGTGAACATTTTGTTGAAAATAATAATTGGTAAACCAAATGTTGACCTGACAAGAGTGGAGCTTTGGTTCCAGATCAGATTTACAGTGGTACATTTTCAGTCAGGCATTCTCAAAATATGAGTACTGGAAGTGTTTTACGTGGGTTTCTAATGTTTTATGTGTAAATGCTTGGTTTTGGATAGGAAGAGCTCAGCAAAGAACTCCAGGGAACAGAGCCCCACTGCATTTGTTAACAATAGGTTTAGCGCCTAAATACTTAGAAGAATGTAACACTTTTCTACAGAAAACACACACAAGTGAGTTGTTGAGAGTGATATGAAAGACACTGGAAATTTTATTCGAAGATTTTAGCTAATTGCTTTATTTTGTCAATGTTTTCTGCTCAATCAATGCATTGTGTCATCAGGCTGGGCATCAGAATGGACTTGAGTATAGTATTGATCCATGTTTTTCTGGTGGTTTGCACTCTTGTAATCCAGATGGGTAACTAGGGGAGCAATTTTTCAATCAAATCTGTGCTGAATCTGGTTCTGTGCCAGAACAAATCATGCTAAACTTTTAAATATCCAGTTGGTTAATTATCAGGAAAAAATAATTGTGCCAGGGAAATCAAAATTAAAGCCTTTTGACATTGTGCACACCATTGTAAGTTTTGGAATAAGGGTTGTGCCTGTGCGTGGGCACTCACGGCCTCTTGCATTGATGGGGCAAGTACATTTCATTAGGTTTTTGAATTTTAGCAGCTTGTGAAGTACCTTACAGTTCTTTGGGATATCTGAGACTGTAGTAAAGATCTGGCAGCTTAATCAGCTGTCATGTTACAGGCCCTTTTCTAAGTCTATCATGAATACATGCCCATAAAAACACTGGATGTAGGAGATTTCTTATAATCACCTTTATGCCTAATTTAAAATTGCATTCCCATGGATTTTCATTGAACTCAAAATGTTTCACTGTATTTTATATGATGGGGCTGAAGTCTGTAAGTAGATTTTTCTTCCATGCATGTAAGAGGTGCATTAGGCCAATTTTGTAATGAAAATGTGTATTTCCTTTGAATGTTACTGAAAGATTAAACCATGCATGGTTTGAACAGTGAAGCAGAAAAACTGTGACTATTCCACGGAAATTTCAACATAAATAGGGAATACACAATAGCGGTATAAATGAGGTTATTTATAGATGGATATTGTGATATGCAGATAGGCTGTGATGAGACAGTAATAGAATAAATTCTCAGTTCAACATATTTCATAAAGTTGTTCATACTCTCCATTTTCAATGGAAAACTTTCCATTCCCTCTTTGGAGCATTTCTTTACTGTATTTTCTTTTTTATTAGTTTGTACTGATCTACATCTCTGGTTGCTTTTAATTGCAAAAAATAAATAGTTTTATTAGATTAGAAGGCATTATTTTTTTCTGCAGAGAGTGCCTTCTGTTTCCAAACCTGTGGTTTTTGGTTTTGTTTGGAGTTTTTTGTGTGGGTTTTTTGTGGGTGTTTTTTTGGTTTTTTGGGGTTTTGTTGTTGTTGTGGTTGTTGGGGGTTTTTTGGGGGTTTTTTTGTGGTTTTGTTTGTTTGTTTGTTTGTTTTTGGTTTGGTTTGGGTTTTTTGTTGTTGGTTTTTTTTTCTGGAGGATGGAGATTTCCAAACAGAAACTTATGGGGGGAGAAAGAAACCTTTCCAGGTCTCAGCATTGATATAGCTCTGCATTCCATTTTTTTAACATTCACTCATAGAGCTGCTCCTCTGATAACTTTTAATTTTTCTGATTGCAGTACCTCTAATTATGAACATTGAAAACATAAGTAAAAGGTGCCCAACATACAAAGGTTGGCTTAAAAACCTGACAATTCTTGAACTTTGGAGAGGTTTTTTAATATTTGTTTTGGACCTAAAACCTTTGAGGTTTATATTTTTTTTACAACCATTATAAGCAAAAACATGACTTCATTTTCATAAATAAAAAATGAGACTTCCAGTTAATTATACAGCTACACAGATGCAAAAGACTTGTGTGTGAAATGCAGGTTTTGGGAAAAGGAGATTAAGGAAAAGGTGTGTGTTATAATGGCTGGATCGTTTCTGAGTGCTGCAAAGCAGGAGAAAGGGAGAGGCAAGGAGGGGTGATGGGGGAAGAGGAAATAAGAAAGGGAAAATACATAACAGGGCATTGAAGACTAATGAATAGAAATGTACAAGATGTGTGTTTTCATATTCTGAGTTGTTGATACGTTTCAGCGATGACAGAGTAATTGATGGCACCTCCAGATTTTTTTCACTATTGTCAATGAGAGTGTTTTCCTAAATTTTTATGCTATTTTGCTAGATATTATTCTTGCTATTCAAGTGAGCAAGTCCAGCCTTTTTAAAATGTAAGCTGGATAAAGGACTCACTTGGGGTAATTTTGTGAATCTCTGTGAGAAGCAGCTGTACTTAGCTACTCATGGGTATTTTGATACCATACAAGCAAGATGGCACGTTAGTTCTAGTAGTGTTAGATGATCCTTGCTAAGAAAAGTTCCATATGACAAAAATGAAAACATGAACTTTTTTTAACAACATGACACAATTCTTCAAGTTGTAGAATAGTTCTCTTCTGTGGCTTTGGGGTTTTTTTTTCCTTACTGTTTGTTTAGTCCTAGATTATTTTTATGCTAAGAAACCACAGAAGGCTATGTAGAATCTGTTGCATTCATGGTGTCTGGGCTAAAAGCATTCATCTATAAATATCAGAGAATTATGGGTTACAGTAGGCAAGTTTCAGAGCTGCTTAAAGCTAAATAAACATTTTGCATTTGTTTACTAAAATAACATAACAAACCAGACCATATCAATTTCCTTGAACTTATAGGCAATTAAAAACAAACTTTATATACATATGTAACAGTTTTGGTTATACCTCTAAGAGCATATACTTTGTACAGTGCTGGATTTGGGTTGTATTTAATTCCATGTAATTTTTAGAGCTAAACATAGAGATTTTAGGAGAGGTTGGCTTGAAAATACTGGAGGATGTTGTTGTGCTGGTGGGCACAACACCAGCTGCACAGACAACATCTGTGGAAGAACCACGGTCAGACTGACTGAAAGTTTGCCATCAGTCCCTCTTGCTGAGGCTGACAATAAGGCACCTACATTAGCAGTGCTAATGGGTTTTATGTATGCAGACAGTTTTCTGTGGAAGTTCACTAATTTTCTAACATTTTCTAAAAAGCCAAAACCAATTAATACGTGGAGCATGCTTCTGGAATTTTGTTCCCAGTCTCCTTAGCCTTAATCCCACTCTCTGCATTTTTCTCAAACTTCTTTAAAAGGCTAACTGCAGAGTCCTCAATGGTAAAGCCAGCGTGATTTCCACATGGCAAGAAAGTTACAGGAGCCCTCCTCCACAGAGAGGGAATGGGGTGAACTTCCATGATGGAATGAATCCAATGCATGCTAATCACCTCAAGATTTCTGCAGCAGCAGCAGTACCTGCTTTGGCTTTTCCCCACATTGACCTTTGCAGAGCCTTTTTCTGCTCTCTGCAGGCAGAAGTCCCCTGAATTACACTCAGGTCTCCTTCACAACGTAGAATTAAAAGCCTGTCTTTATTTACAGCAAGAGTTCACAAAGGTTATACACTAGTTCAGTAAGGCTCACTCAGGCACACTCAGCTCACATATGCAAGAATAAAAATGTTAGCACACTGGTTTTGCTGTGGATGTGGAAAGGGAGAATGAGATTCATTGTTAATGAACATCTTTCTTAAAAGACATCTGGCATCAGAATGACAAATTGGACGTACAAAAGGAGGGTGGTTGCTCCTTATGCCTCCTCTGTCTGCATGTGCCTCTATAATATCATAATTTCTCTCATTTATTGAAAAACAACAGCTATATTGGCTTTGTAAAATATTTCCTCAAAGACTATCTTTGCAAAAGTCAAGAGTAAATTCATTATTTAAATCTCTTGGATGTGGTGAGAATGTTATCATATGGAAACTAGAAACCAAAATGCTTATGGGGTGACCAATGAAAGGATGAAATTAAATTCTAAAATCACTAAGTCCATGGGAAATACAATTTTCTCTGGAGTTTTCAGGTTGTTTACAATTACATTTTCCCAAAATTTTTTCCTGTTTCTGTGATAAAGGCTGGAGAATGGTTTTTGCATCTCTTTTCCTCTCCAAAGGGCCTCATTCTAGAAATTCTCTTACCAGTTTCACCCATTGCCTCCCTCCCCATTAAAGAGAGAAATAGAAACTTCTAAACTGCTTATACAGCCATAACCCTCCGTAATTATGATCTATATCTCTTTCTCTTTTTAATTATTTCCCACCTGGTCCGTTTATTTGAATTAATTTCAACTACTGAACATTATCCACTTAGGAAACTCAACCTGTTCTCTTGGTATTCATTTCAGCCTAATGCACCAAACTTAGTGTTAGTCACTTTACTGCAGGGATTAGATGTCCTATTACATCTCCATGGTATTTTTGAAGTCTTTGTCTTAGATCATCACCTCAGCCTAGCTTAAGTGCAGTGGAGTACTGGTCTTATAGGAATTTATACTCTAGATGCATCAGATTAATTTTGTGGCTGCTTCCCAAATAACACGAGGTTAACATTTCCCAAATATTACCAAAGCTAGAATGCCTCTACAGAAAACAATAGAAGCAAAGTTAAAAGTAAGATTCTGGAACTTGTTTAAAACCACACACACAAACATACACTCATATATCTCTTGCTGACATATGTGTGTATGCACTACAAAATGAGTAATTTCAGCGTTTTTCATTTATATGTCTTGTCTGATGTCACATGCCTCATAATTTTGCTGTGTTTGTGAAGATGCCACATTGTAGGAGGTGTAAAAATGTAACGAAGTCAAAAGGGCTCCAAAAAAAATGGTGAATCAACCAACAAACAAAAATACACCAGCCAAATGAACCAGAAATCTACTTTATTCCATCTTTGTTTACTTTCCCACTGCCTCCTTTCAAACCACAGGCTGTGCTCCAGCTCTGAGAATGTTTCCAAAACTCTGAATTCTCAAAGCATTGGCGCAGTTTGAAACGAGCTGGTACGTGGGGGTAATGACACAGCCTGTCTCCAAGGCGAATCACCAGAACACAGTGGTGCACAGTATGGGTTTGCTATCCTTGGCTCTAAATGTGCCAGGTTTACCTGTTAACAGCTGTCATTGGCATTACTGGCGTGCAAGCTTGTGCGTATGAGATGCACCTGCAGGAATGGATGTGTGATTCAAAACCTTGAGAGACAGACAGGACACTCAGCTGGGACTGAAATGCCACCTCACACAGCCACATGATGCATCCAGCAGCATGACCCCTGCACGGGAGGCATGTGGAATGTTCACCTCTGGCACACCTGGCCAGTTGCCCCCTGCAGGGTGGGATGAACACAGCTCCAGCATGCGTTCTTCACTCTCTGCTTTCAGGATTGACCTTTCACATTATTGCAATTCATTGCTTGATGTTGAGACCATATCCTTGGGCACCTAATATGTATTTGTCATCAGGCTTTTTTACAGGAAAAGATGAATCATCAGACCCTAAAACAACTGTTTCTTTAAAACATGCCCAAACTGGGTTCTTCTGTGTTGGTGGCTGGCTTGCATTTGCAAAAGCCTGTGACTCCCTCCCTCATTTTATGAGCAAAGCACAGAGCACTGAGTAGCAGTGGTTCAGGTTCATTGAGAGCTTTCAGGATAGATAGATTTCTAACTTCCCCTTGTCAAAAAGCATCAATATGTGCAACATAACGGGTAGATACTGAGGACAACCTAGTAGGAGCAGAAAGCTTGTATAACCCCTTCATTTGGCATTCCTGCTGCACTTACAGGCTGACTATCTTCAGTTGTGATACTGACAATTTAAGGAGGATAATGCAAATGATGCAAAAAAATTTAGAGAAGAGCTATGAGAATTCTTAAAGGATTACAAAATGTCCTGCATCGCTGAAGAACTAAAAGCTTGGTCTATTTAGCTTACAGTGGAAAAGGTTAAGAGGCAATTTAACCTCTTTCTGTGAGTAATAACACGAGGAGTAAAAGGCCATTTGGATTGATAGACATGAGTGTAACTGGAGAAAAGGGGCAGATGGACTGGTCTAGATGGAGAATAAAGTTGTCTTTTTGCAGGTGATGATAACTAAGCACCAGAACAAATTGTCAAGGGCTGTAGTGAATTCTCCATGGCTGGTAGTTTTTGAAGAAGGAGCTGAAGAGAACTGTTTTGGAGGGAAGATGAAATGGAATCTCTGTGACAGCTTATAATGTTGTAATCTACAGAATGCTATATTTACTCTAAAGAATCAACCAGACCTTTGTATGACTCTTTGTTTAGATGCCTTCTGTGAGTCAGGTCCTAGTAGCTCACAGGTTTCCTGCCTTTAGATGGTGTTGCAACATTCAAGAAAAGGCACCATTGCTGTAGGGTTGTCTGAAGATTTTTCATGTTATTTATTTACATCAATAAGAACAACATACCTGGGGTATTGATCATAGATCCCATTTTTATTGAAGTGTTTCCTAACGGCTGTATGTATGCACACAGAATTTGCATGTGTAAGTCTATCTCATTAATTAAACAAAATCCTGAATTTTAAGAAGTGCTTCTGGGAGCATCTGTATTTCAGTATATACTTTACATATAATACAAGATAATTAACAGTATCATGTCTGAACACAGGCCAAAAAGACAATGCAAAAGGATAGCAGGCCCCTGAAGTAGAAGAGCACCTCTGTTTTTGTGTTTCAGTTTGTACTTTTCATAAAGAAGAAATTTAGTAATTTCTGCATGGTTATGCAGGATGGCTATCCTAGCATTGCTGAGGTTTTTGCTATGTGATGCCTTCCTAGAACTGCTTAATGACTGATAAAATTACTTTTTATAGCTTTTAGTTCCATGATTATTGTATCAAGCCATTTGCTGATAGAAGGTTCTCAAAATGAGTTTATAGTCCAATTTAGCAATGCTGTATCTGAATAATCTTCAAATCAAAATGCACTGGCAGTATTTTGGTTAGTGCTATTAACCCATTTTCTAAGGACATTGGACATCTGAAAGGTCAAGAAGCGTTTGTTGTGGTCAGAAATGTCTACAACAGAAAGAAGTATCTCAGCATAAGATGTGTAACTGAGGGGGAGAAAGGTTTTTCACTCAATCCCTTCTTTCTCCAAAAGTGTGAAGATACAGCAGAGGGAATGCAGTCCTCTGCAAATGATTTAATGGGCTCACAAGCAGAACAGCAAAAGCATTACCTCAGAATGGCTTTTGAATGCACTTGGCATTGCTGTCCTCATTTTGACACCAAGACACCGAACATTTGAAGTCTGTTCCTGACTTAAAGCTATTTGAATTTTGTATGTGCACTGCCGTAGTAGTCTTCTTAATAAAAAGAAAACTCTTGATAAAAGGCATTAAAGCCCTAAAGAAAGCAGCAGCAGCAGTGAGCACTGGCTTCATTCTGTCACAGGAAACAGCTGGTAGCTGGCTTTTACTGAGAGCTGCCAAGGTTGATTGCCATATCCAACAATGAGGATACAGCAGGCAGAGACCAACAGGGCATGGGGATTTCCAACAGGACGGGGCTGAAGCTCAGCTCTATAGCAGTGATCCAAACATACAAAGCAGCTCCAATTTGAGTGTTTCAGTTTAAGTTAAAAGGCAGATTAGAGCCCTGCTGGAGCCCAGTTTGAAATTCCGAAGAGTTGAAAGGCATTTCAGTGTGGTGTTCATTTTCTTTTCAATAATGATATAGTTGTTAATCTTCTCTATTACCTTACAAAATGTGTCTACTTCCACTCAAAAGGATATAGTGGAGGATCATGTTTCCCCTTATGGCTCACTGATATAAAAGAATCTACTGGACACCTGCAGGTATTAGAAAGTTCTTACTTACTGGAAAGTGAGCTGTAATTAACTCTTTTATGCTAGCTAGCAACTATTTAGTTTGTGGAGCAGTTGTTTAAACACTTTAAACCTTTTCCCCTCAGTACACATTAGAATGCTGATGCTATTTTCAGCTCATATCTGTTTTTCTGTATTGAGTGTTCCCTCATATTTCAAAAAAACAAAAAGTTTTACACACTTGGATGTGCTGATTTGATCCACCTAAGCTTCTGAAATCTACTCAAGCTTCCTCTGGAGTCCAAGATTGATTATATTCTATCATGGCAAGTCACATCCAGCTCTTTCCCTAGCCAGACAGAAATAATTTCCAGGGAAATAAAGTGAGCGAGACACGGTCCTTCTGGTCCAGCTGCCACAATACCTGGTATAGTAGGTTCTTGGCAATGAATCAGGTAGCAGAGTTCTTGTAAAAGAATATTTTCAGAGGGAACATAAGGTAATTTTATACTATCTGAATTTTGTCTTGGGGACACAGAACACAATAGAACCCTAGCAGAACAGAACAAGTCAAATTCCTGAAAAAGGACAAATACCTCAGTACAAAATTACCTATTGCTCTTTACTTGCTCTTTTGTTGACCAAATTTTCCACAGATTTCTTCTTTTTTTGCTTCTTCTTTTGCTTCTGTCCATCTGTATTCACATCTCAGTATAAAGAACCTTTGAAACAGGCTCAGCTCATGAATATGGGCACATGAACTGTCTCAGAAACACATCACAGGGCCATGACAGGAAACACTGTACACTTCCACTCCTTGGATTGCCTCTCAGGCTTCATGGAATTTTGTCCAAGTTTCAGGCACATGTGAAAACCACATGCAATTGTATCATCATGTCAGTCCACACAACCTCTTCTTTCTATGCAGAACTAATCCCCCACACTATATATTCATACTCAATTGCACAGATCCCAAAAACTATGCATAATAAGTTGTATGTAGCCTCCTGTGCAGGAATTTCATAAAATTGCAGCATGTACTGCCATCTGTTAAGATGTATCCATGGTTTCTACTGGCAGTCAACCTTTATTTTCAGAAATACAACTTTCTAGGCAGAAATCAGTTTCTAAGGTCAGGACTGAGTAAACTTGAACTCACTGAACATAAAATTCTTTGCTAAAGAAAAATGTGCCTTAATCAGATGCTGAAAAAGAATGAAGAAAGGCTTTCAAAGTAACCAAAGTAGGTTACTTTGATTTAAAGAATAAATCATTCCACTTATATTAGGAGATAAATGTCAAATTTTCATTTCTCTAGTAGTCTTTTCCCTGCATACAAATCAGTAGCAACTGAAATTACTAAAATTTTCATGTCCAAAATTCAACACTCTTTCCATCATTAAGCAGGACTTCTCAGACCTGGTCCAATTCTGAACCAGACAATGATGATAAAAACAAGACTCTTGCTTAATATCACGAGGAATTTTAATTCTTGGAGGAAAAAAACCCCGACAATCCCCACAAAAAACCTAACAGGCACATTAGCACATATTAAGAAGAATATATACATAAAGAATTAAACTAGGAAGATCATTTCCCTTCTTTTTAAAAATGAGGTATAAATACATTCTATATAACAAACATGTATTGTCCACAGTCTGGGAATCAAGACAGAGTAGGCAACCAAAACTCCCCAAGCAAGCCTAGTCAACAGAACATATTATAAAAAACTTTGGCTTCTCAAGAAGGACCTTGTTTTTATTATTATTTCAATAACAAGCCTTCTTCTGGTACTCATTTTCATGTCTCCTCTTTGAAGCGATCCTTTTTTTTCCTACTGGATTTAAAGCATTATCTTCTTTAGCAAAGGATTTGTGATAAGAGCTAGGTGAAATATGTGTTTACTCAAAAGAGGAAAAATAGATACTCTAGTATTTCATTAGAACTGTAGTTCTAATGTCATAAAATTATCTTAAGAGAAAAACTTTTGACTCATTAGAAGTCAAAAGTAGAATAGGATGAAGAGAAATACTAATTTAGATGTGGTAGGTTAATTGCAAATGCTACCAACAAATGTTTCAGAGGAAGGTTAATTGAATAATTGCTTAAGATCCTCAGAGAGGTTGTATTTGCAAGAAGAGATTTTGCTACAGAGAATGGATCTAACAAGGGAGACAAATTCTTCTAATCTAGTTACTGTGGGGTGAACCAGAAAAAAACACAGGCAAATGTTTGCTGATCTCTGCTGTAGTCATGTTTTGTCAAGGACTAAGGGGCATCACAAATTATACTCTGGCTTCCTGCTAAAATGATGTAGGACTCAGTGACTATGAGAAATTTTAGAAGAATCAAACCTAAGAATCTTGAATTCATTTCAGGGCAAGTGGGAGATGTTCTGTTTATCACAGTACACTGAGAGTGTCTGGGACTTCATGGAGTACTTATGAAAGGTGAGGCTTAAACTCCATTCCAAGAAGGAAAGGCTGGAAGGACAGACAAAAGCATCTGAAAAAAATTTTTTGCATAGTATGGCCCACAGAGTTGTGTGTAATGGAATGGAGAGAGTATCTGGTGCAAAGAATCTTCAATCAGTATCTCTCCTAGAACTGTTCTTTGACCAGAAGGGAGCACAAATCAGATAAGGATAGGCTTCTGATACTGTGATGCAAAATATTTTTGGAAGCTGAATTGATTGAAGAAGATTCTGCATGGGAAATCCCAGGTGAGGAGAGCAGTGGATCTGCTCATATGTGTTCTCATATAAATACCATAATGAAAACATTACTATAGACTCTAATGTGGAGGGGGGGCGCGGGGTGAATTATTCAGGGTTTAAATCCTTCTGTAGAGGCCAGGCTGAGAGGGATGATTACTCCAAAAGTAATCTGGTAGTTCTTCCAGGATGCATATGTACATTGAGATGTTGGTTCAACATAATTTTAAATTTCAAGTTTATTTTCAAAAGTTGGCTGCCTCTCTTGCTGTTGAACTTTCTTAGTATTTTCTTGCTATTTGGGTACTGTTAAAGATTTTCTCACAAAGACAAAAGGGAGAATGAACATTCAGCCCACACTCTCCATCACCTGTCCCTGTTGTCTATGTGCTATTATGTTTTATTATATTTGTCTACCCACTCCTACAAAGTTCTACTTAGGTCTCTTAAATAAAACTGGATGGGAAAAAAGGTGCAAAAGGAATGATGGGGATGACACTGAGTTGTCTTTCTGTTTTGGTTTTTTTGGGTGGCTAGAAAGCCAGGGTAAGAATGGGGTCTGCTGAAAGTTGTCCCAGTTGTTTTATTGATGGGAATGCTTCTTGTCTCTGAAAGAATTTGCTCTTTCATCACAGAAGACATGAGGCTAAGTAAGAGGGGATGGGAGCCATTAAGCTGAATTCTAGTTCTAGATAACAGTAGCTCAATATAGAGTGTCTAAAAGAAAATATTATATATATGTGTGTATATATGCACATATATACTGCAATGTTCTTCCTGCTGTCTTTGCTTTAGCTCTACCTGAAACAACACATGAAAAATATAAGTCACAAAGATCCTCTTCCAATGGAATATGCAGGCAGAAGTACACAAAACGAAGCAGGAGCTCGGGGTCCCCACCAGCACAGTGCCTGCAGTTTTGTTGCTGCAAAAGGATGTGGCTCCTTCCACATCCCACAGCAACCAGCCCCACACAACCACCAATATGGAACACCGACACTCTTGTGCCCTGCCCGGTACTCAGCCTCCCCCGAGGGCTGCCCGCACATTGCCCAAACATTGCTCAAGTCCTGCACAGCACACACAGGACTTGTTTGGAAGCTCATCTTCACAAATAAAACAAAAAAACCAAAAAAGTATAGAGATTCACAAGCACTGTATCTGTATGACACGCTAGCAATAAAAGTTCTGACTGACTCACAAACCAATTTAGTCAGTAAATAGCTGCTGGGGGTTCTTTCCACAGGTAAGTACTGCTATCTTTTTCATGTACATACACAGTGCAATATTCCAGCCCATTATTTCTTATTTAAATCATTTACCTATTCCCAAAAGGTAGCAAATCTTGTTTCCATTTTCTATCCATGAATTTCACAGCAGATTGGAGAATCAGGGCAGCCATATCTGATGCACAAACCTTCTATATCTTCCAAAATGGCTGATCAAACTTGACCCATAACAATTTGAAACAGCAGAAGGTATCATTAAACTATACATTAGTTGTTTATAGTATGTACAGATGTTAACAGTACCTGGACTTTTGTACCCTGAATTGTGAGATAGTTTCTGATGAACAAACAGTGAATACAGATGTGATATATTGTCCCTCTAAACCTAATTATAAGAAAAGTACAGACATCTCTTTGAATAAATCTCACTTTCCTCCTGACCCTTTTTTCTACTGCTAGAGAAGTTAAGCTTGTTGGTTTTTAATTTGTCTCTCAAACATGAACTTAGTTGATTAGAGACAGAAGTAAATTTAATGTAATAGAGATTATGTTTAGCTTTGCAATTCTTGTACTAATTCATTCTTAAAACTAATCACATGGTGACACAGTTTGATTTTCTGAAGAAGCTTGATCTCCTATTAGCATATACAGTAACTTCATACAGTAACTGTTGCCTTGGCAGCAAAAGATGAAGTACAGATGCCCTCTAGGCCAGAAGAGCTAAAGCACTTAGTGCTGCATCCTGTGTACTCAGTTTTGCTGTTAAATGTTAACACGTACAGTCCAAATCAGATAATAACCAACGCTGACCTCCACATTCTGGCATTTGAATGTAACATCTACACCTCAAGAAGATGCAAACTGCTAGCAGAAACCTTAACATGAAAACCAGAATATATGAAATAGACAAAAAAGATTACGTCAAATACCAACATGAAATAAAAGCACAGCTTACAAGCTAATGCAATTTCTGAGTATTTGTGGCTCAAAGAAGACAAAACCGCTGTTATAAGCACACAGCTTCCGCACTGCAGCGAAAGATGGTGTTGGTGACCTCTGCTAAGAACACCAACTTGTGCTGTGTCTGAATGGTGAGGTACAGGCCCACTCTTCGTGGTCCCAATTAATGTACAGTTGGCAGAGACAGTATTACTGTCATGTTAAATATGTCTCACGTATTTACACTAGCCCAGGATATTTCACTGTGCCACCTCACCAAAGAGCCCAACTCTGTGTAACAGTGACACGATTTCCTAGTGCATGCCCTGTGTAAGTGGCAATGAAGATGTTACTGAACTGCAAAGAATAAAAGCACATACACATAGATTATCACAGCCATCCTGTTTATACTACTTGTGATTCAGCTATTTTGTTCCTTTTATTTTTATTCAATGTCAGTGAATTAAATAGTTTTCTTTCTGTATGGTGAGAGCAGTGTATTCATTTATGTTCAGCTCACCTTTCCATCTGCAAACAAATTCACAGTGACCCAAATATACACATTTACACAAGATTTTATAGAGATCAGAGTATGATACACAATCCTGAAAACATTCATTCAATGTGTAAGAAAGCTTTTCATTTAATCTACTTTGGGGGCAAGGGGAGAGAGAGACACCATGTGCCTCTCCATACAGTGAATTAAATTGCTTTTCATTGACTCGGGTTACTCTGGGCACTGCTCATTCTAATGCAGCCTTATTAAATTCAGGGAAGGCTGCTACAGTGAAGTCTGGGGTAAATGAAACACTGTTCAAATGCTACACTTCAGATACCTATTTCAGATGCTGTCTTTGAAGAATGACATGTAAGAGAAACAGTGTTTAACTTGCTTTAGGAATGCATCTTTAAGAAGTCTTCTGGTGTCTAATTACAGTAAGACAAGTACATTTATGCTAGAAAGTTCATTAATATTTCAAGCATACGGTACACCATGACTACTGCGTACTTCTTGACATTCCTATAAAACCCGGTGCTCTTGGGAAACTGATGGCTTACAGGGTTGTTAATGAGTGAGAGATCCTTTCCCTCTTGATCACTGGTCTGAATTCTGTTTAATCTGGAAGCAGCAAATAACTGTCAGTGGCTGATGGTGTTTATGAATTAATTTGATAACGAGTCTTAGTTTAGATGGAAGCAGGAAAACATCCCAGTTTAAAAAATCTTTGCCTCCCTTCCTTGTCCCTTACATATGAAATAATCTCTGATGTGCCTGGATCACCATGGCACAGAAAACTACAGACTCCTCCAAGAGACTGGACAGACAAGATGTCAGTGGCCATACAGCTTTATCACAGCTTGCTGAGGTGACAAAGTGACCATGTCACTCACCAGATACACAAAAGGTGCACTACAGAACTACTGACTACAGGTCAGATTACAAACTCTCTCGTCTTCCTGAGGACACTCCTGAGTACTGTGAAGAAAAATTCTCCTTTAGGAATGAGTAACAACAAGTTATAGAATTTGTTAAAGGCTGTGTAGGGTGCTTCTGGAAAAAGTGAAGGCATTTTCACCTCACTACCCAACTTGCTTGTGACAAAGTGTTCCTCTAAAACATGGCTTTTAGTAGAGCTGGTTATAAAATCCCTTTTTTTACAATTTGGCAGATACACAGTCCAGACAGGGCTCCAACAATGGTCTGTTTCCTTGGCATATGGGACTTCTATATGTATTAGGGAAGAAACATTCTGAAGGTGTAACAGAGGTGGGACCCCTCTTACCTGACAGGCCAATGCAAAGACTCTGTTTCTCCTTCTCTTTCCCCTCTTTCCTTTTCATGCTGGACCTGTGTTATTTTAACAAAGTAATATGAATTACATAGGAAGAATAAGCTGAATCAGACAAGGTAATACCAAATGACTCCAACGGTCCTTCTAATGCAGATCATTCTACTGTTCACCCTTCAGCCTGGTTAAAGCACTCTCCTACTGTGTTGAGTGAATACATTCTTGTGGCATCCAAGACAATGATCATTATTTAATTAAACAGCAGTATCTCTAGGTAAAAAGACTGAACTTTGACTGGAAGTAAATAGACTTGTCCATCTGTTGGTACCTACCTCTTTCATTCTGAAGACAAAGAGTTTCTTGGGCTGCATTGGAAGTGATGTGTGGATATGCACCATTATGTTCTTGGATATCCCTGTGATCACTCAGACTAGAGGCAAGCTCAGCACAGACGAGGATTTCTATCCATTATATATGCCAAGATTCCCACCTAGCAGAAATCAAGGAACCAAGGAGTGGAAAACTTAAAGCATGTTGAACCTTCCCCAACATGGAGCTGGGATGTGGCTAAGTGGAGTTCACATGTGTTTATGTGTGTGTATATATATATATATATAGTCTCCAAAAATGAACAGCAAGTAATTTTTTGTGTCTTTTTCTGTGAACCTGGTACAGTTTTAAGCACTGGGTAGGAAATTCTGACTCCACCGGAGACTGTGATGAACCTTCCATTGACTTAAGCAAGAGTAACACATCAATTTGGTAACAGCATAGTTTAGCTCCTTACTCTTTTAGAAGTTTTTCCTGGTTTGTCTCTGATCTACAAGGAGGCCACAGTTAACACCACCCACAGCTCTGCAGTCCCCAGATCAAAATATTTTGCTTCTGTTTTCTGACATTATCTTACTGTAGTTAAGTCTAGCAGCTGCCTGCTCAGAGAGACAGAATAAGTGTGATAGAATGTAAAATATTGCTAAGACTTAGATGACAACTTTGGTGATACTTACTGGTTCTCACCTTTTCTTAATTACAGGATTAGTAGAAAGACTCATTCCTCACCTAATTTTCCTGCCCCTTCATTTGCCATATACAACTAGTTACAAAAATCTGCTCATTAACTGTGGCCCAGCATTAAGACTGATTCCACAAAAATCTGCTCATTAACTGTGGCCCAGCATTAAGACTGATTCCACGGGGATCTTAGACTAATATTAACGACTATTTTTAATTAATTTTATATGGGATGGAAATTGTTGAGAAGAAACTCCAGATGCTCTAAGCTGAGAAGGGATGGCAAATTATTTAAGTATAAGACTAAAGTGCATCACAGTGAATGAATGAGAGAACAGATAAAATCAGTGGGGCAAAATATGAGTAGTAGCTGACATCCAGTAGGAGGTGGAGTATTCCAGCCTACTTAATGGCTCCTATTCCTCAGGTGTGGTTTGTAAGAAACTAAGAAAAAGTCTGGGGTGTTAGGGAGGCTTCGCGGTCATTATCTGCTGCCTAAAAATGGTTCTGAATTAGATATATGCTATTGTTATGCCTGTATAAGTGGACCAAGTGTCTAAAGAGGGAATGAATTTCAGCACATTACTGTTTATATTGTTGAATTGTTAGCACACAGACTGGTTTGAATTTGGTCCACAGGAATTAGTGCTCCCCCAGCCAATGAAACAGCATGGCTCAGCACTAGGACAAGGTCCATTTTCTCTAAGTAGCAAGGACAGATTATACCACAAGAAGACCTTACTTATATAGATATAATATCTGCCAGAGCCCAAGCCATGGCTTTAAAATGTTCATTAGCATAAAGAGATGCAGCCCATATGTTTGCATTGTGGCATGCCTTTGGAGGCAAACTGCGTATGCAACAAATCTATCCACATTCCCTCTTTGTAAAATAAAGTTGTTGTTGCGCCTTGGAAGGAGGAACAGATATTGCACCAAAATACTGACAAAATACGTCAGACCATACAGACAATAGCCTCACTATATGTGTCGTAAGAGCTGAAGAAACCAGCTCTGGAGAAGCATATCAGTGCATGAAGTATGGTGGATGTTTCCCCAGCCAGGAGACATTATCCCAGACGTAGATGTCTTTTCACATTTAATAATTCCTTCTGAACATGTACTTGTAGCTTCACCAATAATGATAGAGCTGTTTTGGCTAAAGTGTCAGCCAAAAAGACCATATCTCTAAGGTGTGTCATTCCCAGTCGTGACTGGGCATATGTGAAGCACCACAGTGAAAAACGTGGGCAGTCCCTGGTTTAACTGTAAATGGCCAGAGTCTGGCACCCACTGTATTATTCCCAGTGAAGGAACAGGCCTCCCTCCTTCCTGCCTCATCTCCACAAAGCCAGATTATTTACCTTGCTGTCCAAGTTGTTGACCTTCAGGTCTTTCTTAAGGCTGTGTTGTTTTGCCTGGCCTCTAAAGGATGAGAGACACAGCTCATGTTGAGTTTACAAGTTTCTGATTGTGAGACATGCATTATTTTGATGACAGCTACTTTTGTAATGCATAGGATGTTTAAAGCATGCAATGGGCAATGGTTTTACATTTCTTTTTACGCTAGTATGTTTAAAAGGTTTATTTTTCCTGTCAAATTTAGCTATCCTTTCAAAAGCGCAAACACTTTTTGATAGGACAGTAGACATACTTGTAAGAAACTCCAAATCATTTCCTTCGCCTACTCCCCATTTCAGATCATCTTTCACATGGGAACAGCTTCCCTCCTCCTCACCCACCTCCTCCTCCAAAAAAATTTCTGACATCTGTTCCTTTACCTCTCTTGCAGACACTGTTCCCTCATCATTTGCCTTTTATTTTATGGGATCCACCTGTGCACTTCAACTCTATGCTCTTTGGGGTATAAGCTCTTATGTGTGTTGCACTTCTAACCCTTTGAACAGCATCTTAAATATTACAGATATTTACAGCACAATATAAATGATAATGTAGTTAGACTGGAAAGGCAATTCCCTAGTTAACACCTCCCACATGCAGTGATTAAGTACTAGGCTCAAAAGAGGCTCAAAAGCATGCAGCAAACCCAGTGCAGATACATTTCTAGAAAGCGACTGCAAATTCCTAACTCCAGATGGTCTGCAGTTGGTGAATAATTACATGGATTGTTTGGTGCTTCACTAATCAATCATGACAGCAACAAGGAGAAAAAGCATGTCTGGGTAAAGAAAAATGTCCTTTGGAAAAATCCCAAGTTACCATTTTGTGCATTTGATCTGCTCATCAAACACTGTCTTTTTTTTCCCTTTTGTGGAATTATGCTGTTTTAATTTTTCAAGAATAAATCCAGAAAAACCAGTTGTTGGTGGTTTTTTCACCTGTAATATACACAAGAGAGGAGTCTGAACAGCATCAACATGACAGCTGCATTGTATTTCAAAGACTGAAAAATCATAAATGGGAGAGGAAGGGACAGGGAATCAATATCCTTCACTACATCCTGGAGACCATGAAGCCTTCTCCAACTATCTCCGTAATATATGCATGAAACCTGCAATTTAGGATGTAGAAAACAAGGACTGGAAGGGAGAATTCCCATCTCCAGATTTCTTTCTCACAACATGAAAACAGTTTGATTTAAAAAAAAAAAATGTAATTGTCTAAATCGAACCATAAGCAATGAACATCAGCCCTGAGATGGGCTCAGCTGGTTAGCACAGGGCGCTAATAGTGCCAAGGTGGTGGGTTCTATCCCCATATGGGCCATTCACCCAAGAGATGGTTTTGATGATCCTTCTGGGTCCTTTCCAACTATTCTGTGTAAAAATTCAGTGATTCTGTGAATATGGGATCAGCTGCAAGTGAAACACATAGAACAAAGTCCAACACTGCCTTGACTATGTACTGCTCAGTTTAATTTGATCTCTCTGTGCACCAAAAGAAGAGAAAGAACATATTAATTAAATGCATAAACAATTAAATGCGTAAAAGAAATGCTGGATGAAGATACTGCAGGACTCAGAAGTAGAATAGATGATTTGGGGGTTTTACTTTGAGGGGGAGGGTGTACAGGGAAAAAAATGTACTACAAGAGCCAGTTTATCCTATTGAATCTGTGAGTCCAGATATTTTTGTGAACTTATGTACAGTATTTAAGTCTTTAGGAAATAAAATGCATGGCAGTAAACACAAAAAAAATGTAATGAGCATGATAAACTGTGTGACTGTAGCTCAAAGTTTGGGCATACAAGCAGCAGAGCACAGAGACATGATATGTTTCAATCTGTCTAGCTGTTCCATCAAAAGCAAAACTAGGGTTTCTTTTTTAACTAGTTGGTTGGGTTGTTTGGGAGTTTTTAAAATTACTGTAGGCATGGCTAAGAAAAATACAAGTGGGCAACATAAAAAGGCTGTGAAAGCAGTGAGGGAAAAAGAACAGAATAACTGGATTTCAGAGATCTAAAAGTACGTAAGATTTATCCATGTTAAGGCTAACTACTGTTTGCCTCCTAGTACTACTCTATTAGAGTCATGTAGCACATAACTAACCTGATCTTCTCAGGGAGAACAGTTGCCAAAAGGTGGATACTGCACCTGATGACATTAATACTTCCTTCTAGTACCAGCTTAAGTAATTTGGAATAAGAGCTATATAAATTATGTGCAGACACTGCTTGTGGCTGTGCTTTCGCTGATGTTTTAGAAGATAGACCTGGAACACAGGCTAAGCTATCAAAGTATTGATCCATGTACAATGGGAAGAAAATTAAGTTAAGAATAAGCCTTTATCTGCTTTCTTTCCTTCACTGTCTTGGACTTAAAAATAAGCTTTTTTGGAAGAGAGCTTCAAGATCATTTGCCCAGCACCCACATAATCACCCCTAACTCACATCCCCAAGTGATCCCCCCACATCCACACGTCTCTTAACACTTCCAAAGATGGTGATTCCACCACTTCCCTGGGAAACTTATGACAATGCCTAATCACTCTTTCAGTGAAAAAATTTTTCTAGTATCTCATTTGAACCTCCTCTGGCACAGTAAGACTCCTTCCTCTCACCCTTTCACTTGAGACACAGCAGCAGAGACTGAACCCACCTAGCCACAATGTCCTTTTGGGTTGTTGTACAGAGCAATGAGATCCCTCCTGAGCCTCCTTTTCTCCAGGCTAAACAATCCCAGCTCCCTCAGCCATTCCTATTTTCACCAGTTGAACCCTGTACTTTAATAAATGCTTCTAAGACTTCTCATGCTTTTTTCTGTGAGAAGATACAGCTGAATTGGAATTCTGCCTCTACTTCCTTTTGAACAATTTTTGTGGTTGGATGTAAAAGTTTCCAGATAACTGAACCTAATCTATTTCTTCTGCAGGTAATCACTAGGTAAGGTTTGCTTGCATCCTCTCTTTGGTCAGTATAGAGATACTTCATTCCCTCCCACATTAATGTCCTTTATGTGGTTTCCACTCGTAGTTTTCACTAACTCCAGCATTTGCTGCTGATTTTCTAAGACTGCAGCTTGCCTTGTTATTTCATCAGCTCATCTGACTTGTTTCCTGGGGTGGGACGGGGTAAGGGGGGGCAGTGGCAGGGAGTGACACATGACGTTCCTTTTTAGTTTGCAAATTCTTTCAGAGCTTCTCTCAAAGAAAATCCTCTATACACTTTGAAAAAGTCTGGGCAGCATATGTTCACATGCTGTCTTATGAAATGGTTGCTTGCTGCTGTTCACAGATGTTCAGAGCCCAGTCCTGACTTACCAGGACGTGTTTACTGGTAGCTTGTATTTGGCAGTTTTATTTCATAGCCCATTTGGGTTAACTGACTGCTCCTTCATGCCAATGCACCAACCTCTTTTGGACAGACATCACATAGATTTTTCTGTGTCTGGACAAGAAGCAATGGGCTGCTGAATATCCATATTTCGACATTCTAGAAGCCAAAAACTGCTCTTCTGACTCAGGGTGTTCTTTGCTGCATATTGATCCTTCAACATCGCTTGGCTCTTACTCACTGTGCCATAGCCATCTATACAAATACCTTGGACATTCATCTTAGGTGTTAAATGAAGAAGGAATGAACATGCAGGCAAGAAGGTTCAACCAGATGCCCCTTTCATTCAGTAAACAAAGATGAGTAGTCATTTCCCATTACTTCTTTTGGCAAGCCAAACATCTGACAGCCAAACTTCCACAGTTAGGTCCCCAGTTGCAAGGGTGATAGCTGTGCTTCATTTTTAATTAATGTCTCTTCAAGCTGTTGATAGAATTCATCAACTGCATCTTTGTCATCTGCTATTGTAGGAGTGTTAATCTGTATGATCGACATCATGACTGGATTTGCAAGAAAAAGAACCGTAATGATTTTATTGCTGATTGGATTACATCCAAGCATATACTTTGATCTCATCTTGGATGTAACAAACGCAGTGCAAGTTTCTTCTCATTTTTCTGAGCTTAAGCAGCAGTCCAAGTAGCTGTTCATCATCCTAGAATGGCACCTAATATTCCACTGCAGCACTGATTCTATATTAAACCTACTTCAGATTTTTCCAATTCTTTTGTCACAATAATGTCCCCTTCCCCCGCCCCTGCATTTCATGTTCTTACATTAACATTTGGTATGCAGAATAATCTTCAGGCATTAAATTCCTAGAGTTTTGGTAGAGCCAGAAATGCTTTCCATGGCCAAATGTTCTACGTGAACCTCTTCTGAGCTGTAGTATCTTGCATTCCATGATGGGAGAAAGATAAGAGGATGGATCTGCTGTCCATTGCTTAGCCATGCGCTTTTTCTAACCCAGCAACCTCTTCACTTGGCATCTACCTAATCAGCATGTCTCCTGAGGTTTTTCAATTTACCTGTACCATGATCAGCATTTGGAGTTTGCCTGCTCTGCTCAGCCTGCAAATATTGAACTCTGCATCTGATGGGAGTCAGGTTCCTTGGTGAATATTTAATCTACAAAAAAGACCAATGAAAGTGGGAGACAAAACATATAAAAACACGTGTTTGGCAACTGATGGAGTGGGTCACAGAAGTTGCAGGAAATCCAGAACACTTGAAAACCAATGGGAGAGTTTCAATATTGGACAAGTTGACTTTAAGGAATATGCATGTCAAATGTTCTTTATCTGTAAGCAGGAGTTGGGTGAGCACTGTGAAACCTCCAAAATGTAGCAGATCTGGTTGACACGTATTTGGACAATCTTCTTTTGCATCTTGTAGCATTTCATATTTATATTTGATCTAGAAACATGGCAAGTGTCAAATTACTTTAAATCAGGACCCTACTAAAACTGAAGGTATGACTCAAGTTGATTTTTAAATTGACTCTCAACTTGTTAAAGCATATTTCTCATTTGAAGGTACTCCTTTGCTACACAGAACAAAATGACTGCTTAAGAAAAAAAAAAACCCAGAACAATTCCCTATTTTTTCTTGAATGCTTAAATAATATTTTAAACATGTTTTTCTGAACTGAAATAAACTTTACTTCTAGGGACAAAGCTACCATCTGTGTTTCACTAAACTATTTGGCTTTTCTGGGGTGCAAGTCAAAGCAGAATTCTGGATATTTCTGTATTCTTTTCATAATTTCATATTATATTCCTCAATGATTTTCCTAGCTTCATCTTCAGGACTTTTCTCATACTCAGTTTTAAATTAATTTATTCTTCCTTCAGATACCTGTGCATATGACCCTACAGAAAAACAGAGGGGTGTCAATACTTTCAGCCCAGTCTGTAACTTCTTCCATTAATCTCTTTTCATAAGAAAAAGAGACAAATGAACAGCAGGGTCAAAGGTTGACTTTTATTGATCATTCTGAGATGTTGTTTGGACATAGTGTCTGCTTTCTTGTCTGTTTGCCTGAACCCATTCGAATTTGTCTCTCAAGGATCTGTTGATTCTAAGCTATGATGCTTTAGGACACCAGAAAAAAAATTCCTGTGACTGACTCCACCCACTGCTCTAACTCTGTCATACATGTCAGGTTCTGCAGCTGCCTACAGGTTCTCCGTACAACCACAGAAAACTTTAAATGATGACAAAATAATTGCAAAGTGAATTTGAACCTGATGCCAGAAATATAGTGTTTGTTTAGTCTGTTCTTCTCAGATTCTTAATGTATTTCTCTTCAGATTAATCCTGTAATTGATTTAAATACACTCTTTTTCTTGGAATGGCTGCACATGAGATTTGAAAATAAAAAATTGCTTCATCTAACCTTTTCTCAGAAGAATTTAATAGATTTATGTAGCCACATGTTTAAACTGCTTAGAATGATATCCTGGTACTCAGGAAAAATGTTTTCAATATGTACAACATAAATATGTACAACATAAACCTTTACCTCATTTATGAAATGTAGACAAGAACTACTTTTTTCCTTCTAATTTTTGCATTATAGATAGTAAATACAATTTTCATAGATAGATACCAACAGATATAACAAATCCTTATAATTCTAATTGCCAGAAATTAAAATATGACAGTCATGTATTTCATTTCAGATGCACTTCATTGTTCTCAGGATCTACAGACTTGTAATTGAAGAATTAGAATAATCAATATGAAATAAACAGAAATGAAAAAAATATTAATGAGCATCAGTGGAGACCTTGAAGGAACTCCTTGGCAGAAGCAGAGATGACAACTTTCTCTTTGCCCATTACTCTGCAGCTTGTAACTTGTATAGGGAAAGTAAGGAAAGATTTTTGCCTCTGAGGTACCACTTTGATTTGCCCTTAATGAAACCATGTTGGCTGTCACCAATCACCTCCTTATCTTCCATGTGTCTTAGCACAGATTCCAGAAGGATTTGCTCCCTGATCTTTCTACATACCAGGTGAGACAGACTGGCCTGTAGTTCCCCAGGCCTTTCTTTTTTCCCTTATTCAAAATGGGGGTTATGTTTCCCCTTTTCCAGTTGGTGGGAACTTCACCAGATTGACACAACTTCTCTACTATGATGGATAGTGGCTTAGCATTTCATCAGGTCCCATGGACTTGACGTACCCTTGACTTCCTATGATTAATTCATCCTTATCTTCAGGAAAATTTTTAGGAAGATGCTTTTTCTTCTGATGTCTAATCCTCACTTACTAAAACTTAAGCCTGTTACTTTTGTCTTATCCATTGTGGATTCTGAAATATTGTCCTTCTTTTGCAGCAAGTCACTAAGCATTTTAAGAATGTCAGTGACTCTCCACTCTCCTCACCTCAAGACTGAGCATTATTTAAACAGTCCAGGTGTGTAAACCCATGCCTCAGAAATTGCTTATCTGGGTGGCACACCACTTATATCCCCTTGCCAAAGGGAGTGCTCGGCCCTACCAAGCCGTTGTAAATATCAGCCATTGCACTTCTAGGAACAGGATTGTTGCAATTGCCAACTTTCACCAACAGACTTTTCAGTAGTCTTTTTATTAGCAGCTTCAGCTAGAACAGGATGTTTTTGTATTTAAAAGTCAGCCAACTCAGCTGTTTACTACTGATATGCAACAGAGACAAATGGCTGGGTGCCAAATCACTATATAAATGTGAGATTATGTTTTTAACATTTACCTAAGCAAAAAAAAGTTCCAGAAAAATTATCCAGATACTACTAAGTACCAGTTTCTGGAAGCCCTTCAGGAAATCTACATATTGAGATATTTTAAGAAACATAAGGGCTTGTGTGGATAGCAAGTTCAGAACAGGTCTTCCCTGTGTTCAGGCGGGGTGGAGAATAAGAAAATTGAAACACGCTAACTGCTTTCTAAATACTGACAAAAGACATTCATTCTAATGGATTTTCCAGTGAACAATCTTGATGTTCAATTTACATTCACTCAGTCTCCAAAAGTCAATGAGATCTCCACAGAAGAAAAAAGAATTTTGATGGACAATTTATGCTTTCACTCATGAAACACACCTTGTGTCAGGAGGCCTCAAACTGTTGAGAGGAAAGTATGGTCCAGTGTAAAACAGTAAAGATAGGGACTGATAACCAGAGAACTGCCTGAAAAACCTGGAGGCTTCCTGATGACTCAGCAGAGTTGTGTCCCTCTGCACTCTGGAGTGAGGATCCTTCCCCTCTCGACCTCCAGGGACAACTGATCTTTCAAGATGAGAATTCTGAATAATAAGAAATGTACTCAAGTAGAAGGGAAGGAGGAGCACAAGAGGGAAATGAGTCATTGCCTAACTGAAGTAGAAGAATAACCTATTCATATGCAAGGTCATCTGTTGTTCTGGGTCATTGTGCTAATGAATCACCATTTGTTTATACACTGGGAGTAGCACCTTACCAGTACAGAGAGGAAACAGAGACTGTTTGTAGCAGGGATTACACCAGTAATTTTAGTGAAAACTTCTAATTTCAAAACACCTGACAGAAGAAAGGGCTGTATTCATACCTAAACCTGAAGAGACTTCCCCACTTCTTTGGACTGTGTGCAATTTAAACATATTTGTCTTAACGCCAAATCTGTGGCCAACTGATCTGAAGCAGAATTTGACAGTGCAGACACTGACATACTATGAACTGCCAAAAGTACAAACTAGGGAGCACAATGTTTGTGCTTCTTCTACAGCTAGAGTGTTCATTAGTGGTTTAGAGGAGAAATGGAAAGGCTGTGACAGGGAAAGGGAATAACTTTACTGGCAATATGACTAATTTATGCTTTCATTTCCCCTCTAAATATCTTAAGAAATGTTACCTCAACTACAAGCCATTTATTCCAATAACTTTTAATTTGTGCATTGAGGAAGTTTATGTTCACATGTTGCCAAGGAATCTGAACAGAGAGAATCTTTTAGCCTAAATTCCCAAGAGGTGGTCTCTTGATTTGACTAGACCAGTTGCTGCTCTCTGAAGAATGTTTTCTGAGCTGGTCTGTGGATAAGAAAATGGATGAGGAGTATGTGCCAGTATTTTTTACAGCTCTTCTGAAACCTGCAAAGGACGTCACTTGCCTGCTTCATGCAGCACAATCATGAGGTTTCCAACTGTATTTTGCTTCCTGATGTGCAGAAGTAATGCAAGATTCAACAACATGTTCCTTCAGACCTCTACTGATTGTCAGATAAAAAAATCCAAACACCCAGGAAATAACCTCTGTACAGGTTATCACAACCCTGTGAAAACCAAACAAGACATAAACCTGATATTGAAGCAGTGCTTCAGGTTTCAGTGCCAGATCTCTGAGCAGTGGGCAATTAACAACTGTGGAGGGCACAGAGGAGAGACAGGAATGAGACAGAGTCTTCACTTACTACTCTGCAGAGCCACGTACCTCTGGAAAGAGCCTGGCACCATCCATCTGCCTGTACCTGACTGCTCCACAGCTCTTCAGGCCTGCTAGTTGTTACAGGGGATCAGGCTTATGCTACTGCACAGCTTTGCTTCTGAACTGTAAGCCCTAGATTTGATTAATTATTTATTCCTCCCTCTAAATCTTTCAGAAACAAGGAGGGAGAAAACTCCCAAGGTCCTGGTGATCATGTCAAACATCTAGTTTTAGGAAAAATCGTGGAAGAAACTGTACCAAATTAAAGACAAAAGAGCCAATGAACAAGGAATTAAAATGACATCCAGGATTGATACCCAGGTAAATATATTTATACATCCATAAAACTACAGGTTTTTTTCTAAATTTGAAAAAAGTAACAGGTATTTTAGGGAATGGTAGGAATAGAGATAATGAGTGAGCTAAAAGACATGAAAAATATTTTAATTTTAAGTTCAGGGGAGAAACCAAGCAGAATTTTGAACAATACTACAGAAGGCAGATAGTTAAATTATTACTATTAGACCATTTCTCTAGCTGTAAATTCATTAAAAGAAAATAATGACATTTTCATAAATTTTTTCCCCTAAAATTGTAAGGGAAGTTATCTGGTTTGCACTTTGTGAATAAATAGTAGACAAGTAATTGCACTTGTTGCTTAAGGTTTTGATGCTTAAATATATTTACTATTTCATGATTTTATAAACTTAGTTATAGACTTTCACTTAAGTTTAAACACCTGCTTTACTTTGTTATCATTATGGACTACTAACTTTGATAAATAGCTCAAAGAAACTTTGCCTTCCTTTTCTTTTTGGTTTCCCTGTTAGACTGTCTATCCTGTGAGATGACTGAAAAAATAAATTCAGAATGTAAAGGAAGGAACCCACTATCATACCTTCATCTTCTTCCTAAAGATGGAGAAGAAAATGGAAAAGACAGTATAATACAAGATAGAAACTGAGTTGTTGATAAAGATGTGGAACAACAAGGCTAAACTCTTAGGGCTTGATGTATCAGCTCTGCACAATATCATTAGAAAATCTAAGAGGAAGAACAGGTGAGGCTGAAAAATAAATATTCTACAAGGAAGAAGGAGTCTTCCCCTCTTTGCAGAAATTCCAAGGGACTATTCAAAACCTTGGTTATTTAGTCTTCCACTTCTTCTCGGTATCTACTTAATTGTAAATATACTAAGTTCTACCATCAGCATGGCTTGGGCTAGTCACACAAAATAAACCCTATTTTACGTCTTGAATACTAGAAGATATTGCTAACTCTTGCAACTGCAGTTGAGCCTTGACATTTCCCATTAGACTGTATATGTTACACACATAAAGCAGTCCAGTAAATAAGTCCATCAAATGAGGTAATGAAAAAAACATAAAGAAAAATGAGAAAAATACAGGGACAGTCTTTCCCCTCCTCCCTGAACTCACCCATAAGCTGGTGGAGAAGACTGGACTTCTTTTGGCGCAGAATATTTCCACAATCTTCCTGTCAGGTAATGAGAACATTAAAAAGTTAAGTCTATACTAAGAACAATAGGAAGTGACAGAGGATGTTTTCAAGGCTGGCTCCTTCTCATCTCTACAGATGATTAACTAAAATTACCCCAAGGATGGATTTTTCCTTTAGCAACTTGTGCTCTTGTAAGCATTTTCAGGGACATTGAAGGTGTTAACATGACCCCAGAGATGCTTCCAGAAGCAATGTAGACAGAATGTCAAATATAGATATGGTCTATGTAAGGCATACACAGCAGTGCACCTTATAGCTCTTCTTAAACTACAGGAACTAGCAGTAGCAAAGCATTTAGAATGATTAGAGCATCATCACAAACAAAAAATGGCTATTCCATCATATATTGGGCCACAGACATTACCTATAGATGTATTAATTTTTCTCAGTCATTCTTGCAGAACACCATGGGCACACATAATACCCCTTCCAGGTAACAGTGCTCGACCTTTCCTTGAGCTGTGTGATGTAAGGCAGATATTAGGGCAGTTATTAGGATGTATATCCAAGTTTTATAAAGGACTGAGAGTTCACTGAACAAATTCTACCTTTAAGTGTCTTAGAGTAATGCACATCTAAAAGTCACTGAACTGCAATATAATCATGTTTAGTAGGCCAGTGAAGCATAAATACACACATTGTTAAAATTAGTCTTTTTAAATGGGACAAGTAAATATGCAGTTCTTATAAAGAAGTCATGCACTGATTTGGAGAAAAATATTTGCTCAAATTGATGAAAGGGATTTTCTTGAATTTCAGTGTATTCCAGTGTTATTCTATTAAAGAGCTGAATTCTACATTTTCCCCCCTACTAGGGATGTTAATCAGTTCCTTGATGTGATATTAGTTGCATTTAACCCGATAGAAGATGGATTCAGTCGTGCATACACGACTAACCCTGTTAAAACATCAACAACAGAACTGAAAATCTCCCATCTAGATATTAACTGCACTACACAAGTAACAAAAGCCATGGTTTGAGATTCAGAGCCCTAAAACGTCAATAATCACATTGAGTCTATGACAAACAAAAACAGCAAGTGAAAAGGATGACAATGTGTACTTAATGGAAAGGCAGGGAAAAAAGAGAAAATACAAAATACCCTTTCCTTAATACAATTTAACCTATACTGCAAAGGTTTTCAAGAGATAGAGCTGTCTATTCAAAAAAAGTGGCAATTAAGCAACAATTAAATACAAATCAATAGATGTCAGTTTTACCAGGTATTTTACTCCTTAGTACAGACTTATATTTTGGAATTAGACCTCTGTCCTGTCAAAAGCCTTTACTTTGGTTTGACACAAGGGAGACTATGACAAGGGGTTAAATGTACCTTGATATTTTAAAGAGGATAACTCTGACTTCATTGACTGATGGAATACAGCTGATACCACTGGATACCAGTGAACTTAATCCCACTATTTCTTTCTGCCCTAATCTCTTCTTGATTATGCAGAGCAGAAAATGTTTTCCAAAGGAAGCGGGGCAGAATGTATTTCCCACAGAGGTCCAGTATTTCCCAGGTGCTTTTGGTTTCTATGCACTAGAAGGAAAGAGATTCTCTGTTCATCTATTTGATTGATTCAGTCAAGTTTCCCAAACACTAGAGCAAGGTTTAAGGATCAATATAAAGATACACATTAGATGTGTCTGGATATGCATTCTTCCCCTCTAGCCTCTAGCTGTCAGTCAAAAAAGGTATGGAACCCTTGAAGGGTTTGTGACATAATGGGCATCCATCCAAATGTACAAAATGGCACAAGATGCTTTGGTTTCATACCTGCACATAGATGAATTACCTAAACTTGAGGTATTTGAACTGGATTTCTGTGATGGCAAACCAGATTTGTTAAATTCAGACCAAATTAGGTGGACCACATAGGTGCTCTTTCCTTTACCAGTGATGAAAATGTGGCTAGATAATAATTTATCTGGAAAACTAGAATGTTTTCCAGATAAATTATTTTTCCTCTCTTTTCTTTACAACCTATTCTTACAACAACAAAAGGTTGTTACAGAGGCCAAATATCTGTCCTGAGGGCATTACAGGAGGCTGTCATATCTTTTTCAGAAAACATCCTGAAACACACACTCCCACTTCACTCCATCAATGGGTTTCTTCTCTCTTCATGCTGTGGAAGCTTGGAACACCCTGGGCAGGTTTTGGGGGTTTTGGGGAGTTTGTTTGCTGTTGTTGTTGGGTTTGGGGCTGGATTTTTTTAAAGATCAATACTAAGATTTTTGTTTTCATTGTCTTTGAGCACCCTGGAAACCAGAAAGGCAATTCAAAATGCCAGGGAATCTGCTTATTGGTAAATAATCCATCTTATGGATTTGGCGTGTGTTACTGAGGTTCATAGTTTAATGCTGTGATAGTATAATTATATAATCAATGTCCCAGCCTAGGAATTAAAAATATATTGATCGGTACTGTGTTTGAAAGAACTAGCTTAGCAGACAGAAGATGATTTTATTTACTATTACTAATAGCTCCCCACCAGTCCTGTGTATCCAAAGTCATAAACTTTGAAAACACAGCCTCCCACCTGAGGAGTGAAGCAGCACAAGAGACCTCCAATCTGTTTGCAATAGCCTGCCCTCAGACAATTTGCAGTTACAGAGTGTGTAGATTATTTCATTCTAGTTTAATATTTTAATCCATAAATTCACTAAATCTTTAAAGTTAGAGAATTCTGCCTGAGCTATTAAATCAGGAGCCGAGATGAATAAAAACTAAGAATAGGTAATAAATCCTGTATTTAAATAATTCCAAGTTCTCTCTCTTTTTGGATGAATATTCAATATTTCAGTTTACCCAAATACATAATTTGAAAAGCAAATACTTTAGGATTCCTATCTCCCAGATTGTATCACAGTGCTACTGTAAGACAGTTTTCCTTAATTACAACAAAATACTAACTTACACTGCTGTGGGAAAAGTAATGCATTAGGCCTTGTATTTCCTTTCCCTTAAACCCTGATCATGGTTCTTGGTAGGCAACACTGGACCATTTTGAGTACCAAGGGTTGTGTTCTCTGAGGGGTTTAAGGTTTAAAGGTTTAAAGGAAATGGAAATGGGAAAGGAAAAGGAAACGGAAATTGTGCCTCTCAGACCAAGCTCTTTAGCTCAGACAATCAGCTTGCACCAACCTGAGCCGAGCCTCCAACAGGGCTTTTGGTTTTGCCTCCAGAGCAACCACAGCTGCTAATGCCAACAGGATCCCCGCTGGAGATCACTAGGTTTGCTATCTATTTTCTACCAGTGATATCATTTGATTGTATGCTATAAAACATGCAAGAGAACAAGCCAAAACCTTTTTCTGGAGACATAGTTTCTGAGGAGAACATCTTCTCTCTGTATTCAGTACTCTTTAGGTCAAATAAAAGAAGCAAACAAACAAAAAAACATGGTCATTTTGCCTGGGAGCATTCATAGTATTAACGTTACTTTTCTAATTTTGCACCTCCAAGGAAACTGTTTTTCCTCACAGGTCGTACTGGTTGATATGCCTGTTTTCTATCTGCCATTTCATTCCCACACTTACTTTTGAACACAGACAAAAAGCAAACATACAGACTAACTCCATGTGTTCACACATTCATACAAGATTGCTTCAGGTAGGGCAAGGTGTGGAGTTTGTTTTAGCTATTACGCCAGCAAGGTCTGTGTACCTGTAAGAGCTGGTGAGCTGAGTGAGGAAAGTAGAAGCAGCAGAAGCAATTTGATGGACAAAAATGGAAACTATCTCCCTAAGAAACTTCTTGCAGCCTGATAGGCCCTGTCTTAAAGGTCTACTTTTTACTGCTGGTCTCAGCAACTCTGGAATGTTATCATTTAAAAACCACTAACCTTTCCTCTAGCCTCTGCAGTCTCAAGTGTTTTAAATTGCAGTGAACAAAATAGGTCAGGTTCAAGCTTGCAAGAAGCTATCATACCTCTGGAAACTTCCAAATGCTTATGTCCACAACACTGTTCAGCTTGAGTGAATCCACTGCAGGATCACAGATCTGTTTTGTGTCTCTTTACTTCATGAGCTTAACTGTATCTTCCTATAAATTTCAATTTTATCTTTGTATTATAATAGAATTGAGGTATATATTTCAACTTATTTCTTACTCTTCACCATTACATAAGCACTACTGTGTTTATTTACAACAGCTGCTGTTACTAAGCTATTGAAGCCCACAGATCTTCCTAAATCTTCCTAATATTGCAGATTTTAAGCAATTTCTGTCAGAAAACATCACAATGTCAGAATACAATGTATTTATAATCATGTAGCAGTGAATGAAGACTTTTAAAAACATTTAAGAATTGTTGTCCTGATTTTTGCAAACTGCAATTATTTCTCAGCTTAAATGCCCATTAATTTTTCTGTTAGGTTTAGCCCCATTACTTCTTTGTTATTATAAACAGTTGGATTATCATTTCATGCCCTGACCCAAACATATATTTTGGAAATTATTCTGGGAAAAAAGCACACCAAAACTTCATCCCAAATACAGAGATCAAGAACAAGAGGAGTGCAAGCTGAAGTAATTTGATTTACAGTAATAACAGACTGGAACTGCCCACTAGTTGTTTTCACTACAAATCATTATAGATAGCAATCATCAGTTATGCAACTTCAGATGAAGCCTGTTTTTCCAGACACAAATGACCAAAATGCATGATGAGTTTGGTAATTAAAACAGTGACACAATTCCAAAAGGACTACTTTATGAAGTTTGTTATAATACCAGTTGACGTGAGCCTAATAATGAACATAAATTACAATATAATTTTACCAGTTTGCAGAAAGGATGCTTTTTAATTGTTCTCCTTTAATAAAAGAACACAGACAAAAAAGTCTTTCCTAGTTCAATTTAGTCTTACTTAATAGTCTTACTCCTTTTTTATGAAACATAAACCGAGATATTTAAAGTTATATACAAGGAATGATTCTTTTCTGTTCCTTCCAAAATGAAATTGTGCACTGCATGCTGGCCCCTCTAACATTATCAAAGGTTTGTACTGTGGTGCATGGAGAGAACACAGCAACAAGGCTTAATGGGCTGCCTGTTACCCAGCCGTCTCTTTACATTTTGTGTGTGCTGCAGTGAGGGCTCAGTGCCTTCAGCCATTCAGGAACTGCCCAGCTGTGCAAAAAACAAAGCACATTTAGCATGTTTGAGGCAAATTAATCTTGCAAATTTCATTTTGCCAAACAGAGCAAGACAACAAGGCAACCAAGACCTAGCTAGGCTGTGGTTTTAATTATCTTCACAAACCTGGAATTATAACCACTAATTCTGACCAAAGAATTATACTGAATGATTAACTGTAATGAGTGTGATTATTCTCCTATAACCTGGACCTTTCACAATGTTTCTGCCTATCTCAGAGGCTGTTCTTTATTTGTGTGTTTGGGAAACTTGTAGGAACACCTTCATGACAGCCATGAGGAATAAAGACTTCCATTCCAAGAGGCAAGGGTGGTCCTCTGCCATACATCTAGCAGGAAAATGGCACCTCTGCCCAGCCTTCTGTACAATCCTCATTCCAGTTTGCATCATCACCTCCTCAGCATAGCTTGACATAGAACTCTTTGCCAGGGCTTGGATTCCTCAGCAAAAACCTCTAAAACATTCCAAAAACTTGAGCCAAAAAACCACCTCATTCCTTTCTCTAAAACATTCCCAGCATGAGTCCATGGAGAAGAGGTAAGAGAAAGCTGCTACTGCAAGACAACACTTAGATACCCAGGCTCACAAACCCCTTCCTTGCACACAGGAGGCCTCAGCATTACTAGCTGGCAATATTTCCTCTTAGTGCTCCCAGATTCATGAGGTGGTTGAGCATATCCAGGAAGGCATGCATTTTACAAAAGGGCTTCTTTTTCTTGCTAGCTCATGTTGCTGTCTATTGCATAAGCTGTGAGCAGCCCTAAAAATTTATACATCAACATGAAATGTCAGATCTTTGGTTTTATTTTTTCATTACAGAACTCTTTTATACCACTTCAGAAACTCTGTTTTGTCCTTACCTTCTCATTTGTTCTCCGAAGGAAACTATCTGTTCTCTGTGGAATTTATTTGGCCAGCAAGGTGAGCAGGCTCCATAGACTACCCTTTAACACCTCTTTAGCATCTTGCCTGAAAGCTGCACAACACCTCCATTTTACTTTTCTTTTTTCTCTCCTGATCTAACTCTCCTCTAAGTGTTTTCTTAAAGTACTCTTGATAAATTAGTTGTGCTAATTCAGTGATCCAATTGCTGACAGAGAATGAGGTGGTCTCCTGGCTAACTTACCAAACGCTGATCTTGCACATAGACTACAACTTCTCACTGTGAGCCAAGATATCTGCTGACAGGTGATAATTCCTCCAGGATCTGCTCTCCTGTGATCTGCTGAGTTGTTTTCTTGGCTTATTCATTTATTCCCTAAAGAAAGAAATAGGATCCCTCATAACTCTTGCTTGTTAAGCCTGGCTCATGTGCTCTCTGACTTTGGCCAGGAACCATGTGGTTGGAGGATTTCTGTGAAGTGGAAAGGCTGTGATTCCAGCAGGAATTCCACATGACCTATCAACTGTGATTTATAGGTCCCTACAATGACCTAAAAATATGTTGAATGGCTATACTCTTTCAGTCAGTGTTTGGCACTAGAAAGCGATGCTTTTTCAGCTGATGCAAGAATGCCTTCAGACCTATGCAGTGCAGAAAAATATTTTTGATAGTAATTATTCATTTCTGTAAGTTGTGCACTGTAAGACTACCATGACAAGTCCTGGCAAAGTGTTATCTGCCTTATATTTCTGCTCAAATTTTTGTCGTTAATTAGCATTACTGCAGGTACACTGATTAAAATAATACACTCCTTGGGCAAATAATTCATAAAATTCATGGTATATACTTTTTCAACCTCCCCTCTTACTTTGGTCCTATTGTGTGTTGGAAATTTAGTGGTGGTCTCCTACATTCTTGAACACCTGGAAAGCTTGTCAGATGCCCCTCTCTCCTAAGAGTGAGCTGATCACTACACTATTGGTAGTTCACTGCTTTCTGCACGGCCTCTCATCTTCAAAATGCAGCAAGAGAAAGAGAATATGGAACAATCCTGCAGCAGTTACAGGCACAGACCCTACTCAAATACCCTGTTCTGCAGTTTTAATTAAACCTTCCTGAAACAATTCAGAATTCTGGGTAGAAGGACTAGAATCCACGTCTGCCTCTCCTTTCCCTTTAATAAACAGTGCTCTACCTGTTAGGCAGCACCTTTTCCTTCCTGTCATACAATGTTAATTCAGTGAAGGGTGTAGTAGAGGGCAAAGCAAACAAGCAGTAAAACACTCTGACAGCAATTATTTTTGGTAAATCATGTAAGTCTGGAGCTGCTACACAGCAAGTCTCAGAAATACCCTCAGCCTGTTGCTTAACCAAGCGTTCTCTTTCCCATACCACTCCAGAGGCCATGCAGGAATCAGGAGTGCTTCTCCCTGTGCCAGTTACAGCAACCAACTGGTGCTGCTATGCTACTGGGAAAATACTATTGGAGCAGCACACCATAGCATTTCTATCCCCTTCTCATCCCTGTTCTTCTATCCCGTAAAAAACCACATTCCTAACCAATCACAACATTGCAGTCAGGAAAAGAATTTTTCATAATGCAGCATAAAACACAATATCTAACTTTCTAATAAAAGTACATTTACTTTCACTTTTTCCATGCTCTTCTGTTAATACAGTACACAAACACACACACACACACACACACAAAAGTGCTTATCTATTTCAGCTCTACTACAACTGATAAATTCATGCAGTAGTCAGGGTGCTCTCTGTCTTCCAGATTTTCAGTGCATAACATGGACTTTTCAAAAGATCAAAGCAATTAAAGAAGAAATGAGTGTATGAAACTAGCTTCAAAATTGTCTCAGTCCTCCTGCTGCTCCTGGCAGTTTTGCTGTGACTTCCCCTGCTTTCTTCTTTATATGTCTCTGTTCACAGAATGAAGAACTACAGCCACACACAGGGTTTTCTTAAGAAAGGTTTCAACATAGTACAGATAAGAGTTTTCCTTCTGTATAAATTACATACAGGTTTTTTTTTAATCTCCACTGAGAATTACTTTTATATTAGATTATCAAAGAAGATATGCCCACTCTACCTGGACTCTGATTTAAATCTGATTTATGTTGCAAGAGTAGTAAATTAAGTTACTGCACCTAGCAGAGCTGGAACTGATAGCATTCACTCTCATAAAATCTCATAAAAGTATAAATTAGATATAGTCTTTCACAGAGATCTCTCTTTCTCTGCTAGCATGTGGAAGAGACTGTAAGATGTATTGGAAATGTTCCTTTTTGAATTGATTAAGATCTGTAGACCATATTCAGATTCCTATAGATTGTGGCAAACCAGCTCATTATTTTATGAGATGAGATTTTTGTGGACCTAGGAGTTACAAACAGAAGCTCAGGTGAACCCTGGCTGATGGTTTTCTGGAGTTCACTCTCATTTTCTTTAAATGTTTTGAATACAGAAGCAAATATATTAGATTTTGCATATCCCAACAGGCTTTTAAATGCCAGGAGAACTCTATTATTGTGAAAAAGTAAATTTCACTCAGGAAGTTTGGGATCTATCCAGAAGCTGCTGAAATTGGTGGAAATAATCTGAATTATTTTGACATGCAGATCAGATTTCATGTGGGTACAGAAACACATTGATGGACGTCACAAAAGATGATCCTTTGCCACACAGAGCTGTCTCCTTTGTTTTAAGGAAAGGAGGAGATCAAATATTTTCCCTTATTTTAAACACACCTGGACACACTGGGCCTTACTGGCTTCATAGATTCATTTTTCCAACACAGTCCAGAAACCAACCAGAGATCTTCTAAAATGCTTGGAAAACAAAATTTCTCAGCTAACATACGCTAAAAGCTTTGGCAATGTTCAGAACTCATCCCTTGTACATCAGAGTTATTTCCCATGCTTAAGTATTAATCAAGAATTTAAAAAACACTACAGTTCTACGTCTGTTTTTATGATTATTTCTGCTTCATTAAAAATAGAGTTTAGGGGCAAAGCAAAATTCTCATAAAACAAACTTAGACATATTACAGAAACACTGCAGCATGTAGAGACTCAAAATATCATATATACTCTTTCAGTTTTGTTATTTTCCCCCTAGAATTTCTTCTAAGGAATGTTTCATAAAACCCTCAGGCCTGTTCAGTCTGGTTTATGGTCAATTCATACCTGATGGATTCACCACAATCAGAATTTTGGCGCCATTTCACCAATGAACTCTCTGAAGTTGTGCCAGTGTACACCAAAGTAAAATGTGCTTTCAGATCACTTGTGATCCAGAGTAATCAATGAACAGTGGATGCTCTATACTAAATAATTGTGAAAAGAGGCAATTGCCGCTTGCTTTGGTGAGGGGGTTTTGTATTTGTTTGTCTGGTTTTTAGCTTTTGCTTTTCTAGATGACAGTGACAGGAGGAAAAGACGGTTATAATGACAAAGGTAGCTGAGTTGTCCTCACACTCACAGAAGTGCAGTCAGTCCATGCAGTGCTGTGCCAGCTTGCAGGCTCAGGGCTGCTGATCTGGGTGGCAGGCAACCACTGGGGGGAATTCCACTGAATATGGGCAAAAGTCATATGTTTTGTGCTGCTCTGGAAGAGCTGTAGCCAGTGCAGTTCCTGAGTGCAGGTGTCTCCTGGCAGTTCTGCCATGCCCTTGAGCCTGTTCCCCTCACCTCCCCCCATGGCAGGCAGAGCATCCTCTCCCAGGAGTGCACTGCTACAGACTTGTTCCACTGGCTGTGCTGGCTACAGGAAAGGCAACACCTGTCTATGCTTAGTAGGACACTGGACTAACATCATCATTTTTAGGGAAATTAAAAAATTAGCAATAAAAAACCCACTACAAAATACCTTTCACTAGGTTAAATTGCTTTTCTTGGACCTTGGACTCCGGACATATTTTTTGGAATAACATGTACTTCTTGATCTTAAGACTGAATTTCTTTTCTGTTAAAATTGCCAATACAGCATTTATAGTTATTAACAAAAAATCTGTTGATACAATCCAGTATGGCAGAGGGTCTGAAACATCGACTTACACTACTACATGCAAAGAGTGAAAGTAAATCACTGTAGGAAAAATAATAAGATATTCTGTAGTTCTGAAAACATTAATGGAGGTGATCTTTTATCTTTTCTGTTCTGATTATATTATATAAGAGCATGATTTACTTTTGATGAAGACCACTGCTGTTAATAGACACTGAATTAGGCCAAAAACACAATAGAAGAAGTGGTTCATAATTTAGATTCAGACTTTGAACTTTGCTGTTAAAACTTACATAACACAAAGATACAAAGAACAAAACATTAGAAAAATATCCTGTAGGAATGAAAGCATTCAAGATGCCCTGAGAGCTTTATTCTGGTCAATATTGCCCTGCCCTGCTTTATAAATCATGTCTTATCTGTACTGCAAACTGTGAACAAGTGAGGGCTCAGCCACTCACAGTCTACCCCGAGCATGAAAAAGGGTTGTGTGTGTGGTCCAGACAGCTGCCATTCAAAGGAAAGGACAAACACTCAAAATGTGCTGATGTGGAGTCTAAATGAATAAACTCACTAAACTTTCCAGCTCTGCAAAGAATAATAGCAAATGTAAAAGAAATGTGGACAGCACCAGTAATGGAAATGTGAATCAGTAGCAAGACAGTTGTTTCCTTCTCAGCCCTCATGTAAGTGCCTGATGATAAAAACTGCTAAAGTGAACTTCATTGGTCTTGCAATCTTTGGAAGGAAGTAACCATGCTTGGTTTGCTGGGATACCAAAATATTTTTAAATAAAATAGGAGTCTTCACTTGAATACTGTTAGACTATCACAACAAATTTATATTTATTATATTTGTGTTTAATTATATGTATTATATGCTATATATATTTTTTGTATGTATATGCTTATATAAATTTAGATTGTTAACGACAGCCCCCCCAAATAAAAAGCCAAATCTAGGAACTACCTGCTCTATCAAATTCCTATGTTGAACCTCCCTATTGCAGACGCTCTTTCTCGCCTGGCCAGTGGCCGTGGGCCACCAGAGGGAGCCTGCACAACTTCACAAACTGCACAGGCACAGGGAGAGCAACAAACGGAAAACCGGCTGAGTTGTTCCTGTAGATCCTGAAGACGACAGCTGAAGTCTTCCCAGGTTCCACTGAAAACTTTCACGCAGAACCAGGCTTCATGGGGCATTATTTTGCTGCTTCAATGTGGAAAAGATAGGAAGCTGTTCAATGTGAATAAAAACAATGAAAAAGGTTGCAGTAATCACATAAAAACGGGGACCATAAACAATTTTCAAATTTACATAAAATTAGTAAAACAGGAGAAGAATAATTTATAGTATTAATTCCATCCCATTTATCTTTGTGTTCTGTCTGTGTAGGCCCTAATCTGCCTACACTGGAAGAGACTTCAGAAAAGATATTCTCTTACTTTTTATAGGCACAGTATGGGTAGAATGAATAAAAACCAAAGTGATGGACTCCATACTCATAATTCTCCAAATATTTGATATTGTTTCAAAATGTCTTTATGAATGCAAAAAAACCCTTTTAATTATTCTAAAAATAAGAAAACTGGATACAGTTTAATAATACATTTACTTTCACTATCCACTGATCAATGGATGCTTTTTTGAAGAAGATTTGTCCTTTGAATACCTTGCATTTACAGTCATAGCATTCTAAATGCATTCAGTAATTTCTTTTCAAGCAGCCCTGTGAAATGCCAGGTTGATGTTTATGAAAGTGGTAAGATTTATGGAGTGCTCTTTCAGAATAAATTAGAAATTTCCTGTGATGACTTTATTGGAAGAAGGTCAAGGAAACATCTCTCTAATAGCTTTGATGGTTGTTATGATGGTAACTGTGTATTTTCCTGCAGAACACAGGAATGAAGAAACATCAAAAGGGAAGTGACGAAAGGGAGCAAGAGATGAAGGATGGAAGGGAAATGACAGCAGAAGGCTGCTGACTGGAAACAATGTGCAGTGGTAAAAGAGGAAACAGAAAGGACAGTGTGTATGTGAGATGTCTGCATCTTGAATTCAACCTATTACACAACATCCACCTGTGAAACTCTGGGTGGCCTCCAACACCTGATGAGAGAGGCCTGTAGCCTTCTTGAATTGTGACTTGACAGCCAATACAGCCATTCTCACTGACTGCGACAGAGCAGCATGAATAGATGGCCTTGTGTTCCCTCCCTGCATGCCAGAGAGCAACTAAGCTCACTAGAGGCCTACATCCAGGCTGACTTCTTCTCAACCCAGTAACTGTTGGATCTATGGAAAAAGTCAAAAGATAAATGTCTTGAGTCTGACAACGAGTGGGAACAAAAGAGCTATCCTACAGTCAAGTGTCTTCACTCACCTTTGACTCCAGCTACTCCTAGGCTGCCATAAAAAGTGTTTGCTTACTCTATTTTATAAATCCTCAAGACTTTTATGTATCTTTCCCAATGTCATCCTACGCTATAAATGCTTCAGATAATTGGAAAAATTGCTACAGGCTATAAAAAGTTAAAAGGCTTCTCCCCCTCTGAAGAAACAGTCATTATGATTGGGCCAGTTTTCAAATTGAAAGTTTCAATCTGTTAGGAAACTATAATTTCCAGCCTATTTCTTCCATTTCTCACCAGCTACAACATCAAAGATCGGCAGAATGAGAGCTAAGGAGCTTCAATTTAAAAAAAAAAAGGTCCAATAATGTCTCATCTTGACCACAGAACATCCCTTGTGCCATGACTAGAACAGCCTCAGTTTAATTGCTTCTGTAACATTGCCAATTCGTTGCATTACTGGAAAATATTTATAGTATTCAATAATTTTTTCTTATGGGTCAAATGTTGCAGTCCATAAAGTCCAGGAGAATCATAGTTTTCACTTCTCAAGAAACTGAAGCTTTTGCATGGTGCAGTTCTGACTTACCTGTAAGACCATCCAGGATTCAAGAAGAAAGTAATTAGACTCAAACAGGTCTTGTGTACTTCGAGTTTTGTGCGATTCTTCTGGGCCAGGCACAAGCTGTGGGCTGCTTCTCTGCCTTTTTGATTTTCTGATGATTTTCATTTTTCATTGTTGGAGGTGCTGGTGCTGTACTGACATGATTTGCCCAAAGCAATCCAGGATTTGGAGCCTCTGTGGCGTGGCAAACACCACACAAAGGATTTCTTATATTTTTTTTCCATCTGACTCTTCTGTTGGACATTTCAAGTGGCCACATTACAAAAAACTTTGCAGAAAACAAAGAATGCTTTTCACTGAGCATTTTAGTTGCTGCATTGGAAGACCTTATATTGCTCACATCAAAAGATTTGATCCAGACAAGTCAGTGGTGTCTTTGGTTCTTCCTTTACTAATCCAAGTAATAACAGAATTTTGAAGGCAGTAAAGGAGGTATTTTAAGGGCCCGAGCCATGTGAACACAAGCCTGCCTGTTTGAGATCTGACATCACAGCCACTTTACAGTGAAACATCCCTATCTCTTCACCCAGACGATGCTTCCTTGCACATTTAGTGTATCTTACAGGGTCCTCCTGTTCTCTCCCTTGCACTGAAACACTGGAATGTTGTGTCGCTGTGTCCCACCTGACAAACAACATAAGTGATGCTCTGTACCCACCTGCCTTGCTACAGCCACCAACCCATTTAAATAAAGAGCAGAAATTTACAAACAGGAAAAAATGGCAATAGGTTAATTTAAAAACTTAAAAGCTTGGAGCCTAAATTTAAATTTTTTGTTTCCTGCAATGTTTAAATTATCAGATTATGTCCTAAGAATTGCACTAGTTTCACATCACAAATTGTACTGGTGGCTCTGGATTCAGGTTGGAGTTTGGAACTCTCGAAGTTTGAGAGAGTTTTCAAGTTTAAACCTTTCACACCACTTGTGACCTAAGTATTTCAGTGTACTGGTATGTTTTGATATCAAATAGTATTTGCATGTATTTTTAATATTTATACAAGAATGTCTGTCTGAGATGAAATGTTTAATTGATAAAAACACCTGCTGGGACCTATTACAACATACTAATAATGGGAACTGTCTGCTGTACTTAAAAAAGAAAGGATTTTCCCCTACACATGAACTGAAATGGAAAGGGGGCAGAATGTGGTCTTCACTGAGTAAGGAGGCAACTCAGCAAAGGAGATGCATGTGTGTCCTTCATAAAGGTATCACTTTTCTTTCCAAAAATAAAGTAACAGCTTTGTATGTGGGAAGGAGTGCTGTGTCTATTCATTTAAAAATATGGCCAATATTTATAGCATTCATATTTTTCTCATTTTAGATCTCTACTTAAACATAATTGTCTACCATATCCATAATTGTAACTGCTTAACCCAAACTTATTTTCCTCTTCAATTTTTAGAGGATAAGCAGAAGAGGTACACAAAATCATCATGTGCAACCAAACATCCTGTGTGCATATATGTACAGCACATATGTGGATGCAATATCCACAGATATACATACATCTATGTATATGGTGTTGACAATTGATGAGAAACAAAATAAATACATAAAGCTACTTAGAAGGGCTCAATTCAAACACCAAAACACCTCTAATGTATTTCAGTCTTGAGTCCTGATTTTATTTGATCAAACATATAGGAGGAACACAATCTCTTACAAGGGTCTACAACACTTTCCAGGTATTGTCCAAACATGAGTGGTTCAGATACAAAATAGGTAAGACGTGTGGTGTGACATGAGTTTAGATGGCAAGAAATGCACCAAATTATTAATGAACAGCATAGCAATTAAAGCATAATAAATGGCTGCCACTAAAACTATTATTCTACAAACACCATTTATCCTACATCATTGTTTCAAAAATGTTTTCAAGAAGTGTATATAAATGAATATATGTATATGTGTACATGCATGTGGATAAGCATTTTTTATACATACATACATAAACATACATTTTTATATTCTGACATTTAATTTTTCATCCCTCTGAATACACATACGTTGTCAGTGGGTGTTTTTAATTACATAGGTTTCAAAAGTAGAGAAAGAAATAGAATAACCAATAAAGCAAAATTCCAGAACGAACAGCTGTCTGGAATACAAGTATGCCATTGTTTTTAGGTTTACTATTGCCTCGATTTTTAAGCTAAATCGTTCATTTCTAGTTGCTTTAGTCAAACACCAGGAAAAAGACATTGCACCGTAGCTTCCACCTACGCTGTCTACCTCAACAGTAATTACTATTCTTTCTCTTAAAACAGCACTGGCCACAACCACAGCCAAAAACCATATGACTAAATGGCTCCTCAGTATGCACCATAATTCTAATTCTGGTGATAAAACCTGGCTTTGAGGATTTCAAATACACAGTATTGCATACAGTTGCTGAGCATTGTGTCTCATCTTCCACATTCTGCACAAGCATAATGGGTGAAAGCACTCAGAGGAACAATTGTTATTTTTCTCTATCATAAATGTCAGCAACTAACTGTTTTCATTGTGTAGCTTTTTATTGCATTACTTGCTTGGTGTCCAATAATCCCTATGAGCCATGATGCTGGAGTTTCACATCCCTGAGCCACTTTCACACAGCCCACACACCACTCAGCATCCTGCTGCCACAATAGTTATTTCCAAAAAAACTGTTTCGAAACAGTATATTTAAAAGGCAAGGCCCACAGAACTGCTCCATGCTAACAGAAAGACCAGCACAATTTATTCTGGAGCAAGGCAACATGACAGGAAAGTCAGCATTGCCTAAGCTCTTTGATTTTGTATCTGCACATGCACCATAAAACTGCACAAACAACAGAAAATAGCACAAATTGCTTGTAGGATGGGTGGGTGAGAAATATGGCTCCAGTACAAGATTATACATACATGTATATACTCCTGCATGTAGGAACTGATAAAAAAAGGTGTGATAGGTTACTGATAAGGGAGAAAAATAAACATTTGTTGTACCCTGAACCACGTAAAAGCAGGAAGGAAAGGTACCTAAGTCTGTATTTGACTTTTGTACATGCAGTCCAGACCATTGCCCCTGACAGTAGTTAGCATCAGAGTTTTGAAATAAAAGTGACCAATACCATCCACTGTCTAGATCTAAAGTCTTCTCCTAAGTGCAGTATCCTGGATTCAATGTCATTTCCAAAGTTTTTGTTTCTAAGTACTTGTAACTTCAGATGTGTTTCCATCAGTCTTCAGATCTGCATAATTTTTGACCTTGATGCCACTCTAGCTAGAAGCCACATGAGAAGTATTTAATAAAAGTCACTTTGCTGACCTATGACTCAGAGGGGTAGCTCTGAATCACTTTGCCTCTGTGGGTTACTCACAGGGTATGACAAGGACAGCTTCTGGCAACACGGGCTTCCCAGAATCTGGAAATAGAAAAAGCTCAGATGTTTCCTCTGCCCTACAGTGCCACATCCTTTTTCACTCTGACGTAGCCCCTGCCCTCTTCCCTGAGCTGGTCATACGCTCATGCCCTGGTGCACCAGAGCTTGCTCTGACCCTGCATGCAGCAAAGCCCTGCCATGCTCGGGGTAGGTCAACACTGGCAGCCACGACCTACCAGTTTCTCTAAAAGGCATCAGAAGGAGACAGCAGTTAAGAAGGAGTAAAGAAGGCGGAGGGGAGCAGAGTGGTGAGGGATGGAGACAACTATTGTATCTTTGGAAGCTCTGGAAATCCTGCAGGCTTTGCCTGGTTGGGGTCCCCCTGTTGTGAATTGCTGCAAAGCAGCCAAACTTGGGTCAGTAGTGGGTCCAAGTTAAAAGTCCATCCAAGCAGCATTACAGGGTGATCACATTGTTGTGATTCTGCTGACTGCAAGCCTGCCATCAGCATAAGCCACAATGGACACTGCTGAATCAGCTCGTTCTCTGAGGAAAATGAAGCTAAGAAACCTATAAATCCCAGCAGCTACCTCACTACAGTCCAAAAGAATCTCACAAGATTTCTCCCCCAACTCCTTCCTTCCATTTTCATTTCGTCAGCAATGAAATGTAGGGAGATTATTCATCAGAAAAGAACTCATTCAAATATTAACATGAGGGCAGTTTGGTAGCTGGGCTCTGATTCATAAACAAGCTGTCTGATTTGCCTTAATAAGACAGCTACTTCGAAGCACAGGAGTATTCAATGGGGGGAAAATTGTTTGGCTCATCAGCAGATGGCACCTGTTTTACCTTCTTATCACTAAAAGAAAATAAATGGTTGTTACTCTTACTGCCTGAGATGAGTAATAATTAGACATCAATTTTTATTCTACCTTATCATGTATGCACATTGGGAAGGTGAGTCTTGCTGTGATAATTCCCCCAGATCTTTGGGAATTTTGCTTAAGGAAGCTGTTACAAGATCTGGTCTGTGAGACAATAAACACCTCACATCTGTACAGGTTCTAAAGGTGGTCTGTTCCTCAGACAATGATTTCTCTGTTCCCAGTGCATAAGCTATAGGATGAATGAAGCTCTCATTCTAGTCTGGGTTTTGTATCTTGCATTTATCTTCATTTGTATTGCCTGACTTTTGCATGAGATTTATAGCCCAGCTGTGCAACAGTCCCAGCATGACGCATTCTGTCAGTAAAAATGAAGAGCTACATGAACATGTATTTACAGCAGCAGTTACAACTGATTCATAGAATGTAAACAAACACAAAACCATCTGTAATTCTCCATGTAAAACTAGCTAAAAAAATAAAGTACAGATTTGCGCAGACGTATTTTGATTGCTCTTAAACTTGTGATTTTAGGCACATGCCAGATACTAGCTTTTATTCAATTTTGCCTTACACAACAAAGGCTATTTGTTCAAATTCAAGGCTCTAGCACATCCTCAGATTACAAGAAACAAGCAATGGACATTCTCCATGTTTGCTCTTCAATGTGGGTCTACCATCACTAGCCAACATCTCAACAGTCTATGATAGGCTGTTTCCACTTTAATTTAAAAGGAATTGATGCTAACTGTGGTTATGTATCTCTTTGATTTTATTTTAGAAGCTTAGCTATTAAGAGTATCAGGCAACTTTGAGCGTCTGCATCAGTTGCCCTCTAAACCTGCAATTCAGAATTACTCTAACAGGCAATTACAACACCCATCAAACAACATTGAAAACTATTGCAAAGAGAGGGGATGGGAAGACAGAGTGAAGGACAGAAAGACAGATTTCCTAGTGCAAACTGTGTCGTGTGGGAAATTACATAACTTAGGCTAAGCATGAGACAAACATTTCTTCATATTATTTTTGTGTGTGCAAAAGAAAATAAAACATCACCTTCATTCTTGTTCATGCCTCCTCTTCATAATGCAGAACACCTGCTGTCCACTCTAATAGCAGAAGGTTCTGGCCATTTTGTGTACCAAAATGCTACCCATAAACAACAAAATGGTAGCATTTTATTGCGTTCTGCCTGGGTTATATAGTCCTCAACATTAAAATATGTTCTCCAGTGGCCTAGATATCAGGGTGTAGATGATCATCTTCAGTTTTTAATTAATAATACATAGTGCAGAATCTGAAAGGCTATCTATAATTTATGTATCAGTGTCTCAAAAGCAGTCATTCATACATTATATATTCAGACAGAAAATTATCTTGCTTTTATTTTCCAATGAAAAGTGTAAGATGTTACTATGTACCCTCTAAAATGGAACAGTGCTACCCAGAGCTTTATAGCTCTCAAAAATGCCAGGTTCCACTGGGTTCTCTTTGCTACAAAAGGCTAAAGGTGCAAAAGCATTACTCACTGAGCATCTCTCCCTCTCTTCTACTGAGCTTTTAAAAATGATCAGGCCACTTCTTGGATAAGTGCTAATTTACCCATGGAGTACACAGAGGGTCAGATAATATGAGAAAAATAAGTTTATCAAAATTGAAGGATATTATTTAACAATAAGGGGTTTCCAAGCTAGACTGGAGAAAAACTGATTATGGTAATATACCACAAGAGCTCTATAACAGAGAGGGCCAAAAAAGTAATTTTTAAAACACAAATATATGCAAAGCTATTGCATATAAAGCACGTTGAATATTAACAGTCATTCTCATCGTGCTGTCCTATTTTCCAAGCACCCACCTACTTACAGGCTCTTCAAAAAGGAAAAATAAAAAAAAAATGCATACTGTATATGCCAAAAGTGCAACTCTTAAAAGTTGCTTTCAATGCTATATTTTCTCCCTATCTCTAGCAAGCTGCAAAGCTAAAAAAATCCTGTATTTTCTCTCTCTCTCTATCAAGCCACAAAGCCTAAAGTGATGATGTCAGGGTACATGGTGCAGAGAAAGTCAGTCTCAGACACCTCAGTCTCTGCACTTGTATGTGCAAAGCAATGTAGGCAAGATGCCAGCAGGACCCAATGAGCCCTCCCTCCTGCCTCAGGTGCTGGAGAAGTCATTTCTGGGAGGCTGGAAGTTCCAGCAGTCTGACAGACCATCTGGACTCTTTCTTTCCAGGACAGAGGGAAATGACTCATATTTACAATTGCTTTGCTGCAGCTCCACCAGAGTAGATGTAGCACCAATGAAAGTACAACTATTTTTTTCAGACTTGCCCCTTTTCCATGTTCTACACTCCTTAAAAAAAAGTTTACTTTTTTCCCCTCAGAAGTACTGAGAACAACCCAGCCTCAACAGAGAATCAGAGTGACTGAAATAAGAAATATTTTCCAATATCATAAAGGCAACGAGATTATAAACCAATTAATATTTATGATGCATCTGAACATGTCATGATTTGTATCTAGTGATACTGTGAAGTAGGAGATCAGAATTCAAAAGACAACTTTCAGCAAAGTGAGAAAAGGAGTATCAACCCACACAGAAAGGAGATATAAAATTACATTTTTTAAAATGTGGATTTAATCCAATCTCAACATTATTTCAGAGAAAAGAAAACAAACAGTTAGCATGACCTACAAGCAAACAATCTAGAAAAGAAACATAAATTCTTGAGATTCATACTTTCCTTTCCTTTATGAAGTCATAGAATGGTTTGGGTTGAAAGGGCCCTTAAAGATTGTATTGTTCCATGCTGTGGGCAGGGACACCTTCCGCTAGACCAGATTGTGCAAAGCCCCATCCAACTTGGCCTGGGAAATCCCAACAGCCAGTAAGAACATTCTGAAGATTAGAAGGAAAAAATTACAACTGGGCAGGAAGAATCCCACTGTGACCCAAAATGTCACCACCTGTAAGACAATGTAACCTTGAAAAGACATTGCTTCTTTCTTATTGTAAAAACATGCTGGAAGGGACAGTCCATTTCCAGTCACTGAGTTATTGATGGATTTAAGGTGGGTACAGTGACCTCCACTGGTACGGGAACACACACATTTTTTTCACTACTCCACAGCTACAGGCAGCGCAAGTCATTTTGGCAGCAGGAAGATGCAAAAAAGCAGGTCTGAATGGCTGCAGAGCACCATTAAACATCCAGAACACATGATTTGGACTGAAGACAGTACAGAACAATTTTTAAATACCAGCTTAGCCTATTTAGCTGCATGTAGTTTGGCTGCTGAGTTGTCCAGGAACTTAATGATTATTAATTACAATTTAACAGTAATGGATTGAGCAAGGAGGGCCTGCTGGTTTGGTGTTGAAGAGTCCTGAGACCAGCTTGAACAAACTATCTCAAATCAAAAACATCACAAGTCCAAGAAATGTATTTCCTGACTGGGGCAAACAGCAGCAGGGATGTGCAGGCAGTGAGATGGAAGTGAGAGTCAGAAGTGTCGAGCAGAAGAAACCAAAGACCTGGTAACAGCAAATTATCCAGCAATAAAGTATCTTTTGCTGAGCAGGCGTGACAACACATAATCTAAAGATGTGTATGACTGACAGTCAGTCACTTGATACTGTAGAAGACCAGTCACACTTTTTCACCAAAGGGATTTCTTGCATTCCTCCCTAAGGTGTGTGATGATCCTTCCCTTGGGTGGGGACGCCCTTCAAGGCTGACTTTCGAGGCTGAGCAGAGAGATTTGCCCACAGTCATTGGTATGGGTCAGTAACATCAATCTCTACTTGATAAACTAGCTCTGATAATATTGACTAAGTAAAAAGTGAACTATATTAGCTTTATTGTGCAGTTAATAATTCTGATTACAGCCTTTCGTTCTTTTGACATTCTGTCCTTTTGCTTTTTACTATTTGGCAATTTTACCTTTATTCTCTTCTTTTTTACCAAATCATTTGCATTAACAATCTAAATAAAGCACTCACTTTGTTCATATTGAATACCCGGTTTGCCATCATTAATCCTGAAGGACAAAGCTATATAAAGGCTTAATTACACCTCTGCCATCCTTTAGCCAAAACCTTTGTCTGAAGCTCCCATTCAGTTCCCTGACACTGGCACTACTTAGTTAGCCATTTGTACACATGTGTACTGCAACAGTACAGAGGGGAGTATGGAATCACCACTGCCAGCCAGATATGCCAGCAAAATCTGGGCCAGTGACCACATTTCAAGAGCAATCCTATCCAAAAGCTCCTAAACTCAGCCTCTATCCATATGATTCAGAGTCATGACTCCAGGAAAGACATCGACAGCATCACCAGTGAAGTGCTCTGCAGAGTCTGGACCAAGTAATTTTTGGGGATAGAAGACATCAGCTATGCCCCAATTTTTTCTTCACAAGTTTTTTTGTTCTAGTGTTTTAAAGAACCATTCCACATATGTTCATTGGCATCATTCCTCTTCTCAAATCTTTCCCCAGTTTCAGGTTTCCTTACAAGCAAGTCTGATCTTTTAAGTCTGGCTTGGTAATCTCAGTTTCCTGTTTGAATTGTCTCATTCCTTTCTTCCATTTCTTTAAGGACTGGCTTCCGTTTCTTCAGATTTGTAAAGTAAGGATGAGGAAAAAAGAAGTAGAGAAAACAAAAATCTACTTTATCACATTCATCAGCCATTCTGAAAAAGTATATTTTAAAAGGGCCTGTGAAACCTCAAGCTCTCTAGCTCAGGCAAATACAAAAAAGAACTATATTTTAGCAAGTAGCTAACTGCAGGCAAATGGCAATGCAATATATGCTGAAACTGCTTCTGCAATAGGAACTGTTGGATTTTCTAATTAATTGAAAAGCAAAATATTGGCAAATTAGACTGTAATTTCAGCAAAGGTCACATGGTCTATTTTGTCTGTTTTGCCAAGACTGAGCTGTTAATTTTGAAGCGTTTTCTACAACCTGTTTTTCAGTAACGCCAATTAAAAAGTGGTAAGATTATTTCAGTGGAAGGTTCTTTATCATTCATTTGCCATGGGACAAATGTCTTTGAAAACTACCAAAAAGTACTTAAACTTTGTGCTATTAGAAAATATTCCTTAATAGACATATTAATTTTTTCCATACTATTTCTGTTGTCTCTGAAAATTAATTTCTTTCTTGAAGAATAGTGACTATAATCTGGACTAAATTAATTCTATAGTCAATGGTTAAAGGTATGAGCATTACTGAACTAACAGGCAGAGGCTGTAAATCAACATTGTTTTAACAAACCATTACATTACAATAATTACACTTTGAAAAGTAACAAATAGTTCTCCACAAATAAAATGTCAGGACTGCATAATGTTGTATTCCCACTGGGAAGAAAAATAGGTCACCTTAGTCTCTCAGGCACAAATGATCAATATGAGGCGAGTGCTGACTATTGGTTGGGAACTATATATCACCTTTGCTCTGGTTTCATTATTGGATATTTCTCTTCGCATTCCCATACATCAAAGTCAATACCTCATTGGTTTTAGATCTCCACATGTTGCTACCATCCCATTAAGTCATCTTGAATTTGTTCTTCCCTGTTTGCTTTTCAAGAATGCAATTTAAGCATTGTCTTCCTCTATCTTCCAGACCATTCTTAACAATTAATTTTAGAGATGAGACAAGCATTACACTGGTGTGGCTCAAGCAGTCACTACTTGCTATAAATACTGGCAAATCTTTCACTAACTTGAAAAAAAATTACAATATGAGAAAAGAAGGAGAAAGAGTAATGCATAGGAAGGTATGTCCATGGACCTTGAGGAAAGTGAAGAGGGAATAAACCTGACTTGCACCAGCCAAGAATATACCCCAAAGACAGTGAGTAATCCAGACCTAACAAATCCAGTACATATGCATCCAGTGTTGCTTCCAGTGGAGTGGAGAAACACACTGCTGTTGGGCGTCTGAACTGACGTCAACAAATATTTATTGTCTTCCTGGTCATTCCTTTGTTTGTGGGCTGCATGTGGCAAGACAAACCAGCAGTTCATTTATGACCAAGCTCTACTTATAATCCATAAACCACTCTGTTTTCTACTTAATCAATTGAATCTACATTTTTCTAACATCCTGCTGGGTACAGCATCAAGTTATTTATTAGTGGTGTAGTTCTTCAATACACATTTTCAAATAGAGGTATAAAACAACCCTGATGGCAGACATTAAAAATTCATATTTACCAACAATTACTGTAAGACATACAAGACACATCAGGTATTACCTTTCTAAGTGTGTAAAAGCATCTTGCTATATAGCATTATATTGGAGCATTGCCTTTCTTATGTTGTAAACAGCATTTGAACTGGTTTCTAACCACAACATAATTAATTCAGTTTATTACCATTGAAGGCTTAAATGTGGCAACCCCAATTCATAGATTTTTGTTAAGCAAAATCTTGAGGATTAATGTGACCTGTACATGCATTTGAAAGCTTAAATCACAGCAATAGGTAATTGGACATTAAATTATATTCCATAGATGGGGGGAGTGGGGAGGGAAGAATTTATTTCTGCTCCCTGTTATACCTGTAAAAAACTTTCAAAAAAACCCCACACATGTATAATGTATCTAAAGTTTTTTCAAAACTACCTAACACTGTTGTGACCACCAAAGATGCTATGGGAGGAAACAGCTTTTTTTTATACATACAAGAACGCTATTAAAGAATGACACAAATAATTTTCATTATATTGGCAGTGCTTTTATATTCCAGGCCACCTATTTTATATTCTCTTATGCTTCATCTGTGTCATTAACCAATTTAATCATAATGGTAATAAAGAAAAAAGCTATTAGATTTGTCTCACTTGACCCATTTTTTTCTTAACTGAGAGTGTTACTGTGTACAGTAACATTTCCTCTTAGAATCACGTTCTGTTCTAGATCTGCTTTATTTTTATTTTAGTGCATGTGAACTTAAATAACAAAATGAAGGTCTCAAACACAATTTTCTTGCTTTCTTTGAAGTTATCATACAAGCTGAGTCTTTATTCTTTTCTATATCTTCATAAGATTTAACCAATATTTAGAAATATGTCACATACTTAGATTTTCCTTTTTTCCACTAGACAAGAAGAGTGGACACTCAGCTAACTTCATGTTAATTCTTGCAGTAACATCCAACATCAAAATGCAGTAGCTGTGTGCATGAGCAGAAAAACTAAGATGACTACACAGCATGGATGTAAAATATGTGCAAACTCCTGCTAAAATACAAAAACTAGCATCATCTGACATGCAATATTTCCAACTGATTATGTTAGCAATTATAGCAATATTATCTCTATTGTAGTATAACCTAGCAATATTGTCAGTGGATTTTACAATGAAACCTACAAGTAAAATTAAGTTAGCAATCAACAGTGAATAAAGCTTTCAAAACCATTTCAAGCTCTTTAACAGAAAAAGGCTTTTCAAACCTTAGCAGACCTGTGGAAAACAAATATGTAAGATGTTATGGAAATTATAATGGCAATGTATTGAATGTTAACTATATCCAAAGGAAAAGCCAGTATTCCAACAATAGCAAAATGTTCACAAAGGGAAAAACAAAAGCAGCATTAGAAAGAAATTATTTCTGACAAGATCAGTGAGAATCCAAAGCTAAAAAGCATTACAGAAGTATATAATGGTCCCCAAGTTAGTGTTATGAATCTAGGATGTTTGGAAGTAAGCTTATACTTCAAGTAAATTTATTAGAATTGAAGCTTGAAATTCATACCAAGGGCAGCCAGACAACTTAAACACACCACTGACATCATTCCCAATACATGTTTTTCATGATTTAACATAGATTTTTTTGTTTCCTTTCACTCTAATACAGCACTGCTTTAGGACACGCGACGAGGTTGCTCAATAATTTAAGTAGTTTTTCCTTGCCTAGAAACAGTGAGTGTTCTTACACCTCCAGCATGAATTATAAATTCCGTGGCTTTATGATATATATAAAGTGCAGTCATTACGAGGTTGAAGAACTAGGGAAACCTAAATCTTCTGCTGGGCTTGTAGAGAGGACCTCAACCTCTGACAGACCCCACAGCAAACTTAATTTGTAAGAGTCTGCTGACATTGGCAGTAATATCTAGTCATATGCAGACATTACACCAGAGAAAATCTTCACGACTGGGCTGGTAAAAGCAGTATATTGCAATTGATGGCAATAACCCTGCAGCTGGAGAATTGAGCTGTTTTGCTCTTAGAAATAATTCTGCTGGTTGTAGGCCTCAGTATACCTAACGCTGTCTTGAGCTGCAAATGGTCAGAGAGCAGCACGGTGCTCACCATTCCTGTGGTTGTTCTCACCATTGTCCTGGACAGGCCAGTATCATTGTCTCAAAAGCTGTGATGGCAGCACCACAGCTCAGGAAAAACCTATGTTCAATAGTAAACTAGTTGAGCTCAGTAGCAAAGGCTCACTTGGGTCCAACTAAAAGCACAGACCCAGCAGACAGCCTCACCATCAGCAGGGAGAGGCGAAAGTGCACCCACCATGATGAGCAACCTGCACCACACGGCCCCAGTCTCCACCAAGTCTTATCCTCCCTTAGACTGGGATCTAACAACACAACTCCTGCACTTCCATCTCCAACCTTCTCAGCAACCTGATGGTCCCCTTCCAGCCTTACATGGATCACCCTACATGTAGCACCCTGGGCACCAGAGGAGAGCACAGGTTTTGCCCTGGCCACTGCAGGCCTCCGGGCATGCCATGCACACTGATCAATGCCTCAGCAAAGCTCCATGTAGAGCAGGGCCTCTTGCTTTTGGATTCTGCTGAAGGATTTTCTTTCTTTGACTAGTAGAAGCCTGCCTGTTGTTTGGTTTAAAATCTGAGTAAAGCAAATCGTGGTCTTCCTTTTAGGGCTCGTTTCCACAGTGCTGGCTCTCAAAATGTAAAAGTAAACAACTGGACTATCACAATCCATTTTGTCCCTCATCCTGACACCCAGGATAACCCTCTAATTTTGTTTTGGTTTTACTGAAATGAGAGTTCCAAGTTCCATTTTAGTTATTTTTATATTTAAATACATTTGTATTTAATGACTGTTTTTCTTTTTATGAATTCCTATTTCCACAGTGAAGATCCTCACAGTTCAGAACGCTCAATCATCCCAACCGCATCCAACCACATTACCTAACCCATCTCTTAGGAAGCAGCAATTATTTTTGCCATGGAAAAATAGTCAGATGCAGTGTTTATAAATGTTTTATATGTGACATATTGCATCCTCTGTTATAAGATATCACATTTGTGCTTATCCTGCTCACAGTTCAAGACTGACACTGTAGTGCTGCATCCCTTGTACCCAAAAAGACAGTAATGGAATGAGGTATTGCCCAGATACCCGCCACTTAAATGAACAGAATCCAAAGGTAAAAAATGAGCAGCAAGGAACAAGGGGAGGCATTCTGGGCTCTCTTCCTGATGCACATGTACCCTGACATGACTGGATCTAGTCCAGATTTTCCCAGTGTCTGTGTAGCTAGATGTTTCCTCTGTGCGGCTGGCCACCTAAGTCAGAAATATACCAAAACCACCCACACATTAGCAGAAGTGACTGAAAATAACCCCTGAAACATAACAAATGATAATAATCAGAAAGTATCTACCTGTGTAAACAGGAACAGCTCAAAGGGCTCAGTTTTCCAAGTAATTCAGCTGGACACAGACCCTGCAGTGTGCAAAGTCTTTACAGAAGTAGCTCCCTGACTGAAGTCCAGTCTCCTGCAATTTGTAGTTTGTCGTTGATTGCAAACTGTGAAGGTTTTGTCACACTAAGATATCTATAAAGACTTCCTCTATGTGAATTTTCCTTCCTCTAATACTGCTTGTTTCATTCTGCAGCCTTTCCTTCAGTTCAGGCAGAGTCTTTTTATTTTGGACACCTGCATTCCTGAAACTGATACTTAGCATTTGAGATCTTTAAAACCTTTGCCATGTTTCACTAAAATCAGCCCCAAAGCCTTAAAGTCCTCAGGTAGGAAACGTGAACACAGGAGTTTGGGTGGGCAAGAAGCACACCTCTATGCACAAAGTGGTTTGAAAAGGTTTGCTTCCTTTGAAAACTTATTTCAGAAGGTTCTTTCAGTTTTTCTGTCATCTTGTTTTATGGGGGAGCTCTGGCTCCTTGTGGTGGGTCTGGCCTTTATTTGAACTTGGAAGACGCCACCTTGATTGATGTCTCCTGACTAAATTTGGTGGCCAGTGCAGCACTGAGCCGAAGCATTTGCAGTGTCTCTCATGAGCTGCTCGTTTTGATTGTTTTTTAGTTTTTGTTTTACTCTGCACCACTCCAAAAAATAAACGCATGGCATAATACCGTGGAGGTGAAAATCATACCACACCAGAACACTGGTGTGTTCGCTGGGGGACACCTCCCAGGTGCCTTCCTTCCCTGAGGGACTTTTCTCCACAGGATGAATGTGAGACAAAACCAAACCTCAACTTTTGCACGGCTGGAAAGGCTCGACTCCCTCCTCGTTTTCTCCCCACACCCAGAACACCTCGACAGCGGGGGCGCTCACCGCGGGTGCCGGGGCGATGCCGGGTGTGTGTGGGTGTGTGTGGGGGTGTTCAGGGGAGGAGATGGGTGGGGCCCAGGGGGCAGCGGAGCCCCGCGCAGCCGGGCAGGGCCCCGCGCTTCCCTCCCGCGGCGGCGGCCGGGATAGCGCCCTCGGGACGGGACAGATCCCTCGGGACGGGACAGATCCCTCGGTACGGGACAGATCCCTCGGGCCGGGACAGCGCCCTCGGGCCGGGACAGATCCCTCGGGACGGGACAGCGGCCTCGGGACGGGACAGATCCCTCGGGACGGGACAGCTCCCTCGGGCCGGGACAGATCCCTCGGGCCGGGACTTCGGCGGCCGGGACAGCGCAGGCAGCGGAGCCATGAGCCCGGCAGGTCGGTGCGGGGCGGGGAGGCTGGCACCGGGTGTTGTGTCCCGGTGCGGTGCTGGGGAGCGGAGACCCTGCCCTTGAATGTAGCCCTCAAGTGCAAGCGGTGTCTAGAGCATCTCTTACGGTGTCGCAGTACCAACCTAGCTCTGCTGAAGAGGAGGAGATGTAGCACCAAGAAGTTAGGAAATCAAAGAATAAAAGTTGTACGAGCAATGTTAATTCGGTCTTACATGTGTATCTGCTCTGGGTTAGCCTTAATTGGCTAGTCACGCGTTGTGTCATTGATTAAAAATTGATCATCCTTTTGCAGTCTCTCAGCTCTCCATATGGGATCCAGCCTGGAGTGTACAGCAAAACCGTGCTAGACTTTGCACAGGAATATTAATTCCTGTTTATGCTTTTATTTGTGTCTATTGCAATATCTGGGTGCCTCAAAACTGTTAGTATTTTGTTACTCCCTTGGTAGCGTTGGAACACATTATCCATTGACTTGTGGAAAAATATGATGAAAAGTTAAAATTACTTACAAAGGCCTCATGTAAATCAGGTGCAGCCTTTCACCTGGACTAGAAACCCATGACTTCATGTCCCTGTGCACATTCTTGCCAGTCATGTTCCCTTATTCACAGAAATACTGTCTATTTTACTGCTCCCATTTTCTTCATGTGTCTTTGCAAGGCTCAGAAACACTTAAATAATGTCAGTGACTGCCAAGCTGGGCACTCAGTAAAAAGGAAAATGAAAGACATGTAGCCGGATACCAAAGGTTTGACTGATTTGCTTCAGTGGGGAGCTCAGCTTTATTTTTGTGATTCTTTTATTAGGTGGGACAATATTTTATCCTCATTTTATTTCAAGAAAGAGAAGTCTGAGGGCCTGAGTCTGCAAAGGTGACTCAATGCTTTGTTTTTCTGTTCTGATTCATCATTTTAAATGACTGCTTCGGATGTCAAGACAGGTTTTTTACCAAGTACTTTATATTTTGTATCATTTTATAACATCAGAGTAACCACATTAGTTATTAGTTTTTGAGTGTAGCTTTGTAATGACATTAGCCGTGCAAGCCATCTTTGCCTATTACTCTCATTATACAGATAAAAACAGCAGGGAAGAAAGGCAAAGTGACTTTTTGAGCTGTTTTATAATAAGTTAGTTGTAGATAAAATATCAAAACAGTACTGCTTTGCTTTCAACCTCCGGCTGGTGCTGAAATGGGTATGGTTATTTTACTGGTTGCTTTCTATCTAGACCCAGCTTCCAGTATTGCAAGCTTCTTTAAAGAAGAAAGCCACATTTATGAGCAAAACTACATTTAACAGCATTTCCAAATATGCATATGCTATCCCAGTTATTAGGCAACCTGATGTTTGTGGATGTGGACAGTCGGCAGGGCAGTATTCTGATAATCACAGAAGTGTGCTCAGTGATCATTCTGTATCAATGACAGGATACAACTGTGCATGACCTGGGGGCATACAGTTTAGAGTCTGGATCTTGGTGAATAAAGGCAGCCAAATCCTGAGTATGCATGTGAAATAGCTGGAGTAATTGCTGAGTAAATATGTAAGAACAGCAGAGAGGGATGGCTGCTTTCCCAGCTGCTTGCAGCCAGTTCCACACTTTGGCAGGGGAACAAGTGACAGTAAGCTCAGCCAGCAGAGGATGCACTGGCCTTCTACTCTGGTATCATTTGTCTCTGTCGTTTTTTCATGTATTCCTCTGCCTAAGCCTCATCCACCTGCGACCTCCACACACAAACCTCTCTCCTGCACGTTTGCCACCTGCAAAGCATCAAACCTTTCTTTTATAGAAAGAGGTCTGTAGTGTATAGAGGTGAGTAGAGGTCTGTTTTCTCCTGATGGAACAGCATCTGTGAGGTGCTGAGGTTGCTTCAGGTGGATTGCCAAGGCCTAGTCTAGCTCAAATCTGAAAGCTGTTTGGGATGCTGGTTGGGAGAGGCCGGCTTGTTACTTCTCAGGGCTCTGTAGAAGACCCTAACCTAGATGAATTTTATGCAAATTCCATTAAACCTGCTGTAGCTAGTAGACATAAAACATCTGTGATGCTTGATCTCTGATGACATCTGCCTTCATTTGAGACAGGAGGCACTAACAGGATAACTTCATTGCTATCCCATGATGGAGTCATCACTCCTCTCCACACTCAGGAATGTAATTATCTTCATTGAGACCTTTCCTTGTGTGTCCTTTATTTACACAGTGTACATTTCTGTCTCTTCAACTGTTTCTGGGTCAATGTTTATGTAAGCGGTGTTCTGGGAGGGAATCTAGACAGTGAATAGACATAAGTAATCCTTGATTTTTGTTTTTCTCAAGAATTAGGGAGTGCTTGAATTTTAGTAGTCAATAATTTTCCAGCTCCTTCACTTTTAGGGAAAAAAGAGTTCTCAGACAATGATTTGATTCAAAATCCAAGAGGTCTAGTGGTGGAGTTTTGAAGCAAATGCAGTAATAACACCATGATACGGATCTTAATATTCATATTCAATATTAATTATTAAGTAATATTAATGTTATTAATAATGTATTAGTAATTTGAGTATCAAAGAAGCCAGAACTGAAGTACCTCAAAGCTATCATTTGCCGTCAGAAGTGTTGGGATGCTCATTCACATTCAAAAGTTGATCCCAACAAGCTGTGTTCCTTATGCTGATTCTCTCCCATTTCCCTTCTGTTGCAAGCAGGAATTACTGAAGTTTGCATAGAAGCAATTGAATTGACCATCCACATTTGAAAAATTGTAGCACTGATCACTGATGTTGTGGTAACTGTGAAGGTGAAAGAAAGCAGCAGTCTCAGTTTCTTGAAAGAAGAACATTTGTGCCCAAGGACTGAAAACCCACAGTGTGACTCTTTCCCTGTCTCTTGAAGCTGGTCTTTGAGGATTTGATTAGTTTATATATTCCTTTATTTGCTTGTAGGTATAAGGAATGTTTTATCTGCTCTAACAAGCTTAAGTGCCCCAATGCAAACAGCAGCAATAGACTGTGATAGAATTATATCCCCAAGGGAGGTCTGGTGATTTCTGACTATCATTAAAAAAATAAAGTTGTCCTGACCTTTTTTATAAATCAAAATCAGACTACTGCAATGTGAACTGTGATAAAAAAACCCTATGTCTTATTAAATATAAACAAAAGTAATAATTTCAGAATGGTATTGAAAATATTTTTTTGAAACCACTGTGAAAATAGTAAGGGAGTCACGAATACCAAGATTTAAACTGGAATCTATTTCATGTAATGATATTGACGTTCATTTAGTGTTTATTGGCTCCCTGCATTGTAAAATAGCAAGGCTTTGTATGAAGCCACAGTATATAATTTATGCTCTAACAGGTTGACAGTTAAAGCAAATTGGTCTTACCATCCCCATTATTACTTTGTTTTTCAATGTTTCTGTGAGCTTTTTTGTACAGTTAGGTAAGTAGAGTCTTACACATGTTTGACATTGAGACTCTTCAAGCAGAGGTACAGCTGAGTTTGGAAAGCACCCTTTTGCATTTGGATCACATGCTTAACAGATGGAAAGGACTTGAAACTTTACACAGGTGTTTATAAATAGCTGAAGTCTGTGGCTAAGGTTCATGCTGTTGCTTCTGTGTAAGAAATAGAGAATTCACGTAAGACCATGAAACCAAAATGCAATGCCTTTGTCAAGTGTCATCATTTTTTCTCTGTACCTACTGATAAACTTACTTCAAGTGAGTTGCTTAATCTTGCAGGTTTTCATAGCTGAAAAAAATGTATGGCTGTGTCTGGTCTTTCTGCTGGAGTGTACCACAGCTTCTGTCCAGCCCTGCATCCTTGGGTTTCCTTTCTGGGGAAAGCAACATCAGAAAGGAGGCTCTCCTGGTTGTCAGAGTTTTGCCCTGACACCAAGTTAAGGTGAAACTGAATAGAGCAGCTGGATCTCAGAGCTAACACCTGGTCCTAGATCCCCTACTCTAGACATGCATAAAAGAGTTTTCTTACAAGAAATAATGTCAGACTAAAAGATAAACAACCCCCTGTCTGCAAACCTGACTGAGACCCTGTCACACAGAGTTCAATTAATGCCTAAATGTGCTTTATCCTCCACATTTCTCAGTGCTGGGGACATGCATGTGTTGTGTCTCTCAAACAAAGCAAGGTATTTTCATGTCAAAATGTAATGAAGTAATGATATTTTCTCTCACTGTTTATTGTTATACTTGCTTCCAATTAAAAAGAAAAAACAAAACCCAAACCCAAAAAGAAATATTAAATTTTTTAGCTGTTCTCTCTACAGGGCAAGTGTTAAGTCATGAAGAATAAATAATTCAAGTTTGTTTACTGTAGTCAGTAAAAAGCGGTGTTTGTTTGTCTGTTTTTAATATCAGATTAGAGGTACAATTGAAACAGTAAGCATTCTTTATTTTCTAGTGGAAAATATCAAAAATTCTAGAAGCTTTGGGAAAAATAGAACAATGAATAGAATGACATTTATAAATTAAACTTTTGAGAAATAAGGTGATATGTGCTAAACATATTTTCATATACTGTACCCTTCTGTTTTTCATAATTTTCATTTATTTGTGAAACATTTACAGTTTAAATAGATGAAAGGAAAAATTATAGTATGCCTGGAATGAATTGAACGTGGACAATTTTCAGTCGTTTGATGACTGAAAATAAAAGCCTTCATGTTAAGCAGTGCTGTGTCCTCTGTAAAAATGAAAGACTAAATACAGTACAGGCTTCAAAGCAGTTTATTGCTAATATGCTACTGAGCATTAAATGAAAACAAGAAGTACTGTAATCAGAAGCCACAAGTGTGGTGTTCCTCTGATTTATTAAAATTTGTGATTGAAAAGATTTGGGCACTTGCTTTTTGTTAAATTATAATATGCATGATGACAGAAATAAATTTCTTAAATTAACAAAACCATACTAACAACAGAAACCAGATGAGTATGAGTCTGAGTATGATTAGGTTCTCTTTAAAAATATGAAATGCTGTGGTAAACTACTAAATATGCAGTATTCAGTATAAAGCCCTTCAAGAAGAAATTATTTTCCTGAGGAATCTTGTTACTAAGATTTTTTTGCAATGTTTGCAGTAGCATCCTCTAATTCAGTTGTGACTGAACTGTGTAGTGCTGGCCAGGAGTGTGTGCTTGGGCTGATGTATAAAAACTCCCAAGAAGGTGGCCAGTGTAACTCACGTTGTACAAGCAGACTGTGTCTACCTAGAACAACTTGTTCCCATTGTAAACTCAGTTTAGAGGAGCATTTTAAGAGGAAAAAAAAGAAGTCCTCTGAAAAATGACTATTTGATCATTATTTATCAATTGCCTTTTGCTTGAGGGAACTGAAATAAGCAATTCATGTGAGTTGTAGTCTCCATTCAAGTTTACTTCAAAGTGAGGGAGGGTGAGAGCCCACGTGCAGCAGGAGCAGGGGCTGGAGAGGTGGCTGAGTGGGCACTTCCAGGAATTGGTTAGAAAGGTATCTCAGGTATATAAAAGATGTGAAAGAAGGGATGAAGGAAAGGTAAAGGTACAGGCAAGGATAATGGCACAGTTTTTACAACCCCCAATGGGAAAAAGTGCAGGGAGCCCCAGGAAGGGGGCAGAGGGAAGGGGGCAGCCACCAGAACAGCGATTGGGAAGGAATCAATGAGCTGTTTGTAAAAAGCAACATTAGAAACGGATTGTTAAGGTTGTCAGGATCTGCTGCTGTACTGGGGGCTCACCACACTGGAGCCCGTGCTGAACCAAGAAGTGTTTCCTAGTAGAAAGACACAGGAACTTCTCTGTCTAATTTGAATTTCATGCCAAAGGGGGAACAGTTTTTCAAATGAAGTGGGAAAGATGAGCAGGTGCATTTTATTCAACCACTATTGGTGAACGTGTGTGTGTTTTATCTTCATAGCTGCTTTTGCCCATTCCCTTCAAACACATTCTACAGGGTGTACAATGTGTACAATGTACAAGAAAGAATGAGACACAAACAGTAAGTTGGCTTGTGTCCACTGAGTTGTTTTATACTTTTTCTCTGTGTAACAATATTCATTGCTTTTGGGTTTTTTTTAACCCAATTTAAGACTCTGTACTGACTGGGTGCAGCAAAACTGAAGGGCTACCATGAGCCAGGTGAGTTCTCTGGCTTGCTCAGATGCTGCTGCTGAGTAGGCAACTCCTTGAGAAGAAGATGAATGGAGGGAGGGGAATGGGAAGCTTTGGGAGAGTCTGCTTCGCATTCCTGACCCACCAGCCTGGTAATGGTGTGCTGCTGTGGGGTGCTGCAGGCTGTTCCCCGCTGAGAGCTGAGGGGGCAGAACATCAGGGCTTGCTTTAGGTCACAAGGGTTACTTGAGGTAATTTGTGCTGACTTGAGGTCATTGGAGTCCCTGGTAGGGGTCACTTGAGGTCCTTGGGGCTGACTTGGACAGGAAGCCCCCTTAGCACAGACCCTGCCTTTGGCCTGTGCTGTTCATAACCTCCAAGCAGGACGGCAGAGACAGCAGCCAGGACAGCTGGACGTGGGTGGACCCATACACGAGTCAGGGTCTCTAACACCCTGGAGATTTGGACTTCTCAGCTGGAAGAAAAGGATGGGAGTCCTCAGCTGTCAGTGGCCATGGCAAGGAGCTCTAGTGATTCATGAACTAATATGAACTAATATGAACTACTTAAGTAGTCATTGTCTACTTTATTCCCTGTATTTACTTGCCACTCCTGGTGCAGGGGCCACATGTGAAAAGAGTCAGGAGGGGCTGTTTCAAGTGTTCCTGATTGTTAGAAAGGGTTAAATTAATAATAACTAGGGTTTGTAA